>OZ007510.1:8873968-9297123 GCA_963931865.1 Axinella damicornis
AGTAGCTCTTACTGTACTAACTACATGTATCGTGTATCATACACACACTCACAGACACAAAAACCGACATGCATAAACACAAACAAACACACACACACAATAAGCACACAAATGCTGCATTGCATAAGAATGTATTGACCATACTCATGTTGACCCACAGCAGCTGGAATAACACCAGCACACATTGCTGTGGACCCAAACAAGAGCAAGCCAACATTCCTGCCCCATTAGCAATGAACACACAATTTCATCACTAACACAACAGGCCCCCCACTTGTGACATACCTCTGTGGGAACGTAGATGCCGCTGCCATCCAACACACTGTAGACGTGGCCACTTGGCAAGTCTTCCCCGCTGCCCTGTAGGAGGAATCCAATACAAAGACATCGCTACTTTACTGTCCAAACAATATGCTTTGAAGTCTTGCAGTACACTAAAAGGAGCTATTCTCAAACTAATGCATTAAAAATTATCCCTTATTAAAGTATGTGCTATTCATCAGTATGGAGACCAATACCTTTGGTGTGGGTAAACAATACTGAAATGAACAAGTAGCATACCAGATTCTTAGTCGCGTTCCCAGGCCACGTGGGGCTTGGGAACGAGGCTAACCAGACTCTATGCACCACATACAAGCTCCAGCCATTACTGGTAGGATAGGTGAGATCCATTCCTGACGCAAATAAACTTAGGTTGCATTCCTGCACTGCAGGCAAGTGGACCAAATGTTGATACACAATAGATATTATGGAGGTCCATGTTTATCTTACACACCCAGTGGCCATGCCAGCTTTGTGTGTATGTGTGTGTGGGGGTGGGGTGGGGGGGGGGGGGGGGATTTTACTGACACCCCAACCCCAACAATGGCTGTGCCGGAGGGTTTATCTGCACAGTCAGAATAGCTGAGCTCAGCACAAGTACAGTACCTCAGAGGATGGTAGGGTTGAGGGCACAGAGACGGGTATCTCGTACTGCGAGGGTAGAGTAGCTGATGGACTCATGGGGTCAGTGTATTTTGGAGATCCGGGTTCCAGTTCGTAATGGGATTGCAATACACGGGGGAGGGTGTCGTCAAACTCATAATGGGTGCCGCTGCTGGAGAGTGTGCCGTTGCTGCGGGGGCCTCCCACGCCCACCTGGTCCGGCATACAGTAGATGTGGTAGCTGCCGTTGGAGGAGGTACTCTTGCCCGTCTGTGTCTTGTCTACGTTCCCAGATGTGACACCTAGAACAGAGAATTTGGGAAAAATAATAAATAAAGTTAGAGGAATCAGTGGGGATTCCCAAGTCAAAATATATAAGCAAGGGCGGTAGCTGTCCATTGTCCTCTAGAAAGAATACAACTGTACCAAACACAATAGGCTTCATACACTACACACACAAAATAATACGCTGCAGTTGTCTGACTGATGTTTTACAGATTTGGCTTTGATTTTTTCTGTAGAGATAATTAGTTGCCTGACAACTAGTTAGGTTACTTAAAAAGGCTTAACTAAAATGTGCTCTAACCAACTAACTATTTCAACTATAGCTTTCAGCATCTGAGCGTGAGGCTATATGTATCATGTATGACACATCAACAAGAGCGACTGTAATTCTAAACACCAGCCTAAAGGGTACTTAGCCTGGGTTTGGCTACAACAGAGGTCAGAGAGCACTGTATATACCCTTAGTGGCTTCAGTGTATAGCAAGTGAATGGATTGTCAGGACATCTTATCACACAATATACAACCTAGAGGGAGAACAGTTTAAACATGTACATGTACGTTTGCAACCTCATCCTGATTAAAAGGGGATTGAAACGGGCTCTAGCAACTGTACAGCTAGAAAAGGCTGTCCCGTGCTTGCCTTGGTAGTTGGGGTTGTCGATCGGTGGCGGCTTCGTGGTCTTGCACAGTCCTTGCTGCTTGTACCGCAGCAGTACCATCACCACAATGACAGCGGCTGCCCCAATGGACAAGACTATGAGGACGGCCATCAGTGACCCAACAATCGCACCTACGTCTGCTTCGCCCTCGGGATGTGTGGGAGGGTCTGCTGGTTGAGGAGAGGGGGATGGGGAGGGGGGTGGCAGAAGTGAGGGGGTGTTACTCTCTCGAGGGGCAGGTAGTCCTACAAGAAAGACAGGTGTGTGTGTACGTGTGTGTGTGTGTAACCTCCGCCCCATGTCACCTTGCCAGCTGAAGGACTACATGGGAATGGGATTACGACAGTACAGAGGTGTCTGGTGTGTGCTGGAGACGCCTGCGAGTGGGTATGCCTACATCTCTTACAGGCCACTCTCTGCTTATAAATTTGTACCGCTGGTGTATCATGTGAGCAGTAGACCAGTCACCATGGGAATGGGAGACGTGGCCACATAAGCACAATGCATGTGCACAAAATATAATATATACACACACACACACATCTATTATGTTTTTACCGGTCGGAGGGGGTGTGGTTTGTGATCCCTGTGTGGGTGGGGTGGTGGAGGTGGGGAAGACTGTCAATGGTGAGCTGCCATCTGGAGAACCTACAGGCAAACATGCAGATTAGGATTTGTGCTCGTCTGGCATGATCGTGAAATTCATGATACTCACCAATCACTGCAGCTATCAGTGGCACATACTGCTGGTCTCTGATTAACCCAAATGGGTTGACCCCTGATGCCAATTGTGCAATGTTGACACTCCTTCCAAAAAAGGACCTTCGGAAACTGTCAGGAGCATTTCCATCGCCCATGTCCAGAAACTCAAAATCCAGCTGCTCAACATTATCACGAAAGTTACCCTGAAAGCCAACTGGTAGCTCAATCCCCAGTATGTCTCCCTCCTGAACACTGACCGGCTCTTGCAGGACATACTCATAGACTGGACCATCTCCTGTCAACTCTTCTGCACTTCCACTGGCACCGACTCGCACAAAGTCAGTGGTTTGTGGTGTGAAAGGAGAGTCCCTCCAAGTTGATATTCGGGGAAACTCTCCACTGTCAAGTCCAGTCTCTTGTGCTCTGAATATCCACCTTGTAACGTTGCCACTACAGTTGAACACCATGCTGGGGAATACCCACTGCCTAACGACAAATCCAGGTGTAGCAGACTGGGGTAGGACTTGTGTGTCTATGTCGGGAGCTTGAATCTCCTCCGGGCTGGGGAACCCAGTAGTGGTTGATGCAGAGGCTGTGAGCAGGGGAGAGAGCAGTCGTGCATACGCATCACATCCATCAATGCAGCTCACTTCACACAGTATATATCACTCATGCATTAACTGTATACACATGTACGATTGAGCTACCAACGTACACTTACCTCCCAGTACGTAGAGCATCAAAATTAGTGCGGTTGTCTTCAAATTGCGCTCCATAGCCACGGCACTATAAAACAAACTACTACTTACAACGTTTTGCACTAATAAACTTCACTAGCACTTTGACCACAACTCAACTATTGTACTTCATGCATGCAATACCGGTTACCTCGCATTACCGGAAGGTGGACCAGGAGCCCCGCCCCCGACTTTAATGACCAAATTTTACATACCGTAGTCGCGCGTTATTAGGCGCATCTCACTTATAGGCGCATATTCGCTGTTAGGCGCATGTTCAACTCTCGTCCCAGGTACTCGCTGTTAAGCGCTGCAGTTTTCTTCCAGAAACTCGGCCATTTTCGATCCTACGGAGTGGAAAAAGCTATAATTCTAATTGAAGCGCACTTCCTATTCGAGGAATGTCATTATAAAAATATTCGTTATTAGGCGCATCTCGCTTATAAGCGCATATCGCCTTCCTGTGGAGTTATAGGCGCATGCGCCTAATAACGCGCGACTACGGTAAGTGATTTGTGCACACTGGTATGCAAAATGATGACTCACTAGGCACTAGTCACTAGGCAGATTTTGACAGAAGAAAAACAAACGTGAGATTGAAAAGAGTGCACATCAGAGGCTCTCTGATTCATAGTCGTCACTGAGGTGAGTCCTCTGAAGTTCTCTGTACAGCTCAGCGGCTATCTCGAGCTCCGCTCCCAATGTGGCTGCCTCGGGATGGACAGCCTTGTCCTCCTCACTCCACCGCAGTAGGCGTGTGTCCGGGAGAGAGAGGGACTGCAGGACCCCGACAAATGTGGGGCGCTCTGATGTCTGGGGATGCCTGGAGGGAGGGGAAAAGAGATAGACTAAAGCACACATGGCTAGCTACTCGAACTTACACCCATCACTTACATTAAGTTCACACTCGGTGCCCATGAAATGCCCCATACAAATACAAGTTTACTTGCACGAACAACAACTTCAATTATGAAAGATGCTGAACACTAATTCACTATAACCACGCCCAATAAACCAGCTATAACAATGCAGCTAAAAGGCAAAAATGCAATACAGTAGGCCATAGGCCACACCCATTCATGCAGTAAACGGAGTCATAACGGTGTCAATATCTTGTGACAGCTGTGAGAGAGACCGTACCACTCACCAGCATTTGATCATGAGCTCATACACAGCCTTGGGGCATCCCGGAGGAGGAGGGAGGCGGTACCCTCTCTCCACCTGCTTCATCGCCTATAAAACAAGAACACACCTTTTCAAACGTGGGCACAGCTGCAACCAACCTAGCCTTGTTCCCCGGAGGAGACAGCGGCCGGGGAACGAGGCTACAACCAACCTGGTTGTTAGAGTACCCCTCAAATGGTTTGTGACCCAGGCTCCATATCTCGTACATCACAGCTCCATAGCTCCAGACATCACTGGCAGGAGAGTACTTCCTGTACTGCAGAGCCTGCAAAGCATACATGGGAAGTGAAAATACCACTTATAGATCGCACTAATATGTTTACACAAGATGACCTCGAGATGTCCATCTGGATTAAGGTGGTACATACCCCTTTACGTTAGGTTACCTTTAACCGTCGGCCGCCAGTTAAAGGTAACCTAACGTAAAGGGGTATGTGCCACCTTAAAGATGCCTGACCCAGACAGGAAGCCATTTAATTTGCTCTCAGAAGGAAATTCTCCATTCATGAGTTAACAGGATCTGCAACAACACTGTCCTGCACAGGACATGTCTAACGACAAGGTGACAAGGTGACAAGGTGACAAGGTGACAAGGTGATAAGCAGCTAGAGCTCGGTACCAGAGCCTCACAGGAGGAGGGGTGCCGAGACTAGGTGAGAAGGTGCCTGAAGTCCACCTCAAAAACATGTTTCTGTGTACTTGTGAGAGTTTGTACTGGCTTTAGGCACCTGTACACTTGCAATTTTTGGCTTTAAGAATCATGTACATCCAGCCAAACAGCTGATTGTCTGTGAGTACAACACTTCTGAGAGTTTACAGTGGCGGTAGGGCTGCCATATAACTTAAGGAAGGCTAATTTGAAGTAACTCCAGCTGTATATATACCCCATGCCCACACAACTCTCACACGCCCACCTCAGGAGCACTCCATTTCACCGGGATCTTTCCCCCGTGAGAAATGTAGTAGTTCTCGTCCTCCAGATCACGGGACATCCCAAAATCAGCCACCTGCATGGGAAGTTGGACAACAACCATCTCACTCCGTGTAGAGAGTGCCATATACCCACACACCTCCACCCCATTCACACCAGTGCCGAGCACGTCACCACGGCAACCACCAACTTAGGCACATGACAGACTTCTAACAAGGAGTTAGCTCCTCTTTGACAAATGCTTTTGATCTCTGTTTGTGGGTGAGGCTGTACCTTGCATATTGCATCTTCAGCCACCAGAATGTTCCTGGCCGCCAGGTCTCTGTGCACAAAGCACTTCTGAGCGAGGTAGCACATTCCAGAGGCGATCTGCCGGCAGTAGCTCAGCAGAGTGTGGGGAGTCTCCTTGTCCAACGTCTCACCTGGCCTGGGGGGTGATGAGGAGGCAGGTGAGTAAGAGCAAGTTCACCGAAGAGTATATGAAATGATTCCCAGCAACAAATGGAGACAATTAATCACTGGCAGCCTCAAAACAACAACAGGCAGCATGATCATGATTAAGTGCATAAGGAACTTTGACTTCGATGAATCTACAAGCAGGAAATGACTGCATGAGATTTAATTGCTGTAGCAGCCTGAGTCAGAGTGAGGTATTGATTGTAAATGGATAGAGCAGGGGAATTCCAAGCAAACTCTAGCCGGCTGAGTCAAAGGAGCCCTCTTATACAACAAAGGGAAGGGCAGGGAAGAAGGACAAAGCAACAATAGACAGTGCAGGGCCTAATCAATGCAGGTGCACTCTACTTGCCATCACCTGTGAGTGCAGGTGCACTCTACTTGCCATCACCTGTGAGTGCAGGTGCACTCTACTTGCCATCACCTGTGAGTGCAGGTGCACTCACAGGTGATGGCAAGTAGAGTGCTAATAGCTAGTCCTATAATAGTAACTGAGGTGCTAACAAGAGTGAGTGCCACAGTTCCAAGGGTGCATGAAGATTAAGCCATTCCAAGGTCAAAGTCCATTTACATCCTTGTTTCAATAGGCCACATACTTGCACAATGTCATATAAATTAGTAATAGGGTGCTGCTGGTGATCTCTCACTCACTCTGCTCTCATAGACTGGAGGAGGTTTCTTAGGTCCCCCTTGGGGAGCAGCTCCAGCACTATCATCATCTGTGAGAGGGAGGGAGGGAGGGAGGGAGGGAGGGAGGGAGGGAGGGAGGGAGGGAGGGAGGGAGGGAGGGAGGGAGGGAGGGAGGGAGGGAGGGAGGGAGGGAGGGAGGGAGGGAGGGAGGGAGGGAGGGAGGGAGGGAGGGAGGGAGAGGGATAGAGGGAGAGGGAAAGGGGAGAGGAGACTTGTGTAGCTTCGCCACATGTGGGTGAAGATGAAAGCAATGTTCAGGGATGTTGATGCAAAGGATCTGTGACAGAAATTAGCACAGGGTATCCAGTTACACTGCTGTATATGGCTCCATGAGTCAGGGTATGTGGGGGCAGTGCAGTCACAGTACAGATTCACTAGCGCTTCACAAGCAGACCTACACAGAGAGGCATCAAAGTGCTCTTGCGACCCATTAGGCACATCCTCTACCCCCCAGATCTCTGATGCATTCTGTGATGTATTGTACGTACTTCCTCTGGTGTGCAGTGCACACACAACCAGGTATGTGAGGTTACCAAGAGTCAGCATTCCTCATGAGGATTCTGTGTGCACACCAGCTGGTGTACATTTACACACAGCAATCAGGGTGCTAGAATTTGCATATTTATAACCTGTATACTAACCTTACACAAAATGCTGCAATCCGAAATGCCTGATAGCTAATTCCAATGCCAATATAGATGCAGGTAATCGTCATGTTCGTCATACTGATATGGCAATGTTTGATAAATCAATTTAGGCCTGGGCAGAAAACAATAATAAGTACAAGCAGAAGCATCGAGCATACACTAGGAACAAGAAAGGTGTGAGGTGTGGTTGCGTTCACAAAGAGATACAATGTAGCTTTTCACAGCTCTTCATATGACTCTCGTTTGCGAGGTACGTACAACTTGTTATTTTATTTGTACCTTATAAAGGCTGCAAGCATTCCTATTTCACCCAAACTACTCAATTTTGTGTCCATAGACACAAAAATACATACTGACAAACAAAGCAATGACTCTACCCCTTGCTGCATGTACATGCATGCATGGGATAATAATAAGGGGGATTGAGGGAATAATTGTCACATAACACAAAGTCACCAGGCAGACTAGTCTCGTGCCCAGTCCACACGTATCGAGGGTCTGGGAACGAGACTACTGAATGTGACACCTGTATTATGGCTGAGTCAACACATACAAGCAAATCTGAAGTACAGTCCAGCACCCCGAATTTTATGCAGAAATGCAGTGTTTCCCCAAAGGGGTGTAGAGGGGTGCATGCTCTCCCCCCTCCCTTTCCTGGTCTGTGTCCTTTGATGTGGTCATTGGAATGCATTAAGTTGTTTGATGTGCTCAATTTTCATCCCCCTTTCCTGTCAGTTTTGGGGAAACAGAACAGATTACTCTTGGGAATAGTAATTTTGACAATCAGAATAAGGGCTCATTCATTTCAGGCCAATCTTATTCCCACAACTCTAATTGTGATATCACAATTAGTAATGCACTGCAATGCCTATGATTCAGGTTATTTTATGTGATGTCATATGATGTAATGTGATGTCATGTGATGTCATGACGATCAAATTCCTCCACAGCAACTCACAGGTTCTCCCACAGTGACCACTCCATACAACTTCACCACATTTGGGTGATCGAACTGTCCCATGATGGCCGCCTCCTGCAGGAACTTGACCTTGTCCACCTCCTCCGCTCCTGGGTTAAGTGTCTTCATCGCCACTTCTATGTCACCCCCAGGAGAATGCCACACCCCCTCGTCTACTGTCCCGAACTGGCCTGAGCCAAGATGATCCAGAACCCTGTGTAGTGGATATTATTAGGAAGAATATACACCATAATACAACTGTCAGCAGGCAGAGCTTCAGCCAGACTTCCAGCACTAGATAGCTGACTAGTGTTCACAAACAAGGTCAATTCTTTGTGACCCTCTCTTATAAGATGGTTGTACTCGAGTTGCAGCCATCCCTAGCTCAGCTGTGGGTACGCCAGGAAACTACCATGCTATATAGCTAGTACAACTGATGAAAGAGCTATTAAGCCTAAGAGCTTAGGGAACTGACAAGTTGCTATAGGAGGAAGCTGAGAGGTTTGGGAATAATCCATCCAGGCCTAAGGCAATTTGGGAGTGACTGTGTTGTCTTGCAGCCTGTTAATTGCAAAGGATGTTAGCAATTGCTATGGTAACTGAAAGAGTCTCTAATTCTTGTAAAGTGCAGAAACCATAGTTGTCCAGTGATTTAGTAAGCTCAGGTGCCAGTGTGTTAAAGTGCAGAAGCCATAGCGACACATAGTCACCAATTATCCAAACCATCAAAGTCATTCAGCACTAATTAGCAACCCCATGCACGTGGTTCCTTCGGCATGTATTAGAGTGGTAGGACTTAAATAGATGGCGTCAGAACCAACAATACTCTCAATCCTTTATACTTTGAAGCTGTGTTTTGTGAGGGTGTATACTCGAGACTAGTTGCATATTCAAATGCCCTCCACCCACTTTAGGCTGGACGTAGTGAACACTCAATTCATTGAACATGTGGTTCTCACCTATTTTATCAACTAACAGAGTTGACAGCCACGGCCACTGATGTACAGAATGCAGTGAACAGCAACTTGCGGAGTGTTAGATCGAGGCATAGCTGGCAATGGAAGCACGGAGCCCATCTTTTCTAGTGGCTTTCACGTATACCGACAAGACTAGGTATCAGCTAGGCATTGGACAACTGGGTGCTATATATAAGTAACACACTCGAGTATAAACCCTCACAAAACACAGCTACAAAGTATAAAGGATCGAGAGTATTGTTCGTGGTCATCATGTTTACAAGCTGTGTGGTCTCCCTACATTGGCGAGAAGAGCTGCAACTCAAGTTTAACGCGAGGGGCATAACATTCACGATGACTTCACTGTAGCCATCCTCAAGAACAGCAATACTTGGTCATGTACCACGGGAAATTTCCAAGAGTCTGCTGGTATTTACTGAGCACGTGTAGTTCAGAAGACGCTCACCAGGGGGTGTTAAAACAAGTCAAACTACCCTGTGCAGGAACTTTGGTGGTAAAGAGGGGGGAAGCTGTTTTTTCGAAGGGGTGTATTAGCGGGAGACTACAGTACATGTATTTTAGCATAGCATATAAATATTATGCTATAGTAATGAGTTTGCATGGTTAACATTATTTGATAGTCATTGCCATAGCAACAAGTTATTCTTCTGGTAATGTGAGGGCACTGGGAGCTCGTTAGTCAGTTAAGGTTACAGGTATGCATTGACTGGAAGTAAAATTTAATTAACGTGTTTACAGGTAGCTGCACGTTATTTCAGAGATTCCTGTGCAAATTTACTTATCCACGCATTCATCAACTTGTGTCTCGAAAAAGGCAATTGAGATAAAAAAAACGCTAGGTTTGGGAGACAGTATAGGCTGTTTTCCGCTGCTAGCAAAGTGAGATGTCGCGACGCCACACCCTTCGTTGAATGCTATTGCAGTGTACTTTGGCCGCTAGCGGGAGATGTGGTGCGAACATCTTGTTCATTTACAGGTCTCGCCCTCGACGTTCTCGTGTGCTAGCTGCGTCCTGAAGCTGAAGGTGCAATTCTACATGTAACGAGAATGCGCTTGGAATTTATAAATATATGTGGGAGGGGTCAAGGTGTCCATGTAGCCATGCCTCTGCAGGAAGTTCGTCTTTCGAGAAATGGATGGCTCTGAATAGGTTCGAGCCCAGCACCAACTTAGTGTTAGGTGGCATAAGAATTGGCATGGGCTGCATGAATGTATAGTTACTGTTACAAGTAGCTTTGCTCGCTTCGCTCGCTTCGCTCGCTCAGCTACTTCCCCCTCGTTCGCCTGCGTGGGTAATCCGGCGCCGGACAGCTCTCTGTGCAGAGCTGCTGCTCCCTGATTTGCATCCGCTTCAGCTGCTGCTCCCCGATTGTGTCCGCTTCAGCTGCTGCACTCCGATTGCGTGCGCTGCTCGCCGCTTGCGTCCGCTTCAAGTCTTCAACATCTCCCCGATTGTGTCCACTTCAACTGCTGCTCCCCGATCGCGTCCGCTTCGACTGCTGCTCCCTTCCATCTGCTTGTAGCCCCAGCTGTTCTGGATGATTCCAGCCCATGCCCGGGCCCAATGTTCTCGAACATTCTTCGCGGAGTTCGAGGTTCAGTAAATTGAAGTACGAAGGTCGCACGTCACTAGTCTAGTCCCGCCCCACGAACATCCCACTTCCGTCATGCACAGACACACACACACACACACACACACACACACACACACACACATGGTATACACGGGTTAGTCTTGTTCCCAGTTCGCACGCGGAGGGGAAAAATGGTCTGGGAACGAGACTATACACGGGTACCATAACCTTAAGGGGGACAGGGAAAATGGTTACCAAATGCATTAGACCTTATTCTCAAATACTACTCACAGCTTTGTCGATTGTGTAGGTATGTGAAACAAGATCTAACATATGCAAGGCAGACCTGCTGGTGCCTAAGGTACCAAGCACAGCTTTGGTGGTTGTGTCCGCACCCTCACTTCAATTGGACGGCTTTGCAACATTTCATGGGTAGCAGCACTACAGGCTACATTTTCACGGCTTATGGACCAGATCACTCAATGTTATGTAGCGTAACTCACTTTATTGCATCTCTTGGGATTTGCTTGATCTTGATTGTGTTGAACTGGGCGTACAGGGAGTGCTCATCTTTGGCAGGTGTCATGTAGATACCTGTGTCAGACTTGTGACTGGAACCACTCCGAAACTAGAAGGGAGGAGGGGAAGGAGGGAGAGAAGGGAGGGGGGGGGGCAGAGAAGGAGGCAGGAGGACAACAGTTCTGGATACTTTCTCTATGGAATTGAGTTTACAAATCACCAGCTTAATTCCTTCAGTTTTCATGTATCACAGTTCCTCTACAATATAGGAGTCACCTCCTCCCAGTCTACTCCTTCCCCTCCCATCATCCTTCTCTCCCTCCCTCCTTCTCCTCTCCTCTCCTTCCTTCCTTCCTTCCTTCCTTTCTTCCTCCCTCCTTCCCTCCCTCAATCCCTCCCTCCCTCCCTCAATCCCTCCCACCTTCCCTCCCTTTCCCTCCTCCCTCCCTCCCCTCTGCTCCGTTCCCCCCTCCTCTCTCCACCCTCCCTCCCTGCCTCCCTACCTTAGGTCTACTGATGGAATCAACGGGGGTAGCATAGGAGTACTCATCCTTCGTGCAGGTTGACTGCAGTAGACACATAAACATAATTATGATAACAACATATCAAGGGGTCAAAAGGTCAATCAAATATCAGCATGAAGTCAGAAACTTACTGGAGTGGAAGTGTAAGAGTATTCATTGCTCTTGGTGGACTGGAAATGGAAACAACTGATGTGAGAACTGCCTTGACACCATACCCTGCAGGCCATTTCCACCTCACCATCATGTACACTTGCAGCACAGAATACGGGGATTGACTGAACCTGCACGCAGCTGGGAACAAATTTCTCCCCAGAACATGAAGCTTATGTGTGCAGGTTGCAAGGTTCAGTACACCTATGCTCTGTGCAGCAAGCATGAATGCTGATGGCAGATACGGCATAAGCTGGATATCAAGACCACAAATCCCACTTGCTTTGTGAGTAACGTGCGTACAGAGCATGCTGGAAGTGATGCATGTGCTAGATGAATACTGGTTTAGGAATGCGGCCGAGAATGATCTGGAATGGAGACTGCAAGGCTACAGCAATAGTAAACGGGACGCACCCGTGAGGGGGGGAGTGGCGCCCGCTTCCGCGTCGACACAGCATAGCTATACTCCTGTGGACCCTGCAGAACAGAGGACAGCACCACCTAATGAAATTCATAGCCTAAGCTGTGGGTAGGTATGTTCCCTGGCCACTGGTTCATGTCTGGTTAGCTACTCCTGAGCAAAGAGACTACGCAGTACATTGGGATCATTCTAGTTCCCTGGCCAGGGGTGTGGCTCGGGAACGAGGCTAGTGATCTGGTATGTTTAATTGGTCCAAGCAATTAAGCAAGTAAACTGGAATAAGGTCCTCATTCCCAAGTCACCTGATCCTGGAATGAGGCTAGTGACTAGGCACTCACGTCCACAACTCTGGCTCCCCGGATCTCATCCGGCATGCAGTATTCGTGAGGTAACTCTGCATACTGGAGGAGGGGAAAGTCGGTGGGAGGAGGGAGAAGTTGGAGGTGGGAGGAAGGGAAATGAGAGGTGGGAGGAGGGGGAAGTTGGAGGTAGGAGGTGGGAGGTGGGAGGAGGGGGAAGTCAATGTGGGAGGAGGGAGAAGTTGGAGGTGGGAGGGAGGAGAGAGGTGGGAGGGAAATGGGAGGTGGGAAGAGGGGGGGGGGGAAGTTGGAGGTGGGAGGGAGGAGGAAGGTGGGAGGGAGGAGGAGGTGGGAGGGAGGAGGGAGGTGGGATGGGGACAGGGAAGAGGAGAGGGGAAAGAAAGAGGAGGAAAGGAAGAGGGAAGGCAGGATACAAGTGATTCAGAATGCACACCATGAGCTTTAGGCATATTCATCACATGCAGAGAGCTATACACTCAAAGCATGAGACCACACCCACCACTTCCCTACCGTTCCACTTTTTCCAAGGTCCCCACTGTTTCTGACCGCCACCTCCTTCGGTGTACCACCAGGATGAGCAACTGGTGTGTGCATTTGTGTGTGTGTATGTGTGTATGTGTGTGTGTGTGTGTGTGTGTGTGTACATTGCCTACAAGTGAGTATGCTTACACAGTAGTTACAATGCAAACTGAAAGTGTAAACCTGGGTGTTATTACACTACAGTTGAACAGTACAACAATGGAATTATAACCCCCCTCTCTGGGTACATTTCTGTGCCTGACTATCAAAACAACAAGCACACCTCCACACACGTGACTGATCTCTGGAATCTGAATGTCCAGTTGATTACTCAAGTGGATCGATAGGCTGCCATACAAGCCACGTAAGTCTGATCATTTGTCACAGTTGAACAGGCTGGCCAATTCCCAGGATGTAAATTAATTCTCCCACTCAGAGGCTGTGAAAATCCAATCCTCTCTCTCTCTCTCTCTCTCTCTCTCTTTCTTTCTCTCCCTCCTCCCTATCTCTAGCTGGGGACAGCACACATCAGGACCAAGGCTGCAGTACTATGACATGAACTGCACACACTAACACGTCCACAATATCTCTGCATGGAAACTAAACTTCACATCCAGCAGAATCAACTTCGCAGTGTAGCACTCGTTCCCAGACATGTAGTCTCATTCCCTCATGTAGCCTCCTTCCCAAGCCATACTCAGGCTTTCCTCCAGTTTGACAGAAACTGCCTAGGAATGAGGCCATATGAGCGGACATGGACATACAGACTACAGCTAGCTGCTTGCATGATCCAACTACCTGTGTACACTATGTTGGAAAACCCGTCACGTTCCGCCGACTGCTGCAGTACGTAGTCCTTGTTCCGTGTCTTCATGACCATCAGGATGAGAACTATGGCTGCTATGATTACCAAAATCACCATCACCAAGATCACCAGACCCACACTCACTCCCACCACTAGTGACGTCACAGGTGCTGGGGTTAGAGGTTCTGTGGAATTCTGGAAAGAGAGGATCAAGAACATAATTATGAGCGGTCTGCTGAGAAGCTGACTCACCTCAGTTGATGTTAGCAGAGTAGGAGGGGCAGAGCTTGAGGTAGTATCAGTGTTGGCAATGGGTGTCATTGCAGTGTCATTGGTGAGAGGTGTGTCTGTCAAAGTTGGCCGGCCAGGAGTGGGTGTGGTCATCACAGTGTCATTGGTGGGAGGTGTGTGAGTCGAAGTCGGCCGGTCAGGAGTGGGTGTGGTCACCACAGTGTCATTAGTGGGAGTTGTGGTGTTGTCTAGAACAGTGGAGATGAAAGCTGATCAGGGATGGGCAGCTAGGGGGTTGTAGGATCTGATTCCTGAACTTACCAACAAGAAACTGAAACATCTTCAGTGGCACTGCAGTAGCACTAGATCCAATACCTAAAGTCTGCCTCATCAGAATACTATTCTGAGGTTCAGTGTAATGCATTGAGTTAAACTGATAACCACGACCAGTAGGAGCAGATGTCTGCATCATGCGTGGACCATTTTGAAGTTCAGTTGTCACCAAGCCATATAGCTGCAGGTCGTCCTCAAAAGGGTCATCAAGTGTTCGACTAACGCAACACTGCATTAGATCTGATCGAATTTCAGGCAAGCAGTTGTCCTCACGAGGTTGAGCCTCCACTTCAAAGTTCTGAATAATGCGGAAATTTTGTCCTGTCTCCTGCAGTACCAGAGCAGTAGCTATCCTCACATTATCACTGTTGGCGTCGCTGTTCTGGTAGCAAAACAAATAGCCCACAACTCTTCCTGATCCAAAGCAAGAGGACGATGGTGTGGTGTAGATTAAGCCGAGCCTTGGAGCTCCTGGTACAGTTTGAGCACTGTAATCCAGTGAGGGAACTCGACATGTGTCTACAGATGTAAATTAACGTGAAGGGATAGGATATAGGAAACATTACATGGCCATTGTGATCGTGTACCTTGAGTTGCACACAATGCAAACGTAGAGCTGAACAGAAGCAGCAGCAGCATACTATTGCCTTGCGAGACAGGTGGTCCTCTGATCGACATCCACCATTACAAAACAGGAAGCAATTTAATTTCAGCTCCACCCCAAGTTAACTTTCGACTTGTGACGTTCAACATGCAACGTCTCCGTTGTCAATTGTCCAAATATGGTACTGTGATAACCACACCTTCATATCTGTGGAAAGCGGAAAGGCCTGCATGGCTCATCATGGATAATATAGACTACGTAGTTTACGTAGTCTATATTATCCATGGGCTCATTTGCCTTGAAGAATGAAGATAGCCGGCTTGTTGCTCACAGCTTGAAAATCATGGGATCAGCGAATGCTATTAAAAGGGCCATATTCCATAATTTAATAATACCAGCTAAGCCTAAGGAAATCACAATAGTACAAATCCTTAGCTGGTAATGTGGACTCCACCCCACTGTTTTTCGGACTGAGCGAGTCTGTTCAACAACAGAGTGCAAGTTGCTACGGTGATGAACTTCTGCCGGGTGCTAGCTATTATATATCAGACCGTGCATGCTGCTTCTTTATCACTGTAGTACAAATCTATAGCGTCAACCTCGGGTGAGTAATTTATAAGTGATACATGAAGCTGCCAGTACTGCAGTAGCTATGAAGCTACTCAATGCAGCAATGAAAATTAGGAGGCTAGCTAATTCAATGCTTTGTGGTCTGAATATTTCAAGCGAACACTTGAATGATTTTTTGTTAGGATGCAAAGTCATGAATGTTTGACATAATTATGCATTATGTGTAACAAAGAGCTATACGCCACTTGAAGGACAATAGCAGCTATTACTGCAGCCGGGATTCTGGTGAGGGAATGCGTATGCACATTCTGCAGCCATGTTGACTCGGGAAGGTAACTTAAAGGTCTGGCTGCCACTTGATCCTCAATGAGGATCAAGCAGCCAGACCTCAACTGTGGTTGCCAATCTGTCACTACAATCTGCAATGTCTGTGTCAAGGCACTCATATAGATGGTTCAGTTCAGTTCATTAACCTGGGAGTGCTGCATCTTCAATACAAGGGAGGTTTTTATGCAGGTCCTGGGCATCATTAATTAATTAACGGACCGTCCTACGATATCAATGGCTATACAGCAATGGGAGCTTAGCCGCTACTGCATGCATGGCCAAAAAAAGACAGCAAAAGTGTTTCAGAACACATGGTGAATATTGAGCAGAATCAGAGAACGTGGTAGCTAGCGTTCTCTATTTAGGGATGGCCAAGTTTGGGAAACAGGCAACTGACTCATACACAGGCTTACTATAGATTGAGCTGAATGTCGGATTAAGGATAATTTGTAATCAACGAAAAAGAGCAAAACCCATGCAGCATTTCTACAGCTACAAATTTCTTAAGCTTATGTACCCTTTCATAGTTAATTGTTTACATTATACTTTATAGTACAATTTGGACATTCCTTTGCTTCACCACGTACAATACAGACAATGTTAGAGTGGCCATTCCATTAAGAATTGGAGCTGCATCATGTGTTGATATCCTGCAGTAAATATACTGATAGTCATATTAGTCACACAATATAGGTATCCCTACTTACACTACAGTTAGTCCTTGGCAGATCTAGAACCATGCAGTAGCTGCATCGAGTGACTAGGTGGATCAACTCTAGTGGAGCAGGAGCATATAATGAGGTACCTCATTATGCTCTCCTGAGTGGAGTCAATGGCAGCATACATATGATCACCCACCTCAACCATGGGTGTTTGTTGCTTGTGGACCTTGCTGTAGCTACAAGCTAATGTTGTTCATACTGTCCAATTCCAAAGTCTTATGCCTCTCCTCTAGATCTGCACCCCCTCTGGCAGCTCTGACAGGCAGTCTTCTCCCTCAGAGTAGGTTGCTTGGGGTTCGCTGTTAGATGCAGCTAAAAAGTTGTAAACACGTACAATGAAGCAAGAAGTGTCTACTACGTAGAGCCATAAATTAATACAGACAGTCGCTCTGTTGTACTAGAGCGACCATATAATATCCTAGGAAATTTCGCTGCTGCGATGTGTTGACATAGTGCAGCATTGACAGTCACAATAGGTATACGTAATGTGCCCTACTTAGCTACAGTATCAAAATGCAGTTTATCATGTGTGCCAAACAACGTGTACAAACCAAAACACATTAAAAGCATAACAGTAATAGGAAAGGAAGACAGAATCAGAATACTATTATTGCGGTAGCTCCTACCCCTAAATCCGTAATGTATTACCTCCACTTTAGCATACTGGTAGGTGCATGGTTCAACAATACCATACATATGATCCACCCGTCTCAACCATGGGTGTCTGTTGCTTGTGGATCTTGCTGTCTTGCATGAGTGGAGTCAATCACAGTATACACAATGTAATATGACCACTTCTCTACAGAGTAAAATATTCCAAACTCTGCTTGTATACGTACAGAGATAAGCCAATGGCTAGTTTTGACCCATTATGGGTACCTCAATTTTCCACATCATTGGACAATTCATTAGCAAAGCATTCAGGTTCCATGGCAATCAGTTTATGGAATGTAAAGCATGCAGGGAGTGGGACTCACTGTATTTTATGATGCAGAGAAGAGGTAGGAAACTAAGGTAAGCAAATTGAGCCCAAACAATCACAGTGAATTGAGTGTGTACCATATATACCATATACAGTGGCATACACCTACGATTGTACGCACCAAAATCACTAGGTTTACATATCTATATCTCCAGCTCCCTCTTCCAGGCACAGTTCCTCACTGCTCTGGAATAACTGTGGTACGATATGTGTGCCACCTCAACTTTGGCCCACAGGCCTCAAAATAATGCTCATTGGACTGGTTTTGGATACCAAGATTGTAAATTGCCTAACTTGATGACTGGAGAAAGTGAAAGCATGCTCACAATTTAGGTCTGGGAAGATATTAACTAATGGTTGGTGACAAGAGTGCATCCTACTGAGAAAGAGTCACATTCAAACATGGCACACTTCAGAGTACAACAATGCCATGAATACAGCAATAATTATAGCTACCATACGTGCTAGCTTAGTTGTTGTTCACATAATCATACATCTCATCCTCCTCATTAGCCTGTTCCTCTGTATCAGTGTTCACTGCTGCTCCACTCACACCACCATAAGCCTCGTTCTGAACAGTTGGGATGTTCACTGCAGCTGGTATGTAGGCCACATTCTCTGCAACAGGAACGTCCCCCACACAGCCGTAGGCTTCATTTGTAGCTATAGCAAAATGTTGTGCTTGAGTGTTTGTTTCGTATGCCTCATTCTCCTTCATAGCAATAGCGTCAGGTGTTACATACAGTACACCAGTGGTTCGTTTGGAGTGTGAGCACTTTAACAGCATAGCGGCTAATATTATTATCAAGATTACCAGGACTGGGGCTGCAATTGCGGGCCCAATAATGGCTGCCATGTTGAGTGGGCTACCAGAAGAGGTAGTGGGTGGAGTAGCAGATGAAATGGTGGGTGTTGGGGTCACCACTGCTGTTCCAGGAGCCAGGATAGACTCTTGTGCTCCAGGTGTCAGTTCTGATCCTAGTCCAGAGCCATCTGGAGGGATAGTGGTACAATAGGGAAAGGCAAAAGTATCATGATTAATTCACTACCAAAAAAGGGTTACCTGTTGTATACCGCATAATTATGCAGATATACCGGTACTTTTCCCTATACATATAGACCTTATGCAATTGACGTCATAGCCTGTACAATCTTTCCGATTTCTCAATAAGGCTCCGTGTAATCAGTGGCAAGAAGATGGTACGTTCTATGGTGATTGCAGAAATGTGCACAGCTGCACAGCTGTCTTTCAAGTATGTTAACATTCGCTATTAGGTAGTTAGCATACCTGCTAAGTTCAGGCGCAGATTGCTAGAAGCAGACAAAACTTTTGCCATACTAGCAATATTATTGTTGCCACTCAAAATGGCTGCCGGCGTGAATGACAGAAAGGCCCACCTGTGTTTCTACATGCAGTCAAGAGCAAACAAAGCCACGCACAGTCACCGTGTGGGTGCCTGTGCATGACCATGACACCCTACCCACCCATTCTGCATGCCAAGAGAATTGCATGCATGACATCATAAAACATTATTCCCAGGCCTTTTATGACAATTTCAACGTGCAGTTATAGCTAGGTGTATAGGTGCAGTATATACTCACGGTCAGGGGGCAGAGTGGGAGGTATGTCAATCAAAGTTGGGTCAGCAGTGGGTGTGGTCACCACAGTAGTGTCATCAGTGGGAGGTGTGTTGTAAGTACTGTTGTCTAAAAAAAAAAGAAAATTGATCAGGGATGGGCACATGTTTACAGAATCTGATTCATGAACGTACCAATAACAAACTGAAATATTTTCATTTGCAGACGAAATGGGGAAGAGTTAGACGGAATACCTAAAGAGACCTTCATAAGAATACTATTCTGAGGTTCAGTGTATAGCACTGAGTTAAACTGATAACCACGACCAGTACTTCCCTGTGTCTGTATCATGTGTGGACCATTTGGAAGTTCAGGTATCACCAAGCCATACAGCTGCAGGTCGACCTCAAAAGGGTCATCAAGTGTTCGACTAACACAACACTGCATTAGATCTGATCGACTTTCAGGCAAGCAGTTGTCCTCACGAGGTTGAGCCTCCACTTCAAAATTCTGGACAATGTGGTAATTTTCTCCTCTGTCCTCCAGTACCAGAGCAGTAGCTATCACAACATTATCACCAACAGTGTTACTGGTGTTCTGGTAGCAAAACGAGTAGCCCACAACTCTTCCACCGCAACTGGATGATGGTGTGGTGTAGATAAAGCCGACCCTTGCAGCCCCTCGTACAGTTTCAACACTGTAATCCAGTGCGGGGACTCGACAATGTCGTGATGTGTCTACAGATGTAAATTTATTGGGGAACGTGAAGGGATAGGAAAAATTTTCTTGCAGTATATTAAATGAACATGACCATAATGGCATTGTGATTGTGTACCTTGAGTTGCACACAGTGCAAACGTAGAGCTGAACAGAAGCAGCAGCAGCATATAATTGTCTTGCGAGACAGGCGGTCCTCTGATCGACGTCGCTACCATCTCCCTCGCATACCGGTATATACATGTACCACGCAGGAAACAATTTAATTTTCAGCTCCACCCCAAGTTAATTAACTCTTTACCAACCACTACTTAAACATACCCTAAATAAGGTTCCCATCGGTTTTCACTTCACACAGAACTGCACACAGCCATGCTTTCTCCATTCGTGATTCTGACCACACCCACTCGTTAAGCGATCAAGATGCTCGGGCGACGGTAACTCGCTCTAGCAGAGAAATCAGCCTTGAACACTGGAATTCGAAGCTCTGCAAGGTGAGACCACTGTTTTCTAGGCCCATTTATGCTTTAAACCCTAGAAATGGCCTACCCGGCTCCAACCAAGGGCTGTTCAAAGCTGAGCCCAGACACGGCCATGCTGTTTGCACCTTTCGGGTGCACCCACCCACCTCCCCTGCCCCGCCCTTTCTGCTGGCGCAGAGCCTATTTCCAGATTCCCAAGGACATTGCCGGACGTGACATCATGACGCTGAAAGTCTCATGACGCCATATGGCGTCATTGGTTGGGAAAGGGTTAAGCTGACTACTTCTTGTGTAAACTGAGAAGAACCTGTTCAGGGTGAAGTGAGTTCCATAAAGAAAGTGTGAGGAACAATTGGAAGTCACTGACTTCTGCTCTGTGATGGCAAACTTCAGCACAAACATGCAAAAAGATGGCATAAAACAACCAAATAAACATCAAGTTATGACAAGTAGCAAAAACAATAAAAAGTAGGAGTAGCTATAGGGAAACAAGGTAGGGATGATAAAAAAACTATATCAGCCGTTAACGTTTGCACAGACTAATGCATATCATTTCGGTTTCTTTTGCTTGGTTTTCTTTTGCACTATAGCTATATTCCTTGGTCACTAATTGACTTGCATCATTGGCTGAAGAATCAGACCCAGGTATCTGTTCAAGACCCAGTCAACCTTTCTTTGGAAGGATGAGCAACCAGAAGACCAGCGACATTTGTATGTAAACATACACACCCTAAGATAGGCATATTCACCCTGCTCATGCACAGAAAGAAACTGTGAGGGATCTAATAGAGAGAGACAGCTGGAATCAGCTAAGTCCTCTAGCCTGTGCTGCTATATGCAGACTTCATCCGCTGGCCCAGTGGATTAGTGGTAAGAGCATCACAAGACGTGTATATAATTATATAGTCAGAAGGTCTTGCATGGGTTCAAATTAATCCAGCAGCTGGTCACAAAGTTTTTTTCTGTGGACTATTCTCTCTCTCCAAGGCTTGCATCCAACATAGAACAGTGAATCACAGAATATAGAAACTATACAGAGACGCACCGAAGAGTAGGAAGTGATTTACAGCACAACGTATAATATTATACGACAGATAGAAATAAAGAAATATATAAAGAAATGTATAAGCTTGTCTAAGTCAGGCTCGCCGTATGTATGTCTCCTGCAACTGAGGGTAGAGGTCTTTGCCTGCTTCCAGGCCCGGGGAGCCCCAAGTACTGCAGCTTGTGGGTGGACTCGTGTCCTCCTCCGTCCATGCAAGGAGCTCCACCTCAGAACAGCTAAGGGCTTGCAGCAGCTGATAGAATGTTGGACGGGAGGAGGCCTGGGGATGCCTGGAATGGAAGTATCATGATCTCATGTATAGACAGAGTCTGATACATTCCTATTCATGTAGGAAGTAGTGCAGTTCTTACCAACATCGGATCATCAGTGAATATACTGCCTTGGGGCAGCCGGGAGGTGGAGCAAGCCTGTTGCCACCACTCACAAGACGAATAACCTAATAAAGGGATGAAAAACAATTGTCATGCACAATCATAGAAAATACTTCCCCTGATAGATTCTGAATTACATTCATGTTGGCACATCCCTCAAATGGCTTGTGGCCAAAGCTCCATATCTCGTACATCACAACTCCATAGCTCCACACATCACTGGCAGTGGAGTACTTCTTGAAACTCAAAGCCTAGAAGAAAAGGCATAATTATATGATGGCCATGACCATACCAATATTGTAGCTCCCACATGTTTGAGGTGCTGTCCATGCACTTGACAGGAATCTTCCCTCCACGAGAGACGTAGTAATCGCTCTCCTCAAGGTCTCTGGCCATCCCAAAATCACTAATCTACATGGAGAAAGACAAGTTGACAGTCACGACTGATAGAAAACTAGAGGTGCTCTGCAGGCACGTACCCCGTGCTCTACTTTCTAGTACGGCCCACTGCCGGTATTTAATGCAGCATGCATGTGGAGATAGCTAGGGCCTACCGATTTTAATACAGCATGCATGCAGAATAAGATACCGTAAGTTGTGGCAGTAATGTTAGAAACAGGGTGTGGTCAAATTAGAACAGGGCTAATTGTCGACTTTCCTGAATTCTGGCACTTATATTCTGACAGACAAGCCGATCACTCTACCCTGCTGCGCACATGGGTACATGCACACGGGTAACAAGCTGTCTGATGCAGCCCACCTTGCACGTGCTTCCATCTTCAGCCACAAGAATGTTCCTAGCTGCCAGGTCTCTGTGCACAAAGGCCTTCCTTGCTAGGTACTCCATGCCTGATGCTATCTGACCGCAGAAGTTCAGGCACAACTGCGGCATCAATGATGGCACAAGCTCGCCAGGACTAAACAAGGGTGAAACCAATGACAATTATTAAAACCTCAAAATCTAGTTTGTGACTACATACAGTGGCCTCCTTTTGATCAGAAAGTCCCTCAAATCACCATGCGGCATGAGCTCCAGTACCACCATTGTCTATAATGCATGATCATACAGACGACAGTAACATACTAGTATAGCTACTGAATGATGTCACACAAGTATACATGCACAAGATGCTGCACTCACAGGTTTCCCCACAGTGACCACTCCATGCAGCCTGATCACATTAAGGTGTTTGAATTGTCCCATGATGGCAGCTTCCTGCAGGAACTTGACTTGATCTGTTTCATCTGATCCAGGCTTCAGCATCTTCACAGCCACTTCCACAGCACCCCCAGGTGACTGCCACACCCCCTTGTTTACTGTCCCAAATTGGCCTGAACCAAGATGCTCCACAACACTGCATCAGTGGTGAGCAAAACTGAGAGATAGAGTCATGCATAACAGATATCCAAAAACTACGGAAGCCGAGAAGGGCCATTCCATTCTGCCGTTCTACCATTCTGCCGTTCTACCATTCTGCCGTTCTACCATTCTGCTTTTCTGCCATTCTGCTTTTCTGCCGTTCTGCCATTCTGCCGTACGTTCGCGCGTTCTGAGGTAGACGTGACTGCACGTGCGCATCAACAGATGCGCGCGCGTAATTGTAAGTTCGGTCAGCGGAGTATGCATTAGTACGGAAGCCGAGAAGGGCCATTCCATTCTGCCGTTTTGCCGTTCTGCCGTTCTGCCATTGTGCTATTCTGCCGTTCTGCCATTCTGCCGTTCTGCTATAGCGCTATTCTGAGGTAGCACGTGACTGCACGTGCGCATCTTGAACAATCGATGCGCAATGCGCGTAATTGCAGCGTTCTACAAATGACGGTAGTAATATAAGTAGCTATATAGTAGTTAGTAGATTTTAATTTTCAACGGCCATAAGGTAGTCCCTTCAGGCTCAGCCATAGGCTGATCTGCCAGGGAGTCCTGCGGTGACATTGCAAGAACGCTGTAGCTATATCGTGTAGCTAGCTAACTCGTGTGTCTAAGTACAGGTAGGTACAAGTGAAACGATGGACGGTACAGCTGGGAGCGATATAGAATCTGGAATTGGTTCGTCCAGCGCTACTGGTGTTTCTGACGAAGGAGAAGGTCGAAATGCAGGTGATCATCCGATTAGCAACTATATAGCTACAGACCAATCATTAAGCTTATAGCAACCGTAAGATGCCAGAATAGCAGGAAGGAAGAACAGCAGTAAGGAAGAATGGCAGTTGTGAAGAATGGCAGTAAGGAAGAACGGCAGTAAGGAAGAGTGGCAGTTGTGAAGAATGGCAGTAAGGAAGAACGGCAGTAAGGCAGTTGTGAAGAATGGCAGTAAGGAAGAACGGCAGTAAGGAAGAGTGGCAGGATTGAAAAATGTGGCTGAATGAATGGTCATTCTCAGTTACATCCCCCTTCCATAGTATTACAAGCCTGCCACTTCACACTCAGAACATTACCACAACTAGAACTTCACTCTATTGGTTTGTATGTAGCTAGCTAATAAACCTCAAAAGGACTTTGACTTAGCTAACTTAATAAGGCTTTCCTATAATGCATTGATTATATCTGTATCATGGTGGTCATGATCACTTTCAATTTCTTGACGATCTATCCACATTGGTTACTGAAAGGAGTTGATGTACCTTGGTGGATGAAGGGATAATAATAACAAGTATAGATAACCTGGACTGGATTTAGCTGGTAGTTAGCTAGCTAAGTCAGTCACAGTTACACAGCATTCTTGCAATGTCACCGTTAGCTAATGTACGGAAGCCGAGAAGGGCCATTCCATTCTGCCGTTCTACCATTCTGCCGTTCTACCATTCTGCCGTTCTACCATTCTGCCGTTCTGCCATTCTGCTTTTCTGCCATTCTGCTTTTCTGCCGTTCTGCCATTCTGCTATATATTCTGCCGTACGTTCTGAGGTAGACGTGACTGCACGTGCGAACAGATGCGCGCGCGTAATTGTAAGTTCGGTCAGCGGAGTATGCATTAGCTAACGGTGACATTGCAAGAATGCTGTATATCGTGTAACTGTGACTGACTTAGCTAGCTAACTACCAGCTAAATCCAGTCCAGGTTATCTATACTTGTTATATTATCAAAATGTTTCTTCATCCACCAAGGTAGCTACATCAACTCCTTTCAGTAACCAATGTGGATAGATTGTCAAGAAATTGAAAGTGATCATGACCACCATGATACAGATATAATCAATGCATTATAGGAAAGCCTTGCTAAGTCAAAGTCCTTTTGAGGTTTATTAGCTAGCTACATACAAACCAATAGAGTGAAGTTCTAGTTGTGGTAATGTTCTGAGTGTGAAGTGGCAGGCTTGTAAAACTATGGAAGGGGGATGTAACTGAGAATGACCATTCATTCAGCCACATTTTTCAATCCTGCCATTCTTCCTTACTGCCGTTCTTCCTTACTGCCGTTCTTCCTTACTGCCATTCTTCACAACTGCCACTCTTCCTTACTGCCGTTCTTCCTTACTGCCATTCTTCACAACTGCCATTCTTCCTTACTGCTGTTCTTCCTTCCTGCTATTCTGGCATCTTACGGTTGCTATAAGCTTAATGATTGGTCTGTAGCTATATAGTTGCTAATCGGATGATCACCTGCATTTCGACCTTCTCCTTCGTCAGAAACACCAGTAGCGCTGGACGAACCAATTCCAGATTCTATATCACTCCCAGCTGTACCGTCCATCGTTTCACTTGTACCTACCTGTACTTAGACACACGATTAGCTAGCTAGCTAGCTAGCTACACGATATAGCTACAGCGTTCTTGCAATGTCATCGCAGGACTCCCTGGCATATCAGCCTATGGCTGAGCCTGAAGGGACTACCCAGATCAGCTTATGGCCGTTGAAAATTAAAATCTACTAACTACTAGCTACTTATATTACTACCGTCATTTGTAAGAACGCGCGCATTGCGCATCGATCATAGACTATGTTCAAGATGCGCACGTGCAGCACGTGCTACCTCAGAATATATAGCGCTATAGCAGAACGGCAGAATGGCAGAACGGCAGAATAGCACAATGGCAGAACTGCAGAACGGCAAAACGGCAGAATGGAATGGCCCTTCTCGGCTTCCGTACTGTACAGAGCTTCTGCTCCCCGATTGCGTCCCGTTCAGCTGCTGCTCCCCCGATTGCGTCGATCTGCTTCGTGACTGCTGCTCCCCGTTTCCGTCCGCTACAGCTGCTGCTCCCCTATTGCGTCTGCTTCAACTGCTTTTCCCTGATTTCAACAGCTCCCCCGATTGCGTCCGCTTCGGCTGCTGCTCCCCGATTGCATCCGCTTCAACTGCCGATTGCATCCGCTTTGACTGCTGCTCCCTGATTGCATCAGCTTAAGCGCTTGTAGCCTCACCTGTTCTGGAAGATTCCAGCCCAACCCATGAACATTCTTTTGTGGAGCTCGACTCGGGTTCAGTAAATTGAAGTACGAAGGTCGCGCGTCACTAGCTATAGTCTAGTCCCGCCCCACGAACACCCCACTTCCGTCACACACGGACACACACACACATGCACATTAAAATCTTAATATATTAATGACTTGCATTCAGAAGGTCTTGGTAAGTAATATTTAAAATTAATACCAGTTTGCAGTGCATTACGGGTTTTAGTGCACAAGGGCAATCTTGTTAACGGTCGAGGGCGAGATAATGCACGAGCTGAAGGCGAGTGCATTATCCGCCCGAGACGGTTAACTAGATTGCCCGAGCACTAAAGCCCGTAATGCACTGCAAACTGGCTAAACTACTTGGTGCATCCCACTGACCCAAGACAGCCTTTGATCTTTGAAGTGTGCATTATATAGATAATGCACACTAAAGTGTGCAATAAGCGATTTAACTGTTTACCAACCATAAGAAACAGCTTAAGGAAGCAAAATCCTGTATTAAAGTATAACGCCTAGTATTAAATTCCCCATATAAATTCTTATGGCTTATGGGAGCTCATGACGGCTTTTGCAGTCATTGGTTGGTAAAGAGTTAATGCTCTGTCATGTGATCGATTCTGAGGCGTCTGATTCGTTGAGGGTCACGTGAGTTAAACGTTCAAATTTCCAACTATGTTCATTCATCTTTATTCTAACGTTATGCAAGACCAAATTTAAATTAATTGTGAATCCAATGTATAATGTTAATCAAACTGAGTGTGAAACCATGAGCTACTTCTTCGAAACTAAAGCCACTAGCTATATACCACTCCATAGGATTCACTGACAGAACGACTAGCTCTTTTGCGATTGTTGTTAGCTTGAGGTATAATACCTAGAATAAGTATCAGGAGCCCACAACAAGAAGGAGCGTTCAACTACGAGTATAGCTGTACTCCTGTGGCCGCTCGGAGAAGGTGAGGCTGAGGAAGACATCAGTGCCGTTCATTGGACACCTCAGTGCTGACTGATCAGGGCCTGACAGCAGATCCTGGGAAAGTTGAAAACATGCCAACACCCACAAATGTGAATTCCCTGAAAGACTTTGTAGGCATGGTGCAGTACCTCACGAAGTTCATACCACAGCTCTCAGCACAAACAGAACTCCTGAGGGAGCTGGAGCGCAAAGATGTGGAGTGGTGCTGGCTTACAGTGCATGATGACGCCATTGCCAAGCTGAAGAAGAGTGTTGCGAAGTAACTGCCCTCAAGTACTTTGATTCCATGCAAGAGGTGACAGTGCAAAGCGACGAGTCAGAGAAGGGCCTGGAGTACACATATGCAGAATGGGCAACCTGTTGCCTATGGTGCACGAGGGCTCACCACAACTGAAAAGCAGTATGCTCAGATTGAAACAGAAATGCTAGCCATTGTGGTAGCCTAAGGGTGTGAGAAGTTCGACCAGTACATTTACGGCCGAAGGTTACGGTGGAAACTGACTACCAGCCCTTGGTGACAATCTTCAAGAGGCAAATCCAAAGTGTCTGCACTGGATGCTGTTACGTCTGCAAAAGTTGGACGTAACCTACAAGAGGGGTAAGGAAATGTACATAGCAGATGCACTATCCAGAGCTTATCCAAAGGGTTCTGAGCCAGTGGCACAACCTCAGTCAGAGTTTTACCACCAAGTGGAAGGAATGGAACTCACAGAGCATCTCCCCATCTCACAGGAACGTCAGACCACCAAAGATCTGTCCACGCAAGCACTAATGAAAGTAGTGCAGATACGGTGGCCCAATCATAAAGGCCTAGCACCACCGAAAACACTACAACTGCAGGGCAGAATCGTCCGTCCGAATGGACAACTTTTTAAGGGTGAATAATGGGTGATTGTACCTGCAAGCTTCTGGCGTGAGATGATCGACAATATTCATAGTAGTCACCTGGGAGTGGAAGGATGTCTATGCAGAGCCTGGGAATCTCTGTACTGGCCACTGACGAATGCAGACGTCAAAGATGTGCACAATCTGCAATACAATCAAACCAGAGCAGTGCCGGGAAACCTTGAGCCGACCGTGGGCTAAAGTCGCTACGGATCTGTTTGTGTACCAGGATCAGAACTACTTGGTGACAGTAGACTACTACTCTGAAATAGATCAACTCAGGCCACTAGGGACACACTGTCAGCTACTGTCATCAGCACACTGAATAGACACTTTGCAAGACACGGAATCCCAGACACTGTGGTTTCAGACAATGGAGTATTCGTCTGATGAGTTTCATTGGTTCACCCAGAAGTGGGAATTCCTACATGTGAAAACATCTCCCTGCCACCCACAGGGGAATGGGAAAGCTGAAGATTAAGACATGTAAGAATCCTGCCCTGCTCGATTATCGAAACACAACAACAGAGGCAACACAACAGTCTCCATCCCAGAGGCTTTTGGATGTTGTACACGACGTACCTTGCTTCCCGTGACAGCCAAGTTGCTAAACCCTATGGCACCTGTCTGTGTGCAAGACAAACTAAAGACTGCCCAAGACAAACAGGCCGGGTACTACAACCGTACTGCACTACCACTGGAAGAGCTACACCCAGGGGATACCGTGCGCATCAGGTTACCTGGGGACTGAGTGTGGACAAAGGCACAGTGCCAAAGTACGGTCAGATCGAGGTCATAATTATTTGGTGCAGTGTAACGGCAGACTTTATCGCCACAACCGTAAAGACATCAGAAAGACATTTGAAACGCTGTATCTGAAAGCCGAAGCAGAGTTCGACATTGAATCGTGGCCCAAACACACCCACAGGTGCAGAAGATGGAGGCTAGAGGTGCACCACACTCCCACTCTGAAGCCTCAACCTCATAACACAAAACTTAGCGTCACGGCTGAACTGTCAGTGCCGTCTAAAGTGTCCTCATGTGGCACCTTATAAAACCCCCACAGCACCTGATTTAGTGAGGTAAACTGTTTTGTCCCCAAGGGGAGGAAGATGCTGTGATACACTCTTCCATTTCACAGTAGTTTATAGACTTAATATAACGAGGGGCAACCGCACTCCTGGTAGCCGTTGCAACGCCGCGGTTGCCTCGCCGTAGCGAAGCTAATTATTGCAATTCGTTCCAGTTAACGCACATGCCACGTGGCTCAGTCGATCGCGAGTAATGGCGACCAGAAGGAAGACAAGACAGCACTCACAACTTAGCCAGCACGGTGAGTTTTGGCATGCAGGCGTCAGTGAACGACAGCGATCACGGGCGTGTGGTCAGAATCTTCATGTGCCTTTCCTAAGAACGGTACTGCCACCGGAAGTCGAAGAGAGCGCTCGAGCAATGGCGGCCACGGCGAGACAAAAGCGCTCATATCTCCACCACCAAGGTGGGTTTCAGCACAATTATTTTGATTTTGTGTCACTGCATGATAGCGATCACGACGGTGTAGTCAGTATCTCTGTACGCCATTCCTAGCACTCAAACGTTATTTACATTAATTAATTACATTAATTACGCGGCACAATTTTTCCTATACCAGGAGTGTAATATCAGGCGAAACGACTCACACAGAGAACTCGATCTATAACTAGCTAAACGTTATGTTGAAGTTGCATGCTGATTTCCATACGCTAGGTGGATCAACTCTAGTGGAGTCAATGGCAGCATACCCCTCTCAACCGTGGGTGTTTGTTGCTAGCGGATGTGCTGCACAAGCTGCAGTATATAGTCCATTCGGTCCAATTCCAATGGGTTTGATGAGATGATGCTATATGAAAAACATAAGACACTCTGTAGCCTGCATGTGTAAAATATGTAGTGAATTAAACGGTTCACTGCAAAATAACGAAGTATAATTATACTTGTTTTGATAGATGGCTACTACAGTTGTCCATGTTTGGTAGGAGTCAATACTATTACTCGTAGAATGTGGAGTGCAATATCATCTGGCATTCTAACATGTTCCCCAATAGTATCCCATGTGAATCCAATAGTTCCTAGGCTCTTTTTTCGCATACAGTACAAAGAGCTGGGGAGGAGCATGGAAACGAGGCCACTCCAAGTAGTTAACGGGCTATGCCTCATTACATACATTTGGTGTAGATGTGGTGCATAATATTATAACTATTGACTGCAGTTTCAAATGTACATACACACTTGCTAGGTGGGTGGGTGGAGTCAATGACAGTATATATACACAATATATATGAAAAGAGAAAGCACGTTCACAATCCTGGTCTGGTGAAATAGTGACGAATGGTTGGTGACAAGAGTGCATCCTACTCACATTCAAACATGGCACACTTCAGAATATAACAATGCCATGGATACAGCAATATATCATATATGGACTGAAGAGTAGTTTAGTTGTACACATAATCATACGTCTCGTCCGCATTAACCTGTTCTTCTGTATCAATATTCACTGCTGCTCCACTCACACCACCATAAGCCTCGTTCTGAACAGTTGGGATGTTCACTGCAGCTGGTATGTAGGCCACATTCTCTGCAACAGGAACGTCCTCCACACAGTCATAGGCTTCATTTGCAGATGTAGCAATGTGATTGTTCGTTCTGTATGCCTCATTCTCCTTCATACCAATAACGTCATGTGTTCCTTGGATCTCATTCTGCATGCAGTATTCATGAGGTAACCCTGAATACTGGAGGAGGGGGAAGTTGGAGGTGGGAGGAGGGAGAAATTGGAGGAGGGAGGTGGGAGGTGGGAGGAGGGAGATGGGAGGAGGGAAGAAGAGAGGAAAAGAAAGTGGGAAGGCAAGGCGAAGAGGGTAGGAGAATGGGGGAACTTCAGGTTATAGACTGCATCTATGAATTACACGAGTAAATGTACATGCGGTAGACGTGAGACCACACCCACCATTCCAAGATCCCCACTCTTTCTCAACTCCACCTCCTTCAGTGTACCACCAGGGTGAGCAGCTGCACTAGCTGGTGTGTGTGTGTGTGTGTGTGTGTGTGTGTGTGTGTGTGTGTGCATGGTAGAATGGTAGAACACATCATGGGATGCCTACACCATAGGTAGTCTAGTAAAACTTTACTCTGCTATCTACGCCTACACATGATACTCAGAGATACGTTACTGAAACCTACAAGTGGTATATGCCAGGGTGTTATTACAGAGTACATTCTGAAGCATACACTATACTGTTGAGCACATAATTACACAACTCCATTTCTGGTGCATTTCTGTGCCTGACTACTACTGACTATCAAAATAACAAGCACACCTCCACACGTGACTGAGCTCTGGAATGTGATGGTCCAGTTGATTAGATCAACAGGCTGCCTGATCACTGGTCACATGCAGAGGCAATGAAAGGCAGTGAAATTTCAATCTCTTCCTCTCTCCCTCCTCCCTATCTCTAATTGGGGACAGCACAGACTATGACCAATGGCAACGAAATTTCAATCTCTCCCTCTCTCCCCCTCTTTCTCTCCCTCCTCCCTATCTCTAGTTGGGGACAGCACAGACCACGTGGCATACCAATGGCAATGAAATTTCAATCTCTCCATCTCTCTCCCCCTGCTTCTCTCCCTCCTCCCAATCTCTAGCTGGGGACGGCTCAGACTGGGACCAAGGCTGCAGTACTATGACATATGAACTGCACACACTAACACGTCCACAATATCTCTGCATGGAAACTAAATTCACATCCAGCAGAGTCAACTTTGCAGCGTAGCACAAGTGTAGCCTGGTTCCCTGGACACGCATGTGGTCTCATTCCCAGGACATACACCTTACTAAGTTTGACCACTAACAAGATGAACACTGGAAACAGGGAATGAGGCCATAACAATAAGTAGACATGGACATACATGAACTGCAGCTGGCTGCTTGGATGATCAACCTACCTGTGTACATCTTGTTGGAAAACTCAAGACCTCCTGTCGACTGCCGCAGTACATAGTCCTTGTTGTGCATCTTCATGACCATCAGGATGAGAACTATGGCTGCTACGATCACCAAAATCACCAAGATCACCAGACCCACACTCACTCCCACCACTAGTGACGTCACAGGTGCTGGGGTTCGAGGTTCTGTGGAATTCTGGAAAGAGAGGATCAAGAGCACATCACTCGATACAACTCCCCCTGCCAATGTCACAGATATGAGCAGTCTGCTGAGATGCTGACTCACCGTCATTGACGTTGGCTGAGTAGGAGGGGTGGAGGTTGAGGTAGCATCAGTGTCAGCAGTGGGTGTGTCATCAGTGGGAGGTGTGTCAGTCAAAGTCGGCCGGTCAGCAGTGGGTGTGGTAACCACAGTGTCATTGGTTGGAGGTGTGTCAGTCAATGTCGGCTGGTCAGTAGTGGGTGTGGTAACCACAGTGTCATTGGTTGGAGGTGTGTCAGTCAATGTCGGCCGGTCAGTAGTGGGTGTGGTCACCACAGTGGGGGGTGTGGAGGAAGGACTGTTGTCTAGAAAAGTGGATATAAAATTTGATCAGGGATGGGCAGGTGTTTACAGAAACTGGTTTCTGAACTTACCAACAAGAAACTGAAACATCTTCAATGGCACTGCAACAGCACCAGATCCAATAGCTAAAGTCTGCCTCATCAGAATACTATTCTGAGGTTCAGTGTATAGCATTGAGTTAAACTGATAACCACGACCAGTACTTCCATGTGTCTGTATCATGTATGGACCATTTTGAAGTTCAGGTATCACCAAGCCATACAGCTGCAGGTTGTCCTCAGCAAAAGGGTCAACAAGTGTTCGACTAACACAACACTGCATTAGATCTGATCGACTTTCAGGCAAGCAGTTGTCCTCACGAGGTTGAGCCTCCACTTCAAAGTTCTGAATAATGAGGAAATTTTGTCCTGTCTCCTGCAGTACCAGAGCAGTAGCTATCACAACATCATCACCAACAGTGTTACTGCTGTTCTGGTAGCAAAACAAATAGCCCACAACTCTTCCAACACAGGTGGATGATGGTGTGGTGTAGATAAAGCCGATACGGGCAGTTCCTTGTACAGTTAGAGCACTGAAATCCAGTGAGGGAACTTGACATGTGTCTGCAGATGTAAATCATTTGGGTAAAGTAAAGGTGGATATTGGTCCTGCAGGAAGTACATACTTCAGGTACGGTACGCGGTATAGGTACCGGAAACGCGCGCGCATCTAGAACCGGTCCTGGCCCTGGCCTGGTTCCTGCCGGACCAATAGCCACTTCGATAGAATATAGCCATTGTGATCGTGTACCTTGAGTTGCACACAGTGCAAACGTAGAGCTGAACAGAAGCAGCAGCATACAATCGCCTTGCGAGACAGGTGGTCCTCTGATCGACGTCGCTGCCATCTTCCGCGTACCGATTACGGAACAGGAAGCGAGTTAGCTATGAATATTTCATTTTCAGCTCCACCCCAAGGTTAATTTCTGAGTGGCAATCTCAACAAAACCAACCAAGGAAATCACAAGGACCACAGCAGTTTAGTATACAACCAAGAGAGCTAATTAGCCAGTTGCATTAGTTAGCTCATAGCTATATGGTTAGCTATGTGGACTCCACACCACTTTTTTTTTCTCACAGCAAGTCCATTCACAACAGAGTAATTTGGTCTGACCTTACTTAAGCTCTGCATGAATGTTGCAAGTTGCTACGGTGATGAACCTCTGCAGAGTGCTATTATATCAGACTGTGCCTGCTTCTTTATCACTGTAGTACGGACAACAAGCTACGAATGTTAGTGCAAACTTTGGGTAAGTGACACATGAAGCTGCCAGTACTGCAGTACTAGCCTCGTTCACAGGCATTGACAGTACCGAGCACCTGGGAATAAGGCTACAGCAGTACGCCAGCAGCTGCCCACCAATCTTGGGCTCAATATGCCAAATATTATGGTTTTCTTCATCCATAGTCCCAGCACTTGTGTCACTTGGCACTGTGAACTTTTAACTGCTCACAGTTCCAGTGAATGTTTTGCAAATAGAGTGCATGCATGGCCAGTGTTCTATACGTTGTCTTTGTTCTGAGACTTACCTGGTGATGTGCAAGGCATCAAGAGGTACCTGAATGCTGACAGTTGAGCAGGGCCTAAAATTATGGACAAGGTAGTATAGCTTTCCACTTGGGCTAGTAAAGCTGGGTATATAGCTAAATATGTGCATATGATCATGATGTGGGGAGGATCCTGGAGGGGTTTGTATACAATATGGCAAGAAGTTTCATCACGTGCATGGAGTGTCGCATAATATATCAGGCGAAAAATCACACAGAGAACTCTATAGCTAACTAGCTAAACGTTATGTTGAAGTTGCCTGCTGATTTTCAACAAGCCTCCACACTGGCTAGGTGGATCAACTCTAGTGGAGTCAATGGCATTATATGATCACCCCTCTCAACCCATGGGTGTCTGTTGCTTGTGGATGTGCTGTAGCTACAAGCTGCAGAAGCTATATATAGTCCATTCCAATGGGTTTGATACTAGTCATGCTATATGAAAAAAGACACTCTGTAGCCTGTGTAAAATTCATGATAAGTAAATCATATCACTGCAAAAAACAAAGCATGCACTTGTTTGATTGATGGATACAGTTGTCCATGTTTGGGCATGTAGGAGGCAATTACCAGTACAATGTGGAGTGTAATATCATCTGGTATTCCAACAGCATCCAACAGTATCTTGAGTGAATCCAATAGTTCCCAGGCTCCTCCTCCACAGCTTTTTGTCACATACAGTATAGTATGCAACAAAAAGCTGTGGAGGAGCTCGAGCCTGGGAATGAGGCTACTCCAAGTAGTTAATGGGCTATGCCTAGTTACACATTTGGTGTTGTGCATTACAGATGAACTATTGACTGCAAGTCCCAAACGTACATTCAGACTTGCTAGGTGGGTGGGTGGAGTCAATGACAGTAAATTATACACAATGAAAAGAGAAAGCACGTTCAGTGTATCTTACTCACATTCAAACATGGCACACTTCAGAGTATAACAATGCCATGGATACAGCAATATATCATATATGGACTGACAATTAATGAGTAGTTTAGTTGTACACATATTCATACGTCTTGTCCGCATTAACCTGTTCCTCTGTATCAGTGTTCACTGCTGCTCCACTCACACCACCATAAGCCTCGTTCTGAGCAGTTGGGATGTTCACTGCAGCTGGTATGTAGGCCACATTCTCTGCAACAGGAATGTCTCCGACACAGCCATAGGCATCATTTGCAGCTGTAGTAATGTGGTGTGTTTGAGTGTTTGTTCCGTATGCCTCATTCTCCTTCATACCAATAGCATCAGGTGTTTCATGCAGTTCTCCAGCTGTTTTTTTTGGAGTGTGACTTGTGGACTTTGCTGTACATACTAGTGTAGTTCATACTGTCCAATTCCAAAGTCTGATATGTCTTGCTCTCTTCTCCTCTCTTCTGCACCTCCTCTGGCAGCTCAGGCAGTCTTCTCCCTCAGAGTAGGTTGCTTGGTGTTCACTGTTAGATGCAGCTAAATGGTTGGAGTAAACACATACAATGAAGCAAGAAGTTTCTACTATGTAGAGCCATAAATTATTTCCTGGTGACAAAATTTCCTGTGGCACCAGGGCAAGGCTGCAGTACTGTGATATGACTGCACACACAAACAGCTGCACAATCTCTGCATGAAAAGTTCATATCTGGCAGAGCCACCATGTGGAATTCTGGAAAGAGAGGATATGAGAACATAATTTATGAGCGGGTCTGCTGAGAAGCTGACTCACGGTTCTAAACTCAGTTGATGTTGCCAGAGTAGGAGGGGCAGAGCTTGAGGTAGTATCAGTGTTGGCAATGGGTGTCATCGCAGTGTCATTGGGGAGGTGTGTCAGCCGAAGTCATCCGGTCAGGAGTGGGTGTGGTCACCACAGTGTCATTAGTGGGTGTTGTGGTGTTGTCTAGAAAGTGCAGATGAAAGTTGATCAGGGATGGGCAGCTAGGGGGTTGTAGGATCTGATTTTCCTGAACTTACCAATAAGAAACTGAAACATCTTCAGTTGCACTGCAGTAGCGCCAGATCCAATACCTAAAGTCTGCCTCATCAGAATACTATTCTGAGGTTCAGTGTATAGCATTGAGTAAACTGATAACCACGACCAGCACTTCCATGTGTCTGTATCATGCGTGGACCATTTTGAAGTTCAGGTATCACTAAGCCATATAGATGCAGGTCGTCCTCAAAAGGGTCATCAAGTGTTCGACTAACACAACACTGCATTAGATCTGATCGACTTTCAGGCAAGCAGTTGTCCTCACTAGGTTGAGCCTCCACTTCAAAAATCTGAACAATGTGGAAATTGTCTCCTCTGTCCTCCAGTACCAGAGCAGTAGCTATCACAACATCATCACCAACAGTGTTACTGGTGTTCTCGTAGCAAAACAAATAGCCCACAACTCTTCCACTGCAAGTGGATGATGGTGTGCGGTAGATAAAGCTGACCCTTGGCGCTCCTGGTCTAGCTAGAGTGCTGTAATCCAGTCCGGGAACTCGGCATGTGTCTGCAGATTTGAGGAACGTAAAAGGGATAGGAAACATTTTCTTGCAGTATAATGAATATTATGGCCATTGTGATCGTGTACCTTGAGTTGCACACAACGCAAACGTCGAGCTGAACAGAAGAGCAGCAGCATACAATCGCCTTGCGAGACAGGTGGTCCTCTGATGGACGTCGCTGCCATCTTCCTCACCATTACCAAACAGGAAGCAATCTAATTTCAGCTCCATCCCAAGTTAACTTTTGACTTGTGACATTCAGCATGCAACGTCTCCGTTGTCGATTGTCCATATATGGTGCTGTGATAACCACACCTTCATATCTGTGGAAAGCGGAAAGCTCAGCGGCCTGGCTCATTTGCCTTGAAGAATGAAGATACCGGCTTGTTGCTCAGCCTACACATAGCTAGCTGCAGCTTGAAAATCATGGGAGCGAATGATATTAAAAGGGCCATATTCCAACATGATTAATTCAGCTAAGGAAATCACAAGTGTTGTATGGACTCCACCCCACTGTTTTTTATTCTCATCAAGAATAGGACTGAGCTAGTCTGTTCAACAAGAGAGTGCAAGTTGCTACGGTGATGAACCTCTGCAGAGTAATATTATCAGACCGTGCATGCTGCTTCTTTATCGCTGTAGTACGGACAACTAGCTACACAAGTTAGTGCCAACCTTGGGTGAGTAATTTGTAAGTGATACATGAAGCTGCCAGTACTGCAGTACGAAGCTGTCCACCAATCCCCTCAATCCAGCAATGAAAATTTAGGAGGCTAGCTGATTCAATGCTTTGTGGTCTCAATACCTTAGAACACCTGAATGATTTTTGGTTACATGTATGTATAAGATACAAAGTCATGAATGTTTGACATTGCTATATACGCCACTTGAAGGACAATATTAGTGCAGCCGGGATTCTGGTGAGGGAGTGCATACCAACATTCTTCAGCCATGTCGGGGATCAAGCAGCAAGACCTTCCCCTCCCGAGGGTTCAATATATAGCTTGAGACATGCCCGAGAGGTCTGGTACAGAGACAAGTAGCCACACCCGATGAATTAAGATTCTGAAACTGATAAACATAGCTACCTTTTGACAATGTGACACTAGAGGGGTAATTACTGAATGTTACTAAGCTAGATGGAACTGAAAGTTACAATCAGCATGCACAAGGAATGGAGCTATCCTACAACTTTCGTATATATCTAGTCAGGAGCCCGGGGGATAACGGGAAGGAGAGTCCAGCTAGCTGCACATAACAATCAGGCGCAGAGTAGCAGCACAGCATTCAGTGGCCATTCCATTAAGAACTGGAGCTGCAGTAATGTGTTGACATACCACAATAATAGGTAGCTACAGTTAAAACCTTCAATAGTGGACCCTCCAAGATAGGGGCACAGTAGCTATAGCTATATAGCAATGGGGGCTTAGCCGCTACTGCATGCGTGGCCAAAAAAGACAGCTTCAGAACACATGGTGAATAGTGAGCAGAATGTAGCTAGCTATATAGGTCATGGGTGGCATGCCTATATACTCTGCCTACTGATATAATACTGCTTCGGCCACTGCTATTGTGTGCTGTGATTTTGTTAATTGCATGAGGTTGTCGGTTACGACCGTACAAATGTTCCATGTTCTGATTATGCTGATTGGTCTAAGATGTCATGTATTCTTGTAAAGTTGCTGGATCCCTGAAGGGACCTTGGTGTGCAGTACAGTTTAATTACTAGAATAAATATTCATATTGCTTTGATGTGTGCATGCTGATGAGATACTTGAATCAGCTATAGAAACTCCCGACAAGATTTCTACCTGCTCAGACATCACTATAACCAATGATTCGTTATTGCAGTGAGTAATGATTGCATATGATGTCATGCATTTCCTATTGCACTTGTGTGTATTCTGTTGTCCTGTAACAGATTAGTCTATCATGAAATGATTCTCTTGTGAACTATACTGCTCTTGCATGCGCTGTGACCCAATTAAGACACGGCGCAAGACATGGCGCAAGACACAACCCCATTATGGTGATACCAATTCTCTATGGCAATTCAAAAGACAATAGAAGTCTTGAACCTTGGTACAGATTCACACTTATAGCTACCTATAAGGACCACGGTTTTGACAATTTCAAGCGTACGTAAGACACTTCATGCTTCCTTGAACTTTCACCAGCCTTTTTACTGTGCTTACAAGTCCATGCCAAGTTGTGATGTAGCTACATGCATGCGCTCCAGTGAACTACATAATTTTATAAGTCCCTCCTCTGGAATTCAGGCAGTGTCATTTCTCAGAGGATGTTGGTAAGTTGAAGTGAGAGTTTGTATCAACTTCTGCAGCCATGTTGGGAATCAAGCAACCTGAGGATTTGCAGTAAGTACTACACGCCAGGGAGGGCCATCTGCATATTAGGATTAATTTAAACTTGGATGATTACCACTGATTTTGGTTATAGCACAAAGCTGGAACAACATTCGTGCATTAATTCTGTGCAGTTGCAGAGCATGTGGATCACTCAATGACAATTCCATGATCCAGAAGAAAACCTGTGCAGCCAGAGATTCTGGTGAGAGAGTGCATTTCCATACTCTATATGTACAGCCATGTTGGGAATCAAACAGCCAGACCCTCCCCTCTGGAGAATTTGTAAACATTAGCTACATGTCTAGTATACAGACTACAGTGGCCATGCAACATTCCCAGAAGTGAATCTGAAACCATACAAGGTTTAAATCAACATGCCTTTTGAATTTGTGACAAACATGCAACAAGTTTGGGAAACTTACTGGCACAACTGACTCAAGGTAAACAGGCTTACTATAGATTGAGCTGAATGTCGGATTAAGGTTACGGGATACTTATGCGCACGCCGTGTGAAATGTATTGGAAATGCATACTTAATTTTTCTAACCCAAAAATCTCTAGTACAAAGAGCGTGAGCAACTTGATTCTGGCGGTGGAGGTGCACTGTCACAAGGTGCAGGGCATGACGGAAGCTTTTACGGATACGCTGTATAGCCATGCAAAAACGAGCAGTTAAGTTCACCAAAAAGCCGTATTTATCGCTTTTCTCGAGCGAGACAGCAGATATATTTGCCAAGGATTATGCTATCCGCTTCTATCAAGCCCTGCACTTGTGACAGTGCACCTCAACCACCAGAATCAAGTGTCTCGTGCTCTTCGTACTAGAGATTTTTGGTTAGAAAAATAATTAAGTATACATTTCCATTACATTTCGCATGGCACGCGCATGAGTATCCCTTAACCTTAAGCAATGAACGAAAAAGAGCTACCCATGCAGCATTTCAAATTCTTAAGCTTATAAGCTTATATGCTTAAGCTTATGTACCCTTTCATAGTTAATTGTTTATACTTAATGGAATTGACTACCATTTGGACATTCCTTCACTTCACCACGTACAATACAGACAATGTTAGAGTGGCCATTCCATTAAGAATTGGAGCTGCATCAATGTGTTGATATCTTGCAGTAAATATATACTGATAGTCACACAATAGATATCTCTACTTACACTGCAGTTAGTCCTTGGCAGAACTAGTAGCTGCATCGAGTGTAGCATACTGACTAGGTGGTTCAACTCTAGTGGAGTCAATGGCAGCATACATATGATCACCCACCTCAACCACGGGTGTCTGTTGCTTGTGGACCTTGCTGTACATGCTAGTGTAGTTCATACTGTCCAATTCCAAAGTCTGATATGCCTCAGTCTTGCTCTCTTCTCTTCTTTTCTTCACCTCCTCTGGCAGCTCTGACGGGCAGTATTCTCCCTCAGAGTAGGTTGCTTGGGGTTCACTGTTAGATGCAGCTAAAAGGTTGGAGTAAACACATACAATGAAGCAAGAAATGTCTACTATACAGAGCCATAAACTAATATAGACAGTCGCTCTGTTGTACTTGAGCAACCGTATATACTAGGAAATTTCGCTGCTGCGATGATTTTTCCTGGTGACAAAATTTCCAGGCTGTGACACCAGGGCAAGGCTGCAGTACTGTGATATGACTGCACACACAAACAGCTGCACAATCTCTGCATGAAAGGTTCATATCCAGCAGAGCCATCATGTGTATAGCCTTGATTCAGGACATAATTATATCCTCTATATTCCCAGGATATATAGCCTCGTTCCCAGGTCATTCTTCATTCCCAGAACGATCTTTCTTCCAGTTTGACCACCAGCAATATGAACACTGGTCCAGGAGATAGAAACTGCATGCTTGGAAATGAGGTCATACAAGTGGACATGGACATACAGACTACAGCTAGCTGCTTGCATGATCCAACTACCTGTGTACACTATGTTGGAAAACCCATGACTTTCCGTCGACTGCTGCAGTACGTAGTGTTTGATCCGCATCTTCATGACCATCAGGATGAGAATTATGGCTGCTATAATCAACAAAATCACCATCACCAAGATCACCAGACCCATACTCACTCCTACCACTAGTGATGTCACAGGTGCTGGGGTTAGAGGTTCTGTGGAATTCTGGAAAGAGATGATCAAGAACACATCAGTCGATACAACTCCCCTTGCCAATGTCACAGATATGAGCGGTCTGCTGAGATGCTGACTCACCGTCGTAAACTCTGATGAAGTTGGCGGAGTAGGAGGGGTGGAGCTTGAGGTAGCATCGGTGTCAGCAGTGGTTGTCATGACAGTGTCGTCAGTGGGAGGTGTGTCAGTAGCAGTGGGTGTGGTCACCACAGTGTCATCAGTTGGGGGTGTGGTGGAAGTACTGTTGTCTAGGATAGTGGATATAAATTGTAGTCAGGAAATGGGAAGGTGTTTGTAGAATCTGATTCTTAACTTACCAACAACAAACTGAAACATTTTCATCTGCTGAGGTGATGGGGTAGCGCCATGTCCAATACCTAAAGAGAACTTCATCAGCATATCATCCTGAGGTTCAGTGTATAGCATTGAGTTAAACTGATAACCACGACCAGTACTTCCATGTGTCTGTATCATGCATGGACCATTTTGAAGTTCAGGTATCACCAAGCCATACAGCTGCAGGTCGTCCTCAAAAGGGTCATCAAGTGTTCGATTAACGCAACACTGCATTAGATCTGATCGACTTTCAGGCAAGCAGTCGTCCTCACGAGGTTTAGCCTCCACTTCAAAATTCCGAACAATGTGGAAATTTACACCTCTGTCCTCCAGTACCAGAGCAGTAGCTATCACAACATTATCACCAACAGTGTTACTGGTGTTCTGGTAACAAAACGAATAGCCCACAACTCTTCCACTGCAAATGGATGATGGTGTGGTGTAGATAAAGCCGATCCATGGAACTTCTGGTACAGTTAGAGCACTGTAATCCAGTGAGGGAACTCGACATGTGTCTGCAGATTTGGGGAACGTGATAGGAAACATTTTCTTGCAGTATAATGAATTGAATATGGCCATTGTTATCGCGTACCTTGAGTTGCACATAACGCAAACGTAGAGCTGAACAGAAGCAGCAGCAGCATAAAATTGCCTTGCGAGACAGGTGGTCCTCTGATCGACGTAGCTACCATCTTCCTCACTATTACCAAACAGGAAGCAATTTAATTTCAGCTCCACCCCAAGTTAACTTTCGACTTGTGACATTCAACATGCAACGTCGCCGTTGTCGATTGTCCATAGATGGGACATATCCCATGCACCGAACTCCGGTGCCACACCTTCATATCTGTGGAAAGCGGAAAGGCTGGCTCATGACAAGTGGTATCTTCATTCTTCAAGCCACATGACATGTGGCTTGAAGAATGAAGATACCACTTGTTGCTCAGCCTAGCTGCAGCTTGAAAATTATGGGAGCGCATGATAAATAATAAGGGCCATTTCAATACGATTAATATAATAATACATGTACCAGCTAAGGAATCACAATAGCAAATCCTGAGAGCTAAGTTAGCCAGTTGCATTAGTAATGTGGACTCCACCCCACTGTTTTTTATTCTCATCAAGAATAGGACTGAGCGAGTCTTCAACAAGAGAGTGCAACGGTTAGTACGGTGACGAACCTCTGCAGAGTAATATTATCAGACCATGCATGCTGCTTCTTATCACTGTAGTACGGACAACTAGCTACGAAAGCTAGCGCCAACCTTGTATAAGTGATGCATGAAGCTCAGTGCCAGTACTGCAGTACGAAGCTGCCCACCAATCCCCTCAACAACTTAACGAGGCTAACTAATTCAATGCTTTGTGGTCTGAATATTTAGAACCCCTGAATGATTTTTGGTGAGGATACAAAGTCATGCATTATGTGAGCTATACACCACTTGAAGGACAATATTCGTGCAGCCAGGATTTTGGTGAGGGAATGCATATCAAAATTCCTCAGCCATGCTGGGGATCAAGCAGCAAGACCTTCCCCTCCCGATCGTGAGGGTTCAAGCATAACTATATAGCTATAGCAAGCTTGAGACATGCCACACCCGATGAAGTGAAGTAAGATTCTGAAACTGATAAAAGTAGCTATTACCTTTAAAGTGTGCATGCTACAAAAGGTAACATACCTTTTGACAATGTGACACTATAGGGGCAATTACAGCATGTAGCTAGATGGAAATGAAAGTTACATTCAGCATGTACAAGGAATAGGAGCTATCCTACAACTTTCAGATATTATAATAGCTAATCACTCACTGTGGAATTGCATTAATATTCTATGACTTCCTTTGCTTCACCACATCCTGTGTAGACAATGTTGGAGTGGCCATATTCCATTAAGAACTGGAGCTGCAGTAATGTAGCTACTGCAATAGTTAAAACCTTCGATAGAGGACCCTCCAAATTAGGGACACGATTCAGTATGGCCTCTTGTCTCTGTACCAGCTGCAGATGTCTCGGTCTTAGCTATACTTGGGAGGGGAAGGTCTGGAATTAAAAAACTTTCCTTTGTAAAGAGACACAAACAGCTAGCTAATTGGATTCCCAATATATTTGAAGCTTTGAGAAGACAACCTCTCTACAAAGGACTGGTGTACATGGTTAGTTTCTGTACATAAAAATAGCGATTCTAATAGCTAGCTTGCTAGCTTACCTATAGAATACTGACTGAGGTGGTTCAGTTGATCCTCATTGTGAACAGTTCTGGTACGTAGGCCTCATTGTCAACAACAAGAACGTCCTCCACATGTACAGGCTTAATCTACAGCTGCAGCAATTTCTTCTGAACACATCATTCTCCTCAATATCAGGGTCAAGTGTTTTATTGAATTCTCTCCAAGGCTATTCTGAAGTCACAACGAGCTCGAGTTGTAGACACAAATCATGAACAGGACCTACGCTATCACATGGACCGTCCTACGATATCAATGGCTATACAGCAATGGGAGCTTAGCCACTACTGCATGTGCGGCCAAAAAAAAGACAGCAAAAAGTGTTTCAGAACACATGGTGAATAGTGAGCAGAATGTATATACCGGTAGGTCATGGGTGGCGTGCTACTCTCTCTTGTGTGCTGTGATTCTGTTGCATGAGGTTGTGGGTTATAATTAGCTACGAGTCTACGACAGTACAAAATTAATGTTCCATGTTCTGATTATCATGATTGGCCTAAAATGTCATGTACTCTTATAGTTACTGGATCCTGAAGGGACCATCTGCATGGCAACAGTGGAATAAACTTGGATAATTACCACTGATTTTGGTTATAACACAAAGCTGGATGTGCATTAATGCTGTGCAGTTGCGGAGCATGTGGATCACTCAATGACAATTCCATGATCCAGAAGAAAACCTGTGCAGCCATAGATTCTGGTGAGAGAGTGCATCTCCATACTCTATAGGTACAGCCATGTTGGGACTCAAACAGCCAGACCCTCTGGAGGATTTGCAGTAAACATTAGTTATACATGTCTAGTATGCAGAGACAATAGCTAGCTCTGAGTGGCCGTAGCTAGAACATTCCCAGAAGTGAAATACGATTCTGAAAAAAAAGTTTAATCAACATGCCTATTGAATTCGTGACAAACTTGCTACAAGTTTGGGAAACAGGCAACTGACTCAAGGTATACACAGGCTTACTATAGATTGAACTGAATGTCAGATTAAGGAGAATTTGCAATCAACGAAAAAGAGCTACCCATGCAGCATTTCTACAGCTTTGAAATTGCTTAAGTACCCTTTCATAGTTAATCGCTATACTTTATGGAATTGACTACCAATGTTAGAGTGGCCATTCTATTAAGAACACTCTGCGTGTGTATGCTTGCTTGTCCGGTGGTGGATCTTGCAATTACCGTAAATTTTAAATCAGCGAATTTCACTTGCACGTGCACAATGATATTCAAATTCAACGAACTCAACGAATCGTCTAGCTACCTGTTCGACGAACGATGGCAACAACAAAGACGGAGACCACTCGTGGACATTGGCTAGAGCACCATGAATATTCTTCCTCCTCGGCGACACTGACAAAGACGGAGACAGCGCATTGACCTACACGTACCTTAGCCTCGAACCCAGGCGCGGATAATCATGCAGTGAATGTAACTGCTCCTTGCATGCCCTGCACGCGCATACATATGCACTTCGCTCAGGCTCGCCCTCCAATGTCCTGCATTCCACTAGTTATTAAAGGCGACTAAAAAGTGGTACGGCCAAAACCATACCGGCCGTACCGGCCGTGCCGGCCCTGGGTCACCGTCACCCTACACTGTATATATATACAGAGACTATAGTGGCCATAGAACATTCCCAGAAGTGAAATAAGATTCTGAAACCGAAAAAAAAAGGTTTAAATCAACATGCCTTTGTGACAAACTTACCACAAGTTTGGGAAACACAACTGACTCAAGGTACACAGGCCAAAAATCTCTAGTACAAAGAGCGTGAGCAACTTGATTCTGGCAGTGGAGGTGCGCTGTCACAAGGTGCAGGGCATGACGGAAGCTTTTACGGATATGCTGTATAGCCATGCAAAAACGAGCAGTTAAGTTCACCAAAAAGCCGCTTTTCTCAAGCGAGACAGCAGATAAATTTGCCAAGGATTATGCTATCAAAAAAAGCTTCTGTCATGCCCTGCACCTTGTGACAGCGCACCTTCACCGCCAGAATCAAGTTGCTCACGCTCTTCGTACTAGAGATTTTTGGTTTGAAAAATTAAGTATACACATTTCTACAGCTTTGAAAATTCTTAAGCTTATGCTTTTTTTTTTATGACAATTTTGCATCTAAACGCAAGGATACAGACAATAGCTTCTAAGCTAATTCGAGGTATGTACCCTATCTAATTGTAAAGTTAAATTGATGAGATGACAGTTCTCAGTACTTGAGTTTAGCTCGAGTACGGGCAGCAATGGGGGTCCAGCTTCTTGTACATTTGGTGATGACTTGGAGACCAGGCTTGCCATGAACTGCAGAAAAGTTGACAGTTGCATGGTCAGGGATGTTGAGGTAAGACTCGGAACAGTCACTATCGCTGTCATAGCTAGTAGACTCATCAGAAGATGGTAAGGTAGCATTCACGTGAGGAGGTGCTCTAAGGCGCAGGAGATGCAGTGGGACAGATCTCTTTGCTCTCTTCCCAATCACTGGGGTCCAGCCTTCTTCATCACCATTGGAGTATGTGACACCGTGAACTGCACCTCTCTTGTCATATTTGACATTTGAGCAAGAGTTGAGATTGATACCCTTTTTCAAGTTGGTTTGGTTGGGAGTAAAAGTTGATGAGCTATTCTGAGTAGAGTTGGCTTGACTTTCAGGGCTCAGTTCAGGGCCATGGTGTGCATTAATTGGAGTGGCAGGATTTGGCTCTGCTTCTGCAGTGCTATTGGCACTGGATTGCTTGCACTGAGCAGCTTTCTTGGCCTTGGTCTTCCTCTTTCTCTTCTTTTTCTTCATCTCTTTCTTGTCATAGTGTAGTTGTGAGGAGCCTGAGACACTGGGCCAGAAGAAGCTAACAGAGAAACCACCAGCTGTAGATTTGGCAGTCCACATAACATCAGAGAGTTTCAGAGCACTTTCTTGCAACTGCAAACTAAGTGACAGGGGAAATCCAGCTGCACTAAGGCTAGCAAAATCTCCTTCTAAAACTGCTACTCTAATACTTCTGTCAGCCATTTTATTGTCAGCCTTGTCCTGGTGCCACAGCCTGGAAGTTTTGTCTGTATTGTCCTTGGCAGAACTAGTAGCTGCATCGAGTGTAGCATACTGACTAGGTGGTTCAACTCTAGTGGAGTCAATGGCAGCATGCTTAAGCTTATGTACCCTTTCATAGTTAATTGTTTATACTTTATGGGATTGACTACCATTTGAACATTCCTTCGCTTCACCACGTACAATACAGACAACGTTAGAGTGGCCATTCCATTAAGAATTGGAGCTGCATCAATGTGTTGATATCCTGCAGTAAATATACTGGTAGTCACACAATAGGTATCAGTGATATCTCTACTTACACTGCAGTTAGTCCTTGGCAGAACTAGTAGCTGCATCGAGTGTAGCATACTGACTAGGTGGTTCAACTCTAGTGGAGTCAATGGCAGCATACATATGATCACCCACCTCAACCACGGGTGTCTGTTGCTTGTGGACCTTGCTGTACATGCTAGTGTAGTTCATACTGTCCAATTCCAAAGTCTGATATGCCTCAGTCTTGCTCTCTTCTCTTCTTTTCTTCACCTCCTCTGGCAGCTCTGACGGGCAGTATTCTCCCTCAGAGTAGGTTGCTTGGGGTTCACTGTTAGATGCAGCTAAAAGGTTGGAGTAAACACATACAATGAAGCAAGAAATGTCTACTATACAGAGCCATAAACTAATATAGACAGTCGCTCCGTTGTACTTGAGCAACCGTATATACTAGGAAATTTCGCTGCTGCGATGATTTTTCCTGGTGACAAAACTTCCAGGCTGTGGCACCAGGACAAGGCTGCAGTACTGTGATATGACTGCACACACAAACAGCTGCACAATCTCTGTATGCAAGGTTCATATCCAGCAGAGCCACCATGTGTATAGTCTTGATTCAGGACATAATTATATCCTCTATATTCCCAGGATAAATAGCCTCGTTCCCAGGTCATTCTTCATTCCCAGAACAATCTTTCTTGACCACCAGCAATATGAACACTGGTCCAGGAGATAGAAACTGCATGCTTGTGAATGACGTCATACAAGTGGACATGGACATACAGACTACAGCTAGCTGCTTGCATGATCCAACTACCTGTGTACACTATGTTGGAAAACCCATGACTTTCCGTTGACTGCTGCAGTACGTAGTCCTTGTTCCGCATCTTCATGACCATCAGGATGAGAACTATGGCTGCTACAATCAACAAAATCACCATCACCAAGATCACCAGACCCATACTCACTCCCACCACTAGTGATGTCACAGGTGCTGGGGTTAGAGGTTCTGTGGAATTCTGGAAAGAGAGGATATGAGAACATAATTTATGAGTGGGTCTGCTGAGAAGCTGACTCACGGTCGTAAACTCAGTTGATGTTGCCAGAGTAGGAGGGGCAGAGCTTGAGGTAGTATCAGTGTTGGCAATGGGTGTCATCGCAGTGTCATTGGTGGGAGGTGTGTCTGTCAAAGTCGGCCGGTCAGGAGTGAGCGTGGTCACCACAGTGTCATTGGTGGGAGGTGTGTCAGCCGAAGTCGGCCGGTCAGGAGTGAGTGTGGTCACCACAGTGTCATTAGTGGGAGTTGTGGTGTTGTCTAGAACAGTGGAGATGAAAGTTGATCAGGGATGGGCAGCTAGGGGGTTGTAGGATCTGATTCCTGAACTTACCAATAAGAAACTGAAACGTCTTCAGTGGCACTGCAGTAGCACCAGATCCAATACCTAAAGTCTGCCTCATCAGAATACTATTCTGAGGTTCAGTGTATAGCATTGAGTTAAACTGATAACCACGACCAGTAGTAGCATGTGTCTGCATCATGCGTGGACCATTTTGAAGTTCAGTTGTCACCAAGCCATATAGCTGCAGGTCGACCTCAAAAGGATCATCAAGTGTTCGATTAACACAACACTGCATTAGATCTGATCGACTTTCAGGCAAGCAGTTGTCCTCACGAGGTTGAGCCTCCACTTCAAAGTTCTGAATAATGCGGAAATTTTGTCCTGTCTCCTGCAGTACCAGAGCAGTAGCTATCCTCACATTATCACTGTTGGCGTCGCTGTTCTGGTAGCAAAACGAATAGCCCACAACTCTTCCTGATCCAAAGCAAGAGGATGATGGTGTGGTGTAGATTAAGCCAAGCCTTGGAGCTCCTGGTACAGTTCGAGCACTGTAATCCAGTGAGGGAACTCGACATGTGTCTACAGATGTAAATTAACGTGAAGGGATAGGAAACATTACATGGCCATTGTGATCGTGTACCTTGAGTTGCACACAATGCAAACGTAGAGCTGAACAGAAGCAGCAGCAGCATACTATTGCCTTGCGAGACAGGTGGTCCTCTGATCGACATCCACCATTACAAAACAGGAAGCAATTTAATTTCAGCTCCACCCCAAGTTAACTTTCGACTTGTGACGTTCAACATGCAACGTCTCCGTTGTCAATTGTCCAAATATGGTACTGTGATAACCACACCTTCATATCCATATCTGTGGAAAGCGGAAAGGCCTGCATGGCTCATCATGGATAATATAGACTACGTAGTTTACGTAGTCTATATTATCCATGGGCTCATTTGCCTTGAAGAATGAAGATACCCGGCTTGTTTGCTCACAGCTTGAAAATCATGGGATCAGCGAATGCTATTAAGGTAGGAAACACGGCATCAGCGAAATCGCGCAATATTGCTCATGAATAATTAATGAGATGACGTCACTCACATACGGTTATTTAGAGTTATTCATCTGTTTACGTTTTCCCATGGCGGCAACCGGAATAAACAAGGGGGGCTTCTCTCTTTGATGCGGTTAGCGGCCCTTTCGAGTTTCAAATCGGTACTCTGATGTGGCCGTGCGGTACTTTGAAGATTTGTTTGAACACTCTTTTTTTTTTTTTTTTTTTTTTTTTAAGTAAGAAGCTATTCTAGCTTATTGAATGTAGCGATGGGCTATCTGAGTGTGAATAGCTAGGTGGAGTGAGCAGGAATGTTTGTGGGTCTGCCGAAGTGGCCGAAGAACAGCCTGGAAAGTGAACAGCATCCGACAGCTCCCTGGCCAAGGTACTCTAGAGAGTTGACCTTTCGGCATTACAGGCCCCGCCCATTTTCGTGTTAGGGCGAATTTGGCTGGTTTGGTAGCTGGACTGGGCTGGTGAGAGGGAGTAGATGTGTGGCCAAAACTCTGTAACCGGGAGGTGAACGTGGAAAAGCATCCCTAGTTTTGCAGGGGTTAGGTTGACCTTTTGGAAACTGGCCTTGGATTTGGTCTGTTTTAGTTGGTGTGCGTGGAATTTTTTTTGAAAGCCTAGGGTAGCCAAACCTCTGTTTTTGAGGGCGGCAGTGAGTTTTGGGCTGTAGCCTGCAAGTGAGGAGAGCAGGTGGTAAATCCATCCGTAGTTTTTGGGCCTGTTTTGTGTGTGTATTGATGATGGGGTCAGAGTTTGGGTGGGGCCTTGGAGAGGGTCCAAATTTTCAGTTTCGTAGAGGGCCTTAAAATTGAGTTTTAGGGCATTTTCAAGCAGAGGGAGCAGTTTGATGCAAAGTGTTGCTGAAACTTGTGTACGCTTTGATGCTGCCCATTGATCCATCAACTTGATTTCGGAGATCGCGGTACCCATGTTTCCTACCTTAAAAGGGCCATATTCCATAATTTAATAATACCAGCTAAGCCTAAGGAAATCACAATAGTACAAATCCTTAGCTGGTAATGTGGACTCCACCCCACTGTTTTTCGGACTGAGCGAGTCTGTTCAACAACAGAGTGCAAGTTGCTACGGTGATGAACTTCTGCCGGGTGCTAGCTATTATATATCAGACCGTGCATGCTGCTTCTTTATCACTGTAGTACGGACAACTAGCTACGAAAGCTATAGCGCCAACCTTGGGTGAGTAATTTATAAGTGATACATGAAGCTGCCAGTACTGCAGTATGAAGCTACCAATCCCCTCAATGCAGCAATGAAAATTAGGAGGCTAGCTAATTCAATGCTTTGTGGTCTGAATATTTCAAGCGAACACTTGAATGATAGGATACAAAGTCATGAATGTTTGACATAATTATGCATTATGTGTAACAAAGAGCTATACGCCACTTGAAGGACAATAGCAGCTATTACTGCAGCCGGGATTCTGGTGAGGGAATGCGTATGCACATTCTGCAGCCGTGTTGACTCGGGAGGGTAAGGTCTGGCTGCATGCTTGATCCTCAATGAGGATCAAGCAGCCAGACCTTACCCTCCCAAGGATTCGAGCATAGCTTGAGACATGCCCGAGAGGTCTGGTACAGAGACAAGTAGCCACACCCGATGAAGTAAGATTCTGAAAAGTATTAACATACACTAGAGGGGTGATTACTGCATGTAGCTAGATAGAAATGAAAGTTACAATCAGCATGTAGCTACAAGGAATAGGAGCTATCCTACAACTTTCATCATTATAGTTAATCACTCACTTTTGGAATTTTCTATGACTGTTCCTTTGCTTCACCACATTCTGAGTAGACAACGTTGGAGTGGCCATTGAAGTAATCTTATTGTTGATATACTGCAATAGTTAAAACCTTCGATAGTGGACCCTCTGAGATAGGGACACGATTCAGTATGGCTACTTGTCTCTGTACCAGCTGCAGATGTCTCAGGAATGTCTTAGCTATACTTGGGAGGGGAAGGTCTGGAAAAATTACCTTTGTAGAGAGACACAAATAGCTAATTGGATTCCCAATGCATTTTGAAGCTTCGAGAAGACAACCTCTCTACAAAGGACAAAACACCCGGTGTACTAATATACTCTTGTGTGCTGTGATTCTGTTGCATGAGGTTGTGGGTTACGACAGTACAAATGTTCCATGTTCTGATTATGCAGTCACTCATGATTGGCCTATGATGTCATGTACTCTTGTAGCTAGTTACTGGATCCCTGAAGGGACCTGGGTGTGCAGGTACAGTTTAATATGAATGTTCATGTTGTTTTGATGTGGGCATGCTAATGAGATACTTGAATCAGCTAGAAACTCCCAACAAGATTTCTAACTACCTATATGCTCAGACGCTCTAACCAATGATTATTGTGGTATAGTTATTGCAAACTGCGAGTAACGATTGCATATATGATGTCATGCAGTTTCCTGTTGCACTTGTGTGTATTCTGTTTTGTCATGTAACAGATTTGTCTATCATGAAATGATTCTCTTGTGAACTACTGCTCTTGCGCTATGACCCAAGACACAGCGCAAGACACAATCCCATTATGGTGATACCAATTCTCTATGGCAATTCAATATGAAGTCATGAACTTTGGTTCAGAGTCACACTTATCTATTGCTATATATAAGGACCACAGTTGGACAATTTCAGGCATACGACACTTCATGCTTCCTTGAACTTTCACCACCTAGCCTTTTACAACTGTACTTGCATGCATGTGCAGTCCATGCCAAGTTGTCATGTATATGTGCTCCAGTGAACTGCATATATATTCTGGCATTCAGGCAGTGTCATTTCTCAGAGGATGTTCATAAGTTGAAGTGAGAGTTTGTATCAACTTTCTGCAGCCATGTTGGGAATCAAGCAACCTGACATGTAAGTATTACATGCCAGGGAGGGCCATCTGCATTTTAGGTGCATGGCAACAATGGATTAAACTTGGATGATTACCACTAACGTAGTGCATTAATGCTGTGCAGTTGCAGAGCATGTGGATCACTCAATGACAATTCCATGATCCAGAAGAAAACCTGTGCAGCCATAGATTCTGGTAAGGGAATGCATTTCCGTACTCTATATGTACAGCCATGTTGGGAATCAAACAGCCAGACCCTCCCCTCTGGAGGATTTGCAGTAAACATTAGCTACATGTCTAGTATACAGAGACTATAGTGGCCGTAGAACATTCCCAGAAGTGAAATAAGATTCTGAAACCCCCCCAAAAAAAAGGTTTAAATCAACATGCCTTTTGAATTTGTGACAAACTTGCCACAAGTTCGGGAAACACAACTGACTCAAGGTAGCTCAACGTAGTGCATTAATGCTGTGCAGCTGCAGAGCATGCATGTAGATCACTCAATGACAATTCCATGATCCAGAAGAAAACCTGTGCAGCCAGAGATTCTAGTGAGGGAATGCATCTCCATACTCTATATGTACAGCCATGTTGGGAATCAAACAGCCAGACCCTCCCCTCTGGAGGATTTGCAGTAAACATTAGCTACATGTCTAGTATACAGAGACTATAGTGGCCGTAGAACATTCCCAGAAGTGAAATAAGATTCTGAAACCAAAAAAAAAAAAAGGTTTAAATCAACATGCCTTTTGAATTTGTGACAAACTTGCCACAAGTTCGGGAAACACAACTGACTCAAGGTAGCTCAACGTAGTGCATTAATGCTGTGCAGTTGCAGAGCATGTGGATCACTCAATGACAATTCCATGATCCAGAAGAAAACCTGTGCAGCCATAGATTCTGGTAAGGGAATGCATTTCCGTACTCTATATGTACAGCCATGTTGGGAATCAAACAGCCAGACCCTCCCCTCTGGAGGATTTGCAGTAAACATTAGCTACATGTCTAGTATACAGAGACTATAGTGGCTGTAGAACATTCCCAGAAGTGAAATAAGATTCTGAAACCGAAAAAAAAGAGGTTTAAATCAACATGCCTTTTGAATTTGTGACAAACTTGCCGCAAGTTTGGGAAACACAACTGACTCAAGGTAGCTGATTGTGAAAAAGAGCTACCCATGCAGCATTTCTACAGCCATGAAAATTCTTAAGTTAAGCTTACATTAAGTTAACTATGGAATTGAATACCATTTGGACACTCCTTTGCTTCACCACGTACTATACAGACAATGTTAGAGTGGCCATTCCATTAAGAATTGGAGCTGCATCATGTGTTGATATCCTAGTCACACAATAGGTATCAGTGATATCCCTACTTACACTTCAGTTAATCCTTGGCAGAACTAGTAGCTGCATCGAGTGTAGCATACTGACTAGGTGATTCAACTCTAGTAATTATGATCACCCACCTCAACCATGGGGGTCTGTTGCTTGTGGACCTTGCTGTACATACTAGTGTAGTTCACTCTGTTCAATTCCAAGTCCCAATCTGACTCTCTTCTCTTCTCTTCTGCACCTCCTCTGGCAGCTCTGACAGGCAGTATTCTCCCCCAGAGTAGGTTGCTTGGGGTTCGCTGTTAGATGCAGCTAAAAAGTTAACACATACAATGAAGCAAGAAGTGTCTACTATGTGGAGCCATAAATTAATACAGACAGTCGCTCTGTTGTACTGGAAATTTCGCTGCTGCGATGTGTTGAAATACTGCAACATTGACAGTCACAATAGTACGGAAGCCCACAAGGGTCAACTACTTCAATTTCATCGGCGCCTCACCATTGTACGTTCCACTTCCTAGGTATATGTGATGTGTCCTACTTAGCTACAGTATCAAAATGCACCTGAAACTATTTGTGTGCCAAACAATTAACGCGTACAAACCAAAACACATTAAAAGCATAACAGTAATACGAAAGGAAGATAGAATCAGTTATTGCGGTAGCTTCTACCCCTAAATCCATAATGTAGCTGATTTACAGCAAACCTCCACTTAGCATACTGGCTAGGTGCATGGTTCAACAATACATATGATCACCCGTCTCAACCATGGGTGTCTGGATCTTGCTGTCTCGCGTGAGTGGAGTCAATCACAGTATACACAATGTAATATGACCACTACTCTACAGAGTAAATTATTCCAAACTTGGCTTGTATACACCTACAGAGATCTAGATTGATAAGCCAATGGCTAGTTTTGACCCATTATGGGTACCTCAATTTTCCACATCATTGGACAATTCATTAGCAAAGCACCATGGCAATCAATTTATGGAATGTAAAGCATGCAGGGAGTGGGACTCACTGTATTTTATGATGCAGAGAAGAGGTAGGAAACCAAGGTAAGCAAATTGAGCCCAAACAATCACAGTGAATTGAGTGTGTACCGTATACAGTGGCATACACCTACGATTGTACGCACCAAAATCACTAGGTTTACATATCTATATCTCCATCTCCCTCTTCCAGGCACAGTTCCTCACTGCTCTGGAATAACTGTGGTACGATATCTGTGCCACCTCAACTTTGGCCTCCAGGCCTCAAAATAATGAAACATTCTCATTGGACTGGTTTTGGATACCAAGATTGTAAATTGCCTAACTTGATGACTGGAAAGTGAAAGCATGCTCACAATTTAGGTCTGGGAAGATTTTTTTTTTTGTTGTTTTTTTTTTTCTATAATAATTCATGCCAATGCAAAGGATACATAATAGCCTTCTAGGCTAATACAGGTATGTACCCTAACTAACTAACTAACTAACTACAAGAACAAAGGTGCAATATTTAACTTAGTGCATTGGGGGGTAGGTGATTCCATATGGAAACAGTACTTGGAACAAATGATGCTTGGAAGGCGTTAGTGTGTGCAAAAGGTTGATACAAAAATGGAAGATTATAGTTATGTCTACTAGGTTGCGGCGTAAATACATCGGGTGTGAAAGGGAAGAGACCATGGATGATCTTAAAGAGAGTACAAAGTTTTAAATAAATTCTCCTGTTCTCAAGTGTAGGAATTTGAGCAAGATGGAGCAGCTCTAGCCTTGGTATCCTAGATCCCACCTTTTTGAAGATATTAACTAATGGTTGGTGACAAGAGTGCATCCTACTGAGAAAGAGTCACATTCAAACATGGCACACTTCAGAGTACAACAATTCCATGAATACAGCAATAATTATAGCTACCATACATGCTAGCTTAGTTGTTCACATAATCATACATCTCATCCTCCTCATTAGCCTGTTCCTCTGTATCAGTGTTCACTGCTGCTCCACTCACACCACCATAAGCCTCGTTCTGAACAGTTGGGATGTTCACTGCAGCTGGTATGTAGGCCACATTCTCTGCAACAGGAACGTCCCCCACACAGCCATAGGCTTCATTTGCAGCTATAGCAAAATGTTGTGCTTGAGTGTTTGTTTCGTATGCCTCATTCTCCTTCATAGCAATAGCGTCAGGTGTTACATACAGTACACCAGTGGTTCGTTTGGAGTGTGAGCATTTTAACAGCATAACAGCTGATATTATTACCAGGACTGGGGCTGCAATTGTGGCCCCAATAATGGCTGCCATGTTGAGTGGACCAGAAGAGGTAGTGGGTGGAGTAGCAGATGAAATGGTGGGTGTTGGGGTCACCACTGCTGTTCCAGGAGCCAGGATAGACTCTTGTGCTCCAGGTGTCAGTTCTGATCCTAGTCCAGAGCCATCTGGAGGGATAGTGGTACAATAGAGAAAGGCAAAAGATTAATTCACTACCAAAAAAGGGTTACCTGTTGTATACCGCATAATTATACAGATATACCGGTACTTTTCCCTATACTTATGCAATTGACGTCATAGCCTTTTATCTGCCCACAATCTTTCCGATTTCTCAATAAGGCTCCAGTGGCAAGAAGATGGTACGTTCTATGGTGATTGCAGAAATGCGCGCAGCTGCACAGCTGTCTTTCAAGTATGTTAACGTTCGCTATTAGGTAGTTAGCATACCTGCTAAGTTCAGGCTGATCCCTGCGCAGATTGCTAGAAGCAGACAAAACTCCGTTTTTTTGCCGTACTAGCAATATTATTCTTGCCAATCAAAATGGCTGCCGGTGTCACATGCACTTAAATTCATGGCTGCCTGCATCACGTGCACTTGATTTTGTGACGCAATTGCATAAGGTCTATTGTATAGGCCATTGGTAAGGGAAACACATTCAGGATAATTATAGCGAACAGCCCAATCCCTATGATTTCCAGCTGATTGAAATGACTCACACAGATGCATATGTACAAATTTTCTTGTGAATGACAGAAAGGCCCACCTATGTTTCTACATGCAGTCAAGAGCAAACACAGCCACGCACGGTCACCGTGTGGGTGCCAGTGCATGACCATGACACCCTACCCACCCATTCTGCATGCCAAGAGAATTGCATGCATGACATCATAAAACCTTATTCCCAGGCCTTTTTATGACAATTTCAACATGTGCAGTTATAGCTAGGAGTAGGCGCAGTCTATACTCACGGTTGGGGGGCAGAGTGGGAGGTATGTCTATCAAAGTTGGGTCAGCAGTGGGTGTGGTCACCACAGTGTCATCAGTGGGAGGTGTGGTGGAAGTACTGTTGTCTAGGATAGTGGATATAAATTGTAGTCAGGAATGGGAAGGTGTTTGTAGAATCTGATTCTGAACTTACCAATAACAAACTGAAACATTTTCATTTGCTGAGGTGATGGGGTAGCGCCACGTCCAATACCTAAAGAGAACTTCGTCAGCATAATTATCATTATGAGGTTCAGTGTATTGCGTTGAGTAAAACTGATAACCACGACCAGTACTTCCATGTGTCTGTATCATGTATGGACCATTTTGAAGTTCAGGTATCACCAAGCCATATAGCTGCAGGTCGTCCTCAAAAGGGTCATCAAGTCTTCGACTAACACAACACTGCATTCCATCTGATTGACTTTCAGGCAAGCAGTTGTCCTCACGAGGTTGAGCCTCCACTTCAAAATTCTGAACAATGTGGAAATTTTCTCCTCTGTCCTCCAGTACCAGAGCAGTAGCTATCACAACATCATCACCAACAGTGTTACTGGTGTTCTGGTAACAAAACGAATAGCCCACAACTCTTCCACTGCAAGTGGATGATGGTGTGGTGTAGATAAAGCTGACCCCTGGAGCTCCTCGTACAGTTAGAGCACTGTAATCCAGTGCGGGAACTCGACATATGTCTGCAGATGTAAATCATTAACGTGAAGGGATAGGAAAAATTTCTTGCAGTAGCTATAATGAACATATGGCCATTGTGATCGTGTACTTTGAGTTGCACACAACGCAAACGTAGAGCTGAACAGAAGCAGCTGCAGCATACAACTGCTTTGCGAGACAGGTGGTCCTCTGATCGACGTCGCTGCCATCTTCCTCACCATTAAGGTAGGGCGGGGTAATTCGGGCCACGGGTAATTATTCGGGCCACTTCAACTTCAGGTCAACGGTAACTAAAAACGGACAGACTTTAGGCAAACTTCTGGCCATGTATATCCAGGGACTCAACCTGCCTACAACTCACTAGAAGCAAGAATCCAATGGATGCTTCTTTCCTGTTGCAACGTTGAAGTGGCCCGAATTACCCCGCCCTACCTTACCAAACAGGAAGCAATTTAATTTTTATGGAAACAGGTTTATGCAACAGCAAAGGTCACAAGAAGATAGCTACATATATAAGAGAGCTAATATTAATCTTGGACCCTGTACAAAGACAACTTAAGACAAAACACTACACAATAGTTATGTATGTATATAAATATGATATGCATAAGCACAGACAATAGCAGGAGTTATTTAGGAAGACAAGAGTCAACTTTCGACTTGTGACATTCCGTTGTGCTGTGATAACCACACCTTCATCCGGAAAGGCCTGCACTAGCAGTACGAAGCTGTCCACCAATCCCCTCGATGCAGCAATGAAAATTTAGGAGGCTAGCTGATTCAATGCTTTGTGGTTTGAATATTTCAATACCTTAGAACACCTGAATGATTTTTGGTTAGGACACAAATTCATGAATGTTTGACATTATGTGCAACAAAGAGCTATACGCCACTTGAAGGACAATATCAGGATTCTGGTGAGGGAATGCGTATCAACATTCTGCAGTCATGTTGGGGATCAAGCAGCAAGACCTTCCCCTCCCGAGGATTCAAGCATATTTATAGCTAGCTATATAGCTTGAGACATGCCCGAGAGAGACAAGTATATAGCCACACCCGATGAAGTAAGATTCTGAAACTGATAAAAGTATTAACATACAATGTGACACTAGAGGGGTTGCTATAGCTAGATGGAACTGAAAGTTACAATCAGCATGCAAGGAATAGGAGCTATCCTACAACTTTCACTCACTTTTTGGAATTGCATTAATTTTCTATGACTGTTCCTTTGCTTCACCACATTCTGAGTAGACAATGTTGGAGTGACCATTCCATTAATTAACCCTTTAAGCCCCATTGACGTCTATAGACGTCATTTAGACCCTATGCACTTGTAGGGCTTCTCGTAAGTCCAAAAAGGGAGCAAAAAGGCTTCAGAGGGCTTAGGGACGACTTTGAGGGACGAACTCAAAAATTTGGTCAGATTTCGGCGCGCCTCCCCCACTAAATGTACAAGCAAGGGGGTATCGAAAGGGGGCAGCAGCCCCCCCTTCGCCTGTCGTGGGCATTTTTTGATTTTAATGAGATTCATTGACCCGAGGATTTTTGATTCTAATGATATTCATAGACCCCACCCAGGGCCTCAAGAAAACATGCAAATTGGTGGTGTAAGGTGTGCCATCAGTCAGATCTGGTCCAAGTTTAGGGAAATGTTGGGCGAAAATCCGGCTGACATCCACCTTTGACCTCCGATTGCTGGGCTTGTGGGGGGTCATGAATATCATTAACGGTATTGCCAGAGGGGTCTCTCCATGTATGCGGGCCCCACCAAGTTTGGCCGCTGAGGAGCGAATGCTGCGGGAGAGGAGTACCTACGAATGTGGTGTGCGCTGAATGCATGAAAATGTGTTGTCTTGGTGGGAAGAATTCGGTGGTTAAAGGGTTAATATGTGCATGGAGGATCAATGAATCTCATTAAAAATCGCCAAACCATCCCAAAGTGGCACACAGTGCAAGTCTAGGAGGCTGTTTTGAGGGCCCATTCTCATCAACTATGAATCTCATTAAGAACTGGAGCTGGAGCCTTCAATAGTGGACTCTCTGAGATAGGGACACGATTCAGTATGGCTACTTGTCTCTGTACCAGTTGCAGATGTCTCTTAGCTATACTTGGGAGGGGAAGGTCTGGAAAAATTACCTTTGTAGAGAGACGCAAATAGCTAATTAGGATGATTCCCAATACACTTTGAAGCTTCGAGAAGACAACCTCTCTACAAAGGACAAAACACGGTCACCCGTGTTTTGTCCTTTGTAGAGACTATAGTCCCCAGAAGTGAAATAAGATTCTGAAACAACAAAAAAGGTTTAAATCAACATGCCTTTTGACAAACTTGCCACAAGTTTGGGAAACACAACTGACTCAAGGTACACAGGCTTACTATAGATTGAGCTGAATGTCAGATTAAGGTTACGGGATACTTGTGCACGCGCCGTGCGAAATGTATTGGAACTTGTATACTTAATTTTTCTAGCCAAAAATCTCTAGTACAAAGAGCGTGAGCAACTTGATTATGGCGGTGGAGGTGCACTGTCACAAGGTGCAGGGCATGACGGAAGCTTTTGCTGTATAGCCGTGCAAAAACGAGCAGTTAAGTTCACCAAAAGCCGTATTTACCGCTTTTCTCAAGTGAGACAGCAGATAAATTTGCCAAAGATTATGCTATCAAATATAGCTTCTGTCATGCCCTGCACCTTGTGACAGTGCACTTCCACCGCAAGAATCAAGTTGCTCATGCTCTTTGTACTAGAGATTTTTGGTTAGAAAAATAATTATACATTTCCAATACATTTCGCGCATGAGTAACCTGTAAACTTAAGGAGAATTTGCAAACAACGAAAAACAGCTAGCTACCCATGCAGCATTTCTAAAGCTTTGAAAATTCTTAAGCTTATGCTTAAGCTTATGTAGCTACCCTTTCATAGTTAATCGTTTATACTTTATGGAATTGACTACCATTTGGACATTCCTTCGCTTCACCACGTACAATACAGATAATGTTAGAGTGGCCATTCCATTAAGAATTGGAGCTGCATCAATGTGTTGATATCCTGCAGTAAATATACTGATAGTCACACAATACTGGGTATCAGTGATATCCCTACTTACACTGTAGTTAGTCCTTGGCAGAACTAGTAGCTGCATTGCATGTAGCATACTGACTAGGTGGTTCAACTCTTAGACTAGTGGAGTCAATGGCAGCATACATCATTCTCCTCAATACCAGGGTCAAGTGTTTTATTGAATTCTCTCCAAGGCTATTCTGAAGTCACAACGAGTTGTAGACACAAATCATGAACAGGGCCTACGCTATCACATGGACCGTCCTACAATATCAATGGCTATACAGCAATGGGAGCTTAGCCACTACTGCATGCATGGCCAAAAAAAGACAGCAAAAAGTGTTTCAGAACACATGGTGAATAGTGAGCAGAATGTATATACCGGTAGGTCATGGGTGGCGTGCTACTCTCTCTTGTGTGCTGTGATTCTGTTGCATGAAGTTGTGGGTTATAATTAGCTACGACAGTACAAATGTTCCATGTTCTGATTATCATGATTGGCCTAAGATGTCATGTACTCTTATAGTTACTGGATCCCTGAAGCGACCTGGGTGTGCAGGTACAGTTTTAAAGAATATTCAGTTTGACAATTTCAAGCTACCGGTATAAGACACTTCATGCTTCCCTGAACTTTCACCACCCTTTTTACAACTGCATGTACTTGAATGTGTAGTCCACGCCAAGTTGTGATGTATATGTGCTCCATGCATGCAGTGAACTGCACAGTGGAATAATTACTGGTTATAACACAAAGCTGGAACAACATTCGTGTGCTTGGGGTTCGCTGTTAGATGCAGCTAAAAAGTAAACACATACAATGAAGCAAGAAGTGTCTACTATGTGGAGCCATGCATAAATTAATACAGACAGTCGCTCTGTTGTACTAGAGCGACTGTATATCCTAGGAAATTTTGCTGCTGCGATGTGTTAACATACTGCAACATTGACAGTCACAATAGTACGGAAGCCCACAAGGGTCAACTACTTCAATTTCATCGGCGCATCACTTCCATTGTACGTTCCACTTCCTAGGTATATGTGATGTGTCCTACTTAGTTACAGTATCAAAATGCAGTTTACCTGAAACTATTTGTGTGCCAACAATCAACAATTAACGCGTACAAACCAAAACACATTAAAAGCATAACAGTAATATGAAGGGAAGATAGAATCAGTTATTGCGGTAGCTCCTACCCCTAAATCCACAATGTAGCTGATTTACAGCAAACCTCCACTTAGCATACTGGCAAGCTACTAGCTAGGTGCATGGTTCAACAATACCATACATACGATCACCCATCTCAACCATGGGGTTGCTTGTGGATCTTGCTGTCTCACGTGAGTGGAGTCAATCACAGTATACACAATGTAGTATGACCACTACTCTACAGATTAAACTTGGCTTGTATACATACAGATCTAGATTGATAAGCCAATATGGCTAGTTTTGACCAGGAGCCTTCGCGGCGCTCATAAGCTCCTGTTTTGACCCATTATGGGTACCTCAATTTTCCACATCATTGGACAATTCATTAGCAGTTTCCATGACAATCAATGTATGGAATGTAAAGCATGCAGGGAGTGGGACTCACTGTATTTTATGATGCAGAGAAGAGGCAGGAAACTATAAGGTAAGCAAATTGATCCCAACCATTTTTCACAGTGAATTGAGTGTGTAAAAGGTTGTACCATATATACCATACAGTGGCATACACCTACGATTGTATGTGCCAAAATCACTAGGTTTGCATATCTCCAGCTCGAGCTTGATCCCTCTTCCAGGCACGGTTCCTCACTGCACTGAGTAATTGTGGTACGATAAGTGTGCCACCTCAACTTTGGGCTCCAGGCCTCAAAATAATGACTGGTTTTGGATACAAGATTGGAATTTGCATATCTTGATGAGACCTTGACTGGAAAGTGAAAGCATCCTCACAATCCAGGTCTGGGAAGATATTATTAACTAATGGCTGGTACCGGTGACAAGAGCACATCCTACTGAGAAGGAGTCACATTCAAACATGGCACACTTCAGAGTATAACAATGCCATGAATACAGCAATAATTATAGCTACCATACATGCTAAGAATGAGTAGTTTAGCTGTTCACATAATCATACATCTCATCCTCTCTATCAGTGTTCACTGCTGGTCCACTCACACCACCATAAGCCTCGTTTTGAACAGTTGGGATGTTCACTGCAGCTGGTATGTAGGCCACATTCTCTGCAACAGGAATGTCCCCCACACAGCCATAGGCTTCATTTGCAGCTGTAGCAATGTGCTGTGTTTGAGTGTTTGTTCCGTATGCCTCATTCTCCTTCATACCAATAGCATCAGATGTTTCATGCAGTTCTCCAGCTGTATTTTTGGAGTGTGAACACTTTATAAGCACAATGACTGATACTATCACCACAATGGTAAAGATTACTGAGGCTGCAATATGGAGTAAACACATACAATGAAGCAAGAAGTTTCTACTATGTAGAGCCATAAATTATTTCCTGGTGACAAAATTTCCTGTGGTACCAGGGCAAGGCTGCAGTACTGTGATATGACTGCACACACAAACAGCTGCACAATCTCTGCATGAAAAGTTCATATCCGGCAGAGCCACCATGTGTATAGCCTTGATTCAGGACATATAGCCTCATTCCCAGGATATATAGCCTCGTTCCTTGGTCATTCATCATTCCCAGAATGATCTTTTTTCCGGTTGGACCACCAGCAATATGAACACTGGTCCAGGAGATAGAAACTGCATGCTTGCAAATGAGGTCATACAAGTGGACATGGACATACAGACTACAGCTAGCTGCTTGCATGATCCAACTACCTGTGTACACTATGTTGTGACTTTCTGTCGACTGCTGCAGTACGTAGTCCTTGTTCCGCGTCTTCATCACCATCAGGATGAGAATTATGGCTGCTACGATCAACAAAATCACCATCACCAAGATCACCAGACCCACACTCACTCCCACCACTAGTGATGTCACAGGTGCTGGGGTTAGAGGTTCTGTGGAATTCTGGAAAGAGAGGATCAAGAGCACATCACTCGATACAACTCCCCCTGCCAATGTCACAGATATGAGCAGTCTGCTGAGATGCAGACTCACCGTCGTAAACTCTGTTGAAGTTGGCGGAGTAGGAGGGGTGGAGCTTGAGGTAGCATCAGTGTCAGCAGTGGGTGTCATGACAGTGTCGTCAGTGGGAGGTGTGTCAGTCAAAGTTGGCCGGTCAGCAGTGGGTGTGGTCACCACAGTGTCATCAGTGGGGAGTGTGTTGGAAGTACTGTTGTCTAGCATAGTGGAGATGAAATTGTGGTCAGGAATGGGCAGGTGTTTGCAGAATCTGATTCTGAACTTACCAATAACAAACTGAAACATTTTCATTTGCTGAGGTGATGGGGTAGCGCCATGTCCAATACCTAAAGAGAACTTCATCAGCATATCATTCTGAGGTTCAGTGTATTGCGTTGAGTAAAACTGATAACCACGACCAGCACTTCCATGTGTCTTTATCATGTATGGACCATTTTGAAGTTCAGGTATCACCAAGCTATATAGCTGCAGGTCGACCTCAAAAGGGTCAACAAGTGTTCGACTAACACAACACTGCATTAGATCTGATCGACTTTCAGGCAAGCAGTTGTCCTCACGAGGTTGAGCCTCCACTTCAAAGTTCTGAACGATGTGGAAATTTTCTCCTCTGTCCTCCAGTACCAGAGCAGTAGCTATCACAACATCATCACCAACAGTGTTACTGGTGTTAACGTTCTCATAGCAAAACGAATAGCCCACAACTCTTCCACCGCAACTGGATGATGGTGTGGTATAGATAAAACTGGTACTTGGAGCTCCTGGTACAGTTAGAGCACTGTAATTCAGTCCGGGGACTCGACATAATATTATGTCTGCAGATGTGAAGGGATATAATTATAGGAAACATTTTCTTGCAGTAGCTATAACAGTCTGTATAATGAACATGCAGGGGCGGAGATATAGGGGGGGCAGGGGGGGCTTGAGCCCCCCCACTTTCAAAAGCAGGGGGGCTGAGCCCCCCCAAAACAACAGACTGGATGGTATACTATCCCACGAAATCTAGCACTAACTTATAGCTATGTCACCTCGTTTCTTGGGGGCTGGCGTCTCTATCTTGCAGTGCAAAGCACGAAGGTGCCACGAGAGCCCATCCTGATAACTGAAAAATGATGGCGAAAAAATTTTCCGCGCTTCGCGCGGACTGATCGGCGCTACGCGCCGCTATGCACTGCCGTCGGCAGCGTGCAAGTGTGCTATTAGCCCCCCCACTTTTTGGTAGCTGTCTCCACCCCTGACATGGCCATTGTGATCGCGTACCTTGTGTTGCACACAGTGCAAACGTAGAGCTGAACAGAAGCAGCAGCAGCATACGATTGCCCTGCGAGACAGGTGGTCCTCTGATCGACGTCGCTGCCATCTTCCTCACCATTACCAAACAGGAAGCAATTTAATTTCAGCTCCTCCCCGAGTTAACTTTCGACTTGTGACATTCCGTTGTGCTGCGATAACCACACCTTCATCCGGAAAGGCCTGCACTGCAGAAGCTGTCCACGAATCCCCTCGATGCAGCAATGAAAATTTAGGAGGCTAGCTGATTCAATGCTTTTGTGGTCTGAATCTTAAGAACACCTGAATGATTTTTGGTTAGGATACAAAGTCATGAATGTCTGACATCAAACAGCTAGCTATACGCCACTTGAAGGTCGGACAATATCAGGATTCTGGTGAGGCAATGCGTATCAACATTCTGCAGTCATGTTGGGGATCAAGCAGCAAGACCTTCCCCTCCCGAGGATTCAAGCATATTTATTATACATGTAGCTTGAGACATGCCCGAGAGGTCTGGTACAGAGACAAGTAGCCACACCCGATGAAGTAAGATTCTGAAACTGAGAAAAGTATTAACATGCAATGTGACACTAGAGGGGTAGCTAGCTAGATGGAACTGAAAGTTACAATCAGCATGTACAAGGAACAGGAGCTATCCTACAACTTTCATTATAGTTAATCACTCACTTTTTGGAATTGCATTAATTTTCTATGACTGTTCCTTTGCTTCACCACATTCTGAGTAGACAATGTTGGAGTGGCCATTTCATTAATTAAGAACTGGAGCTGAAGTAATGTGTTGATATACTGCAATACTTATAACCTTCGATAGTGGACCCTCCAAGATAGGGACACGATTCAGTATGGCTACTTGTCTCTGTACCAGCTGCAGATGTCTCGGGTATGTCTTAGCTATACTTGGGAGCTCGAGGGGAAGGTCTGGAAAAATAACCTTTGTAGAGAGACACAAATAGCTAATTGGATTCCCAATACATTTTGAAGCTTCTAGAAGACAATCTCTCTACAAAGGACAAAACAGCCGGTGTACATGTCCCCTATTGAGAGATTTCATTGTTAGTTTCTGTACTTAAAAACATTCTTTGCGATTCTAATAGCTAGCTTGCTAACTCTTTAGTTGAGTTAGTCATATGATCACTGATCTAAACCGTGGTGTCTGCATCTTGCTGTACATGCAACAGTAGTCCATGCTATCCAATTCCAAAGCATGATATGCTCCAGTGTTACTCTCTCCTCCTCTCCTCTGCATGCACATCCTCTGGCAAGTCTGGTGCACTACCATGAGCCTCATTGTGAACAGTTCACGGCAAGCTGGTACGTAGGCCTCATTCTTTACAACAGGAATGTCCTCCACATGCACAGGCTTAATTTACAGCTGCAGCATTTTCTTCTGAACGCATCATTCTCCTCAACGCATCATTCTCCTCAATACCAGGGTCAAGTGTTTTATTGAATTCTCTCCAATGCTATTCTGAAGTCACAACGAGTTGTAGACACAAATCATTAACAGGAACACGGCAGGAGTGCTAAATTCATCTGTTGATGCCATCTGTCACTACAATCCACAATGTCCATGTCATGACGTCGTCAAGGCACTCATATAGATGGTTCAGTTCAGTTCATTAACCCCACCAAGACAACACATTTTTGTGCATTCAGGAAAAAGACAGCAAAAGTGCCAGTTTCAGAACACAAGGAGAATGGTGAGCAGAATGTATATAGGTCATGGGTAGCATGCCTACTCTGCCTACTAATAATACTGCTCTTGTGTGCTGTGATTCTGTTGCATGAGGTTGACTTACAACAGTACAAAATTTAATGTTCCATGTTCTGAAGTCCCTCATGATTGGCCTAAGATGTCATGTACTCTTGTAGTTACTGAATCCCTGGTACAGTTTAATTACTAGAATGAATATTAATGTTCATGCTGTTTTGATGTGTGCATGCTGATGAGATACTTGAATCAGCTAGAAACTCCCAACAAGATTTCTAATTACCTGTATGCTCAGACGCTCTAACCAATGATTATTGTGGTATCATTATTGCAGTGAGTAATGATTGCATATGATGTCCTGCATTTCCTATTACACTTGTGTGTATTCTGTTTTGTCTCATAACAGGTTAGTCTATCACAAAATGATACTCTTGTGAACTACTGCTAGCTCTTGCGCTGTGACCCAAGACACAGCGCAAGACACAACCCCATTATGGTGATACCAATTCTCTATGGCAATTCAATATGAAGTCTTGAACCTTGGTACAGAGTCACGCTTAGCAACACGGTATGACAATTTCAAGCATAAGACACTTCATGCTTTCACCAGCCTTTCTACAACTGTACTTGCATGTGTAGTCCATGCCAAGTTGTGATGTATATGTCTCCAGTGAACTGCATAATATCCCTCTTCTGGCATTCAGGCAGTGGCATTCAGGCAGTGTCATTAATATTTCTCAGAGGATGTTGGTAAGTTGAAGTGAGAGTTTGTAGCTATCAACTTTCTTGGAATCAAGCAACCTGACTCTCCAGAGGATTTGCAGTAAGTATTACATGCCAGGGAGGGCCATCTGCATTTTAGGTGCATGCAATAACCTTGATGATTACCACTGATTTTGTAACAACATTCGTGCATTATAATGCTGTGCAGCTGCAGAGCATGTAGATCACTCAATGAAAATTCCATGATCCAGAGGAAAACCTGTGCAGCCATGGAGAGATTCTGGTGAGGGAGTGCATCTCCATACTCTATATATATATGTACAGCCATGTTGGGAATCAAACAGCCAGACCCTCCCCTCTGGTGGATTTGCAGCTACATGTCTAGTATACAGAGACTATAGTGGCAATAGAATAATCCCAGAAGTGAAATAAGATTCTGAAATCGAAAAAAAGGTTTAAATCAACATGCCTTTTGAATTTATGACAAACTTGCAAGTTTGGGAAACACAACTGACTCAAGGTACACGGCTTACTATAGCTTGAGCTGAATGTTGGATTAAGGAGAATTTGCTATCAACGAAAAAGAGTTACCCATGCAGCATTTGTACAGCTTTGAAAATTCTTAAGCTTCATATGTACCTTTTCATAGTTAATCGTTTATGTTAGATGCAGCTAAAAGTTGGAGTAAACACATACAATGAAGCAAGAAGTGTCTACTATGTAGAGTCATAATTTAGTCACTCTGTTATACCGAGCGACCGTATATCCTAGGAAATTTCACCAATTCAATTGATCTGTTGAAATTCTGCAACATTGACAGTTATAATTTATGTGATGTGTCCTACTTAGCTACAGTATCAAAATGCAGTTTATCATTAAACTATTTGTGTGCCAAACAATGTGTACAAACCAAAACCCATTAAAAGCATAACAGTAATAGGAAAGGAAGACAGAATCAGATTATTGCGGTAGCTCCTACCCCTAAATCCATAATGTAGCTGACAAACCTCCACTTAGCATACTGGCTAGCTAGGTGCATGGTTCAACAATACATATATATGATCCACCCGTCTCAACCATGGGTGCCTGGATCTTGCTGTCTCGTGTGAGTGGAGTCAATCACAGTATACACAATGTAATATGACCACTACTCTACAGAGTAAATTATTCCAAACTCTGCTTGTATACATATACAGAGATCTAGATTGATAAGCCAATGGCTAGTTTTGACCCATTATGGGTACCTCAATTTTCCACATCATTGGACAATTCATTAGCAAAGCACCACGGCAATCAATTTATGGAATGTAAAGCATGCAGGGAGTGGGACTCACTGTATTTTATGATGCAGAGGTAGGAAACCAAGGTAAGCAAATTGAGCCCAAACAATCACAGTGAATTGAGTGTGTACCATATATACCATATACAGTGGTATATACCTACGATTGTACGCACCAAAATCACTAGGTTTACATATCTATATCTCCAGCTCCCTCTTCCAGGCACCGTTCCTCACTGCTCTGGAATAACTGTGGTACGATATCTGTGCCACCTCAACTTTGGCCTCCAGGCCTCAAAATAATGAAACATTCTCATTGGACTGGTTTTGGATACCAAGATTGTAAATTGCCTAACTTGATGACTGGAAAGTGAAAGCATGCTCACAATTTAGGTCTGGGAAGATATTAACTAATGGTTGGTGACAAGAGTGCATCCTACTGAGAAAGAGTCACATTCAAACATGGCACACTTCAGAGTACAACAATGCCATGAATACTTATAGCTACCATACATGCTAGCTTAGTTGTTCACATAATCATACATCTCATCCTCATTAGCCTGTTCCTCTGTATCAGTGTTCACTGCTGCTCCACTCACACCACCATAAGCCTCGTTCTGAACAGTTGGGATGTTCACTGCAGCTGGTGCAGCTGGTATGTAGGCCACATTCTCTGCAACAGGAACGTCCCCCACACAGCCATAGGCTTCATTTGCAGCTACAGCAAAATGTTGTGCTTGAGTGTTTGTTTCGTATGCCTCATTCTCCTTCATAGCAATAGGGTCAGGTGTTACATACAGCACACCAGTGGTTCGTTTGGAGTGTGAGCACTTTAACAGCATAACGGCTGATATCATTATCAAGATTACCAGGACTGGGGCTGCAATTGCGGGCCCAATAATGGCTGCCATGTTGAGTGGGCTACCAGAAGAGGTAGTGGGTGGAGCAGTAGATGCAATGGTGGGTGTTGGGGTCACCACTGCTGTTCCAGGAGCCAGGATAGACTCTTGTGCTCCAGGTGTCAGTTCTGATCCTAGTCCAGAGCCATCTGGAGGGATAGTGGTACAATAGAGAAAGGCAAAAGATTATTTCACTACCAAAAAAGGGTTACCTGTTGTATACCGCATAATTATGCAGATATACCAGTAAGTTCCGTCATAGCCTGTTATCTGCCCACAATCTTTCCGATTTCTCAATAAGGTTCCAGTGGCAAGAAGATGGTACGTTCTATGGTGATTGCAGAAATGCGTGCAGCTGCACAGCTGTCTTTCAAGTATGTTAACGTTCGCTATTAGGTAGTTAGCATACCTGCTACGTTCAGGCTGATCCCTGCACAGATTGCTAGAAGCAGACAAAACTCCGGGTTTTTTTGCCGTACTAGCAATATTATTCTTGCCAATCAAAATGGCTGCCGGTGTCACATGCACTTAAATTCATGGCTGCCTGCATCACGTGCACTTGATTTTGTGATGTAATTGCTATTGTATAGGCCATTGGTAAGGGAAACACATTCAGGATAATTATAGCGAACAGCCCAATCCCTATGATTTCCAGCTGATTGAAATGACTCACACAGATGCATATGTACAAAATTTTCTTGTGAATGACAGAAAGGCTCACCTGTGTTTCTACATGCAGTCAAGAGCAAACACAGCCACGCACGGTCACCATGTGGGTGCCTGTGCATGACCATGACACCCTACCCACCCATTCTGCATGCCAAGAGAATTGCATGCATGACATCATAAAACCTTGGCCTTTTTATGACAATTTCAACATGTGCAGTTATAGCTAGGAGTAGGTGCAGTCTATACTCACGGTTGGGGGGCAGAGTGGGAGGTATGTCTATCAAAGTTGGGTCAGCAGTGGGTGTGGTCACCACAGTGTCATCAGTGGGAGGAGTGGTGGAAGTACTGTTGTCTAGGATATAAATTGTAGTCAGGAATGGGAAGGTGTTTGTAGAATCTGATTCTGAACTTACCAATAACAAACTGAAACATTTTGATTTGCTGAAGTGATGGGGTAGCGCCATGTCCAATACCTAAAGTATGCCTCATCAGCATACCATTCTGAGGTTCAGTGTATTGCGTTGAGTAAAACTGATAACCACGACCAGTAGTAGCATGTGTCTGTATCATGTATGGACCATTTTGAAGTTCAGGTATCACCAAGCCATACAGCTGCAGGTCGACCTCAAAAGGATCATCAAGTCTTCGACTAACGCAACACCGCATTAGATCTGATCGACTTTCACGCGAGCAGTTGTCCTCACGAGGTTTAGCCTCCACTTCAAAATTCTGAATGATGTGGAAATTTTCTCCTCTGTCCTCCAGTACCAGAGCAGTAGCTATCACAACATCATCACCAACAGTGTTACTGGTGTTCTCATAGCAAAACGAATAGCCCACAACTCTTCCACTGCAAGTGGATGATGGTGTGGTGTAGATAAAGCCGATACTGGCAGCTCCTCGTACAGTTAGAGCACTGTAATCCAGTCCGGGGACTCGACATGTGTCTACAGATGTAAATCATTAACGTGAAGGGATAGGAAACATTTTCTTGCAGTAGCTATAATGAATATGGCCATTGTGACTGTGATCGGGTACCTTTAGTTGCACACAACGCAAACGTAGAGCTGAACAGAAGCAGCAGCAGCAACAGCAGCATACAATTGCCTTGCGAGACAGGTGGTCTTCTGTACAACGTCGCTGCCATCTTCCTCACCATTACCAAACAGGAAGCAATTTAATTTCAGCTCCACCCCAAGTTAACTTTGAATTCGACTTCGTTAGAATTGTGAACTCCATATATGGTGCTGTGATAACCACACCTTCATAGGCCTGGCTCATGTGGCTTTGAAGAATGAAGATACCACTAGCCTGGCTGCATATTCCAATATAGATCTATTTAATGCTAAGGAAATCACAAATTATAGTGCAGTGTATACAAACCTTAGCCAGTTGCATTAGTAATGTGGACTCCACCCCACTGTTTATCAGACTGAGCGAGCCTGTTCAACTACAGTGATGAACTTCTGCAGAGCGGCTAGCTTAGTATTATATATCAGACCGTGCATGCTGCTTCTTTATCACTGTAGTACGGACAACTAGCTACGAAAGCTAGCGCCAACCTTGGGTGAGTAATTTATAGCTAAGTGATACATGAAGCTGCCAGTACTGCAGTGTGAAGCTGCCAGTACTGCAGTATGAAGCTGCCTACCAATCCCCTCAATGCAGCAATGAAAATTAGGAGGCTAGCTAATTCAATGCTTTGTCACTCAGTGGTCTGAATATTTCAAGCGAACACCTGAATGATTTTTTGTTAGGATATGAAGTCATGAATGTTTGACATTATGAGTCGCTATACGCCACTTGAAGGACTATTTATTACTGCAGCCGAGATTCTGGTGAGGGAATGCGTATGCGCATTCTGCAGCCGTGTTGAGGATCAAGCAGCCAGACCTTCCCCTCCCGAGGATTCGAGCATAGCTTGAGACATGCCTGATGAGAGGTCTGGTACAGAGACAAGTAGCCACACCCAATGAAGTGAAGTTAAGATTCTGAAACTGATAAAAGTATTAACATACCTTTTGACAATGTGTCACTAGAGTGGTAATTACTGCATGCAGCTAGATAGAACTGAAAGTTACAATCAGCATATACAAGGAATAGGAGCTATCCTACAACTTTCATCACTAGCTCACTTTTTGGAATTGCATTACTCTGGAGCTGAAGTAATGTGTTGATATACTAGCTACTGCAATAGTTAAAACCTTTAATAGTGGACCCTCTGATCGATATAGGGACACAATTCAGTATGGCTACTTGTCTCTGTACCAGCTGCAGATGTCTCGGGTATGTCTTAGCTATACTTGGGAGGGAAAGGTTCACCTTTGTAGATAGACACAAATAAAGAGAAGACAACCTCTCTACAAAAGGACAAAACACCCGGTGTACATCTCCTCTATTGAGAGGTTTCATTGTTAGTTTCTGTACATCAGCAATTCTAATAGCTAGCTTGCTTGCTAGCTATAAGTTATCCTATAGAATACTGATCAACTCTATAGTTGAGTTAGTCATACTTATGTAACCACTGATCAAAACCGTGGCGTCTGCATGGATCTTGCTGTATACATGCGACAGTAGTCCATGCTATCCAATTCCAAAGCATGATATGCTCCAGTGTTACTCTCTTCTCCTCTCCTCTGCATGAACCTCCTCTGGCAAGTTTGGTGCACTACCATGAGCCTCATTGTGAACAGTTTTGGTACGTATACGTAGGCCTCATTCTCAACAACAAGAACGTCCTCCACATGTACATGTAGGCTTAATCTACAGCTGCAGCAATTTCTCCTCAACACATCATTCTCCTCAATACCAGGGTCAAGTGTTTTATTGAATTCTCTCCAAGGCTATTCTGAACTCACAACGAGCTCGAGTTGTAGACACAAATCATGAACAGGACCTATGCTATCACATGGACCGTCCTACGATATCAATGGCTATACAGCAATGGGAGCTTAGCCACTACTGCATGCATGGCCAAAAAAATACAGCAAAAAGTGTTTCAGAAAACATGGTGAATAGTGAGCAGAATGTATATACCGGTAGGTCATGGGTGGCGTGCTACTCTCTCTTGTGTGCTGTGATTCTGTTGCAAGAGGTTGTGGGTTATAATTAGCTACGATGTTCCATGTTCTGATTATCATGATTGGCCTTGGGTGCAGGTACAGTTTTAAAGAATATTCAGTTTAACAATTTCAAGCTACCGGTATAAGACACGTCATACTTCCCTGAACTTTCACCAGCCTTTTACAACTGTACTTGAATGTGTAGTCCACGCCAAGTTGTGATGTATATGTGCTCCATGCAGTGAACTGCACAGTGGAATAATTACCACTGATTTTGGTTATAACACAAAGCTGGAACAACATTCGTGCGCTTGGGGTTCGCTGTTAGATGCAGTAAACACATACAATGAAGCAAGAAGTGTCTACTATGTGGAGCCATAAATTAATACAGACAGTCGCTCTGTTGTACTAGAGCGACTGTATATATATATATATATCCTAGGAAATTTCGCTGCTGCGATGTGTTAACATACTGCAACATTGACAGTCACAATAGTACGGAAGCCCACAAGGGTCAACTACTTCAATTTCATCGGCGCATCACTTCAATTGTACGTTCCACTTCCTAGGTATATGTGATGTATCCTACTTAGCTACAGTATCCAAATGCAGTTTACCTGAAACTATTTGTGTGCCAACAATCAACAATTAACACGTACAAACCAAAGCACATTAAAAGCATAACAGTAATATGAAGGGAAGATAGAATCAGTTATTGCGGTAGCTCCTACCCCTAAATCCATAATGTAGCTGATTTACAGCAAACCTCCACTTAGCATACTGGCTAGCTACTAGCTAGCTAGGTGCATGGTTCAACAATACCTATGATCACCCATCTCAACATGGGTCCGGGTGTCTGTTGCTTGTGGATCTTGCTGTGGAGTCAATCACAGTACGTAGTATACACAATGTAGTATGACCACTACTCTACAGAGTAAATTATTCCAAACTTGGCTTGTATACATACAGAGATCTAGCTAGATTGATAAGCCAATGGCTAGTTTTGACCCATTCTCAATTTTCCACATAATTCATTAGCAAAGCATTCAGTTTCCATGACAATCAATTTATGGAATGTAAAGCATGTAGGGAGTGGGACTCACTGTATTTTATGATGCAGACAAGAGGCAGGAAACTAAGGTAAGCAAATTGATCCATTTTTCACAGTGAATTGAGTGTGTAAAAGGTTGTACCATATATACCATACAGTGGCATACACCTATACGATTGTATGTGCCAAAATTACTAGGTTTGCATTTCTCCAGCTCCCTCTTCTAGGCACGGTTCCTCACTGCACTGGAGTAACTGTGGTACGATAAGTGTGCCACCTCAACTTTGGCCTCCAGGCCTCAAAATAATTGGACTGCATGGTTTTGGATACCAAGATTGGAATTTGCACAACTTGATGACTGGAGAAAGTGAAAGCATGCTCACAATTTAGGTCTGGGAAGATATTAACTAATGGTTGGTGACAAGCTTGGAGCGCATCCTACTGAGAAAGAGTCACATTCAAACACGGCACACTTCAGATTACAACAATGCCATGGATACAGCAATATAGCTACCATACATGCTAACAATGAGTACGTAGTTTAGTTGTTCACATAATCATACATCTCTTCCTCTGTATCAGTGTTCACTGCTGCTCCACTCATACCACCATAAGCCTCGTTCTGAAGAGTCAGGATATTTACTGCAGCTGGTATGTAGGCCACATTTCGTACAACAGGAATGTCTCCCACACAGCCATAGGCTTCATTTGCGGCTCTAGCAATGTGGTGTGTTTGAGTGTTCGTTCTGTATGCCTCATTCTCCTTTTTTGTTTTTTTGGGAGTGTGAACACTTTATAAGCACAATGACTGATACTATCACCACAATGGTAAAGATTACTGAGGCTGCAATTGCAAGCCCAATAAGGGCTGCCATGTTGAGTATTGTGGTGGTAGTGAATGGAGTAGTTGATGGACTGTTCGGTGTTGGGGTTACCATTACTGTTCCAGATGACTCTTGTGGTCCAGGTGTCAGTCCTGATCCCAGTCCAGAACCATCTGGAGGGGTAGTGGTACAATTAATAGGGGAAGGCAAAAGTATCACGATTACTATTTTCACTATGCAAAAACAGTTACCATTTGCCATGTTGGTGAACAATATAAATACTTTTCCCTACATATTGTATAGGCCGTTGGTAAGGGAAACAATGTAGGGAATAGCTCAATCCCTATTTCTAGCTGATTGAAATGGGATTTTCTTGTGAATGACAGAAATGGCCCACCTGGTGCTTAATGTGATTCTACATGCAGTCAAGAGCAAAACACAGCCACGCATCCTGTGGGTGATAGTGACCACGACACCCTACCCACCCATTCTGCATGCCAAGAAAATTGCATGCATGACATAATAAAACCTTATTCCCAGGCTTTTTATGACAATTTCACCATGTGCAAGGTGCACGTAGGTGCAGTGTATACTCACGGTCAGGGGGCAGTGTGGGAGGTATGTCAATCAAAGTTGGGTCAGCAGTGGGTGTGGTCACCACAGTGTCATCAGTGGGGGGTGTGGTGGAAGGACTGTTGTCTAGGATAGTAGAGACAAAATTTGATCAGGGATGGGCAGGTGCTTACAGAATCTGATTTCTGAACTAAGAAACTGGAACATCTTCAGTGGCACGGCATGCGCAGTAGCACCAGATCTAGCTCCAATACCTAAAGTCTGCCTCATCAGAATACTATTCTGAGGTTCAGTGTATAGCATTGAGTTAAACTTATAACCATGACCAGCACTTCCCTGTGTCTGTATCATGCGTGGACCATTTTGAAGTTCACTTGTCACCAAGCCATATAGCTGCAAGTCGTCCTCAGCAAAAGGGTCATCAAGTGTTCGATAAACGCAACACTGCATTAGATCTGATCGACTTTCAGGCAAGCAGTTGTCCTCACGAGGTTTAGCCTCCACTTCAAAGTTCTGAATAACGAGAACATTTTGTCCCGTCTCCTGCAGTACCAGAGCAGTAGTTATCCTCACATTATCACTGTTGGTGTTGCTGTTCTGGTAGCAAAACGAATAGCCCACAACTCTTCCAGCGCAACTGAACGATGCGAATCTCACCACTACGACAGTATCATACCGCACATGAATATGCTCATAGTGCTACAGCCGCCTACCATAGTAACACAGTCTGACGTCGTAGTACCGCTTGGGGTCCCAGGGTTTTTTCTGTGCTTTCTCTCTCCAAGGCTTGCATTCAACATAGCACAGTGAATCACAAAATAGTAGGTAGAAACTATACATACAGAGACGCACCAAAGAGCAGGAAGTGATCTACGGCACAACGTATGACAGATGCAAATAAATAAGAAATGTATAAACTTGTCTATGTCAGGTTCGCCCCAATTATTGTATATATGTCTCCTGCAACTGAGGGTAGAGGTCTTTGCCTGCTTTCAGGGGAGCCCCAAGTACGGTAGCTTGTGGGTGGACTCTTGTGTCCTCCTCCGTCCATGCAAGGAGCTCCACCTCAGAACAGCTAAGGGCTTGCAGCAGCTGGTAGAATGTTGGGCGGGAGGAGGCCTGGGGATGCCTGGAATGGAAGTATCTCATGACATTGTATAGAGAGTCTGATACATTCCTATTCACGTAGAAAGTAGTTCAGTTCTTACCAACATCGGATCATCAGTGAATATACTGCCTTGGGGCAGCCGGGAGGTGGAGCAAGCCTGTTGCCGCCACTCACAAGACGAATAATCTAATAAAGGGATGAACAACAATTGTCATGCACAATCATAGAAATACTTCCCCCGATAGATTCTGAATTACATTCATGTTGGCACATCCCTCAAATGGCTTGTGGCCAAAGCTCCATATCTCGTACATGACAACTCCATAGCTCCACACATCACTGGCAGTGGAGTACTTCTTGAAACTCAAAGCCTGGAAGAAAAGGCATAATTATATGATGGCCATGACCATACCAATATTGTAGCTCCCCCATGTTTGAAGCTACCTCAGGTGCTGTCCACTTGACAGGAATCTTTCCTCCACGAGAGACGTAGTAATCGCTCTCCTCAAGGTCTCTGGCCATCCCAAAATCACTAATCTACATGGAGAAAGACAAGTTGACAGTCACGACTGATAGAAAACTAGAGGTGCTCCGCAGGCACGTACCCCGTGCTCTACTTTCTAGTATGGCCCACTGCCGGTATTTAATGCAGTGGAGATAGCTAGGGCCAACTGATTTTAATACAGCATGCATGCAGAATAAGATACCGTAAGTTGTGGCAGTAATGTTAGAAACAGGGTGTGGTCAAAATTTAACTAGAACAGGGCTAATTGTCTGAATTCTGACCCTTCTATTCTGACAGACAAGCCGATCACTCTACCCCTGCTGCGCACATGGGTACATGCGCCCGGGCTAACAAGCTGTCTGATGCAGCCCACCTTGCATGTGCTTCCATCTTCAGCCACCAGAATGTTCCTGGCTGCCAGGTCTCTGTGCACAAAGGCCTTCCTTGCTAGGTACTCCATGCCTGATGCTATCTGACTGCAGAAGTTCAGGCACAACTGCGGCATCGATGATGGCACAAGTTCGCCAGGACTACAACCAAGGAGAAACCAATGACAATATTATTAACACCACAAAATCTAAAAGTTAAGTTTGTGACTACATACAGTGGCCTCCTTTTGATCAGAAAGTCCCTCAAATCACCATGCGGCATGAGCTCTAGCACCACCATTGTCTATAATACATGATCATATATATAGGTACAGATGATAGTAACATACTAGTATAGCTACTGAATGATGTCACACAATTACAACATGCTATATACACTCACAGGTTTCCCCACAGTGACCACTCCATGCAGCCTGATCACATTAAGGTGTTTGAATTGTCCCATGATGGCAGCTTCCTGCAGGAACTTGACTTGATCCGTTTCATCTGATCCAGGCTTCAGCATCTTCACAGCCACTTCCACAGCACCCCCAGGTGACTGCCACACCCCCTTGTTTACTGTCCCAAATTGGCCTGAACCAAGATGCTCCACAACACTGCATCGTGGTTAGCAAACCTGAGAGATATAGTCATGCACAACAGATATCCCAAGAAGTTCAAAAACCCACTCACCTGATCTGTGGTCTCAGAATCTCACGGAATTTGAACTTGGACAGCTGTGCATAGAGCTCAGAGGAGTTGGAAGATGGTGCCCAGTAGATCTCACTCTCCGTAAAGTAACTGTTCTCAAGATCCGAGCCAGTTGGTACATCCTATGCAGATAGATGTAATTGTGCACATATCATTAATGCTGATATAATAATTATTCCTATCACAGTTAAAGGAAATAATTGCTGAAACTTTGTTCCTATTTCTATATTCAGACTTCGGCAGTCAATGAATAATAAGCTTCACTATATAACTTTCTGACATGCATATGGAAACAGTTAGTAATAAAAATTCCACTATAATTTTGCAACTGAAATAACAAACCACTATTTTTACATCTCCAAATTCTAAAGCACATTTTTTGCTTAATATACAACAAGCACGACCAGTACGTCAACCACACACTGTTCATATGGTTTTGGTTTTCTTCCATGCAGTTGTTCTTTTTTATCTGAGTCACAACAGTAATAGCTATTATAAGAACATAACATATTACAAGTAGCTTCGTTCGCTTCGCTCACTCAGCTACTTCCCCCTCATCATTCGCCTATGTGAGTAATCCGGCGCCGGACAGCTCTCTGTGCAGAGCTTCTGCTCCCTGATTGCGTCCCGTTCAGCTGCTGCTCCCTGCGATTGCGTCGTTCTGCTTCGTGACTGCTGTTGCCCGTTTCCGTCCGCTACAGCTGCTGCTCCCCTATTGCGTCTGCTTCAACTGCTCTTCCCTGATTTCAACAGCTCCCCCGATTGCGTCCGCTTCGGCTGCTGCTCCCCGATTGCATCCACTTCAACTGCCAATTGCATCCGCTTCGACTGCTGCTCCCCGATTGCATCCGCTTAAGCGCTTGTAGCCTCACCTGTTCTGGAAGATTCCAGCCCAACACAAATGTTCTCAAACATTCTTTTGTGGAGCTCGACTCGGGTTCAGTAAATTGAAGTACCAAGGTCGCGCGTCACTAGCTATAGTCTAGTCCTGCCCCACGAACATCCTACTTCCGTCACACACGGACACACACACACACGCACATTAAAATCTTAATATATTGATGACTTGCATTCAGAAGGTCTTGGTAAGTAATATTTAAAATTAATACCAGTTTGCAGTGCATTACGGGTTTTAGTGCACGAGGGCGAGATAATGCACGAGCTGAAGGCGAGTGCATTATCCGCCCGAGACGGTTAACTAGATTGCCCGAGCACTAAAGCCCGTAATGCACTGCAAACTGGCTAAACTACTTGGTGCATCCCACTGACCAGGGTTTCATCTACTGGGGGGGGGGGGGGGGGGGGAAGCTTCCCCCCCAAACAGTCTAGCTTCCCCCCCAAAGAAGAGATTGACTATATCATTACATCATAGGTAATACCATATTAGGACTCAGATTAATTAACCTCAAAACATTTTGCACGGCACTTGCCACTACTTCCCCCCCAAACATTTTTTTCTAGATGAAACCCTGCTGACCCAAGACAGCCTTTGATCTTTGAAAAGTATAGATAATGCACACTAAAGTGTGCAATAAGCTATTTAATGCTCCGTCATGCGATCGATTCTGAGGCGTCTGATTCGTTGAGGGTCACGTGAGTTAAACGTTCAAATTTCCAACTATGTTCATTCATCTTTATTCTAACGTTATGCAAGACCCAATTTAAATTAATTGTGAATCCAATGTATAATGTTAATCAAACTGAGTGTGAAACCATGAGCTACTTCTTCGAAACTAAAGCCACTATATACCACTCCATAGGATTCACTGACAGAACGACTAGCTCTTTTGCGATTGTTGTTAGCTTGAGGTATATACCTAGAATAAGTATCAGGAGCCCACAACAAGAAGGAGCGTTCAACTACGAGTATTATAGATGTACTCCTGTGGCCCCTCGGAGAAGGTGAGGCTGAGGAAGACATCATTGGACACCTGCTGACTGATCAGGGCCTGACAGCAGATCCTGGGAAAGTTGAAAACATGCCAACACCCACAAATGTGAATTCCCTGAAAGACTTTGTAAGCGGCATGGTGCAGTACCTCACGAAGTTCATACCACAGCTCTCAGCACAAACAGAACTCCTGAGGGAGTTGGAGCGCAAAGATGTGGAGTGGTGCTGACTTACAGTACATGGTGATGCCATTGCCAAGCTGAAGAAGAGTGTTTGCGAAGCAATTGCCCTCAAGTACTTTGATTCCATGCAAGAGGTGACAGTGCAAAGCGACGCGTCAGAGAAGGGCCTGGAGTACACCCTAATGCAGAATGGGCAACCTGTTGCTTATGGCGCATGAGGGCTCACCACAACTGAAAAGCAGTATGCTCAGATTGAAACAGAAATGCTAGCCATTGTGGTAGGCTAAGGGTATGAGAAGTTCGACCAGTACATTTACGACCGAAGGTTACGGTGGAAACTGACCATCAGCCCTTGGTGACAATCTTCAAGAGGCAAATCCAAAGTGTCTGCAGTGGATGCTGTTACGTCTGCAAAAGTGTGAGTTGGACGTAACCTACAAGAGGGGTAAGGAAATGTACATAGCAGATGCACTATCCAGAGCTTATCCAAAGGGTTCTGAGCCAGTGACACAACCTCAGTCAGAGTTTTACCACCAAGTGGAAGGAATGGAACTCACAGAGCACCTCCCCATCTCACAGGAACGTCTGAAGAGGCTGTGAGAAAAGACCACCAAAGATCTGTCCATGCAAGCACTAATGAAAGTAGTGCAGATAGGGTGGCCCAATCATAAAGGCCTAGCACCACCAAAAACTCTACAACTGCAGGGCAGAATCGTCCGTCCGAATGGACAACTTTTCAAGGGTGAATATTGGGTGATTGTACCTGCAAGCCTCTGGCGTGAGATGATTGACAATATTCACAGCAGTCACCTGGGAGTGGAGGATGTCTATGCAGAGCCTGGGAACCTCTGTACTGGCCACTGACGAATGCAGAAGTCAAGGATGTTGTTGTCAAATGCACAGTCTGCAATACAATCAAACCAGAGCAGTGCCGGGAAACCTTGAAGCCACACGAGATCCCAAGTCGACCGTGGGCTAAAGTCGCTACTGATCTGTTTGTGTACCAGGATCATAACTACTTGGTGACAGTAGACTACTACTCTGAAATGGATCAACTCAGGCCACTAGGGACACACTGTCAGCTACTGTCATCAGCACACTGAATAGACACTTTGCAAGACACGGAATCCCAGACACTGTGGTTTCAGACAATGGAGTATTCGTCTGATGAGTTCCATTGGTTCACCCAGAAGTGGGAATTCCTACATGTGAAAACATCTCCCCGCCACCCACAGGGGAATGGGAAAGCTGAAGATTAAGACATGTAAGAATCCCACCCTGCTCGATTATCGAAACACAACAACAGAGGCAACACAACAGTCTCCATCCCAGAGGCTTTTGGATGTTGTACACGACGTACCTTGCTTCCCGTGACAGCCAAGTTGCTAAACCCTATGGCACCAGTCTGTGTGCAAGACAAGCTAAAGACTGCCCAAGACAAACAGGCCGGGTACTACAACCGTACAACCGTACTGCACTACCACTGGAAGAGTTACACCCAGGGGATACCGTGCGCATCAGGTTACCTGGGGACCGAGTGTGGACAAAGGCACAGTGCCAAAGTACGGTCAGATCGAGGTCATATTTGATGCAGTGTAACGGCAGACTTTATCGCCACAACCGTAAAGACATCAGAAAGACATTTGAAACGCTGTATCCGAAAGCCGAAGCAGAGTTCGACATTGAATCGTGGCCCAAACACACCCGCAGGTGCAGGAGGCCAGAGGTGCACCACACTCCCACTCTGAACCCTCAACCTCACAACACAAAACTTAGCGTCACGGCTGAACTGTCAGTGCCGTCTAAAGTGTCCTCATGTGGCACCTTATAAAACCCCCACAGCACCTGATTTAGTGAGGTAAACTGTTTGTCCCCAAGGGGAGGAAGATGCTGTGATACACTCTTCCATTTCACATTAGTTTATAGAATTACCTCGTGTCGTATCATTTTGCTGTGTATGCATTTTGTAGCAGTTGACTATTCAGACTCTTGTTATAAAGTTTGGATGCAATATCATTACAGAGGGAAGGGTGGAGGGAGGGGGTGGAGGGAGGGGGTGGAGGGAGGGGGTGGAGGGAGGGGGTGGAGGGAGGGGGTGGAGGGAAGGAGTGGAGGGAGGGCGTGGAGGTAGGGGGTGGAGGGAGGAGGTGGAGGGAGGGGGTGGAGGGAGGGGGTGGAGGGAGGGGGTGGAGGGAAGGAGAGGGTTGGAGGGAGGGGGTGGAGGGAAGGAGAGGAGGGGACGGAAGGAATCCCCTCCTCCACGGCCTGTTTGTCTTGGGCAGCCTGGGAACGAGGCAAGTGATTTGGTTTAGTTGGTTCAAGTAAGCAAGGAGTAAGGTCCTCATTCCCAAGTGGGATGAGGCTAGCAACTAGGTACTCACGTCCACAACTCTGGTTCCTTGGATCTCATTCGGCATGCAGTATTCATGAGGTAACCCTGAATACTGGAGGAGGGGGAAGTTGGAGGTGGGAGGAGGGAGATGGGAGGTGGGAGGAGGGAGATGGGAAAAGGGAGATGGGAGGGAGGTCGGAGGGAGGAGGGAGGTGGGAGGGAGGAGGAAGGTGGGAGGGGGAGAAGAGGGGAAAAGGAAGTGGGAAGGCAAGGCGAAGAGGGTAGGAGAATGGGGCGACTTCAGGTTATAGAAGTAATTGTACACAATGTGTTAGACATGAGACCACACCCACCATTCCAAGATCCCCACTCTTTCTCAACTCCACCTCCTTCGGTGTACCACCAGGGTGAGCAGCTGCACTAACTGGTGTGTGCATGTACGTGTGTGTGTGTGTATGCATGTGTGTGCGTGTGTGTGTGTGTGTGTGTGTGTGTGTGTGTGTGTGTGTGTGTGTGTGTGTGTGTGTGTGTGTGTGTGTGTGTGTGTGTGTGTGTGTGTGTGTGTGTGTGTGTGTGTGTGTGTGTGTGTGCATGGTAGAATGGTAGAATCGTAGCTAGCCAGAAGTGCCGCTCTTGCCAGTATGTAGACAGAAGGGATGAAGGAGCTAGCTACTATGATGAAAGCGATGTTGTTCTCTGAGTGAACTAGCTCAAGAACTGCTTTTGTTGGCCAGCTATGCTAGTCAATGGGAAAGAAGAAAGAAGAAAGAAAGAAGATGAGACTTTTTCAGCGACTTGTTACTGGACTCCCACGTACTCTAAGGTATGTTCACGAGTATATTTATTAACTGCTAGGCAGTATCATTCTATATCTGCATGCTTGGTTTGCGGTATTGTAGCTTCTTTAGCCATTATCTTGCTAGTATATCAAAATGGCAAATTCGAAATTTCCTTGTCCATACGTACCTAAATAGAGAATGACTGTGTTCTCTGATACCATGCCCAGCTGGCCTGCCTATAGCTTATGAGTCACCACACACATCATGGGATGCCTACACCATAGGTAGTCTAGTAAAACTTTACTCTGCTATCTACACCTACACATACTCAGAGATACGTTACTGAAACCTACAAGTGGTATATGCCTGGGTGTTATTACAGAGTACATTCTGAAGTATACACTATACTGTTGAGCACATAATTACACAACTCCATTTCTGGTGCATTTCTGTGCCTGACTACTACTGACTATCAAAATAACAAGCACACCTCCACACGTGACTGAGCTCTGGAATGTGAAGGTCCGGTTGATTAGATCAACAGGCTGCCATACAAGCCTGATCATTGATCACATACAGAGGCATTGAAAGGCAATGAAATTTCAATCTCTCCCTCTCTCTCCCCCTCTTTCTCTCCCTCCTCCCTATCTCTAGCTGGGGACAGCACACACCAGGACCAAGGCTGCAGTACTATGACATGAACTGCTCACACTAACACATCCACAATATCTCTGCACGGAAACTAAACTTCACATCCAGCAGAGTCAACTTCGCAGTGTAGCACAAGTGTAGCCTCGTTCCCTGGACACGCATGTGGTCTCGTTCCCAGGACATTCCTCATATAGAAGCCATATTCCTTACTAAAGTTTGACCACTAACAAGATGAACACTGGGAACTGGGAATGAGGCCATAACAATAAGACATGAACCGCAGCTGGCAGCTTGCATGACCCACCTACCTGTGTACATCATGTTGGAAAACTCAAGACCTCCTGTCGACTGCCGCAGTACGTAGTCCTTGTTGCGCATCTTCATGACCATCAGGATGAGAATTATGGCTGCTACAATCACCAAAATCACTAAGATCACCAGACCCACACTCACTCCCACCACTAGTGATGTCACAGGTGGTGGGGTTAGAGGTTCTGTGGAATTCTGGAAAGAGAGGATCAAGAGCACATCACTCGATATAACTCTCTCTGCCAATGTCACAGATACGAGTGGTCTGCTGAGATGCTGACTCACTGTCATTGATGTTGGCGGAGTAGGAGGGGTGGAGGTTGAGGTAGCATCAGTGTCAGCAGTGGGTGTGTCATCAGTGGGAGGTGTGTCAGTCAAAGTCGGCCGGTCAGCAGTGGGTGTGGTAACCACAGTGTCATTGGTTGGAGGTGTGTCAGTCAATGTCGGCCGGTCAGCAGTGGGTGTGGTAACCACAGTGTCATTGGTTGGAGGTGTGTCAGTCAATGTCGGCCGGTCAGTAGTAGGTGTGGTCATCACAGTGGGGGGTGTGGTGGAAGGACTGTTGTCTAGAAAAGTGGATATAAAATTTGATCAGGGATGGGCAGGTGTTTACAGAAACTGGTTTCTGAACTTACCAACAAGAAACTGAAACATCTTCAGTGGCACTGCAACAGCACCAGATCCAATACCTAAAGTCTGCCTCATCAGAATACTATTCTGAGGTTCAGTGTATAGCATTGAGTTAAACTGATAACCACGACCAGTAGTAGCATGTGTCTGTATCATGTGTGGACCATTTTGAGATTCTGGTATCACCAAGCCATACAGTTGCAGGTCGTCCTCAGCAAAAGGGTCATCAAGTGTTCGATTAACACAACACTGCATTAGATCTGATCGACTTTCAGGCAAGCAGTTGTCACGAGGTTGAGCCTCCACTTCAAAGTTCTGAATAATGAGGAAATTTTGTCCTGTCTCCTGCAGTACCAGAGCAGTAGCTATCCTCACATTATCACTGTTGGCGTTGCTGTTCTGGTAGCAAAACAAATAGCCCACAACTCTTCCAACGCAGGTGGATGATGGTGTGGTGTAGATAAAGCCGGTACTTGGAGCTCCTGGTCCAGTTACAGCACTGAAATCCAGTGAGGGAACTCGACATGTGTCTACAGATGTAAATCATTTGGGTAAAGCATGGATAATAGAGCACGGGGAATTGGATAGGAAACGCGCGCGCCCCGCTATTCTTAATGTACGGCATTTCGGCAATCCTTTGAAGTACAGCGGGTTACGCTGGCTTTTTGTTGTACCTCTGCTGCCGCACAGGGACTGTTTTGGGGCTTACCTCTTCTACCGTCGGATCGGCCTTCAACCGGTGTGTGGCCAAAGCGGTAAGTTTTGCTTCTGAGTCGTAGATAAAAGCATGCTTGGGCTGCCCCCAAAAACGGACATATCCCTGAAATTGTGATACCCGTGTACTGTTGCATTAACCAGTCGTTACTCAGGACCGTCAGGAGTGAAATTTGCCGCTTTGGGCATACACCAGTTCAAGACGGATCGAACTATACAAAAGGTAAGCCTCAGAACGGTTTCCGTGTGGCACCAGAGGGGGCAAACTTGAGCGTAACCCGCATTGGATCCCGTAAACGCGCGTTTCCAATCCAACTCCCCGCGCTCTATAATCCATGGGTAAAGTAAAGAAATAGGAAACGTCTTCTTGGTGGATATTGGTCCGGCAGGAAGTACATACTTTAGGTATAGGTACCGGAAACGCGCGCGCATCTAGAACCGGCCCTGGCCCTAATTATACCTAGCCTGGTTCCTGCCGGACCACTATTAAACCACTTCGATAGAATATGGCCATTGTGATCGTGTACCTTGAGTTGCACACAATGCAAACGTAGAGTTGAACAGAAGCAGCAGCAGCATACAATTGCCTTGCGAGACAGGTGGTCCTCTGATCAACGTCGCTGCCATCTTCCGCGCGTACCGATTACGGAACAGGAAGCGATCGAGATATGAATATTTCATTTTCAGCTCCTCCCCAAGGTTAATTTCTGGGTGGTAATCTCTTGTTATAGCTAGTCAACAAAACCAACCAAGGAAATCACAAGGACCACAGCAGTTTAGTATACAACCAAGAAAGCTAATTAGTTAGCCATGTGGACTCCACACCACTGGTTTTTTTTCCCACCGGTGCCAAGAATAGCAAGTCCAGTCATGAAACAACAGAGTAATTTGGTCTGGGAGCGAGGCTAGTACTGCAGTACTGGCAGCTTCATGTGTCACTTCTAAACTACTCACCCAAAGTTTGCGCTAACTTGCGTAGCTAGTTGTCCGTACTACAGTGATAAAGAAGCATGCACAGTCTGATATAATAGCACTCTGCAGAGGTTCATCACCGTAGCAACTTGCATTCATGCAGAGCTTGTCAGAGCATTCAGTACCGAGCGCCTGGGAACAAGGCTACTGCAGCATGCCAACAGCTGCCCACCAATCCCCTCAATGCAAAGCAATGAAAAATGCCTTGTGGTCTGATGATCTTTACAAAGTCATGCATGAATGTTTGACATTTATGTGCAACAAAGAGCTGCTATAAGCCACTTGAAGGACAATAGCTACTTGCTCAGCCATGATTCTGGTGAGGGAATGCATATCCGCATTCGATCTGCAGCCATGTTGAGGATCAAGCAGCCAGACCTTACCCTCCCAAGGATTCAAGGCATGGCTTAAAAGACATGCCTGAGAGATCTGGTACAGAGGCAAGTAGCCATACTCGATGAAGTGAATTAGCTAGCTAGCTAAGTAAGATTCTGTATAATAACATAATACCTTTTGACAATGTATAGCTAACTGTAAGCTTTAGCTATGTGCCCCAAGTCAATATGGAGTGCTAGCTAAGTCTTTCACATTCAAGGGGATACAAGAGTGGAACAGCCTTCCATCCAAGATTAGGACCCAGGAATCGTCCACTGCATTCACAACAAAACTTCAGACTTAGCTGCATGTTTAACCCTTTAACCACCGAATCCTTCCCACCAAGACAACACATTTTCATGCATTCAGCGCACACCACTTTCATAGGTGCTCCTCTCCCACAGCATTCACTCCTCAGCGGCCAAACTTGGTGGGGCCCGCACACATGGAGAGCCCCTTCTGGCAATACCGTTAACTCTTTACCAACCATAAGAAATAGCCTAAGGAAGCAAAATCCTGTATTAAAGTATAACGCCTAGTATTAAATTCCCCATATAAATTCTTATGGCTTATGGGAGCTCATGACGGCTTTTGCAGTCATTGGTTGGTAAAGAGTTAATGATATTCATGACCCCCACAAGCCCAGCAATCGGAGGTCAAAGGTGGATGTCAGCCGGATTTTCGCCCAGCATTTCCCCCTAAACTTGGGCCAGATCTGACTGATGGCACATCTTACACCACCAATTTGCATGTTTTCTTGAGGCGCTGGGTGGGGTGCCCCCCCCCCCCCCCCCCCCCCCCCCCCACTTCTACATTTAGTAGGGGGTGCGTGCCGAAATCTGACCAAATTTTGGGGTTCGTCCCTCAAAGTTGTCCCTAGGCCCTCCGAAGCTTTTAGGTCTCTTTTCGGACTGATGAGAAGCCCTACAAGTGCATAGGGTCTAAATGATGTCTATAGACATCAAAGGGTTAACAGATAATGATAAATTCAGTGCATTTAGGCCGATTTTGAGTATGTAATCTTTGTAGACAATTGTGAGGTTTACATGTGTGTGATCATGACCTTGGGTCACCCGTCTGCCATTGGTCTTCAGCCATCCACTCAAGTGCTGTGGAGCATTGTTCATCATGCACACCTCTGAACTAGTGCCATTTCTCTTCTCTCCATAGAGTCATCCAATTCAGCTTTCCTCAAGCATGCACTAGGCATTCTGAGTGGCTGGCTACAGTTGTAATGTAAAGCTTGAGTGAGGTCACATGTTAACATACAAAATGGAGAGTAGCAGACCAAAAATCAACCCTTGTGGCAGAGGTCAAAATAAGGACTACATGCTATAACTAGCTAAACGTTACGTTGAAGTTGCCTGCTGATTTCCATACGCTAGGTGGATCAACTCTAGTGGAGTCAATGGCAGCATACCTATGATCACCCACCTCAACCGTGGGTGTTTGTTGCTAGCGGATGTGCTGCACAAGCTGCAGTATATATAGTCCATTCGGTCCAATTCCAATGGGTTTGATGGGATGATGCTATTTGAAAAACATAAGACACTCTGTATCCTGTATGTGTAAAATTATCTGTAGTGAATTAAACGGTTCACTGCAAAATAACAATTTAAAGCAGCTATACTTGTTTTGATAGATGGCTACTACAGTTGTCCATGTTTGGGCATGTGACTAGGAGTCAATACTATTACTCTTAGAATGTGGAGTGCAATATCATCTGGCATTCTAACATGTTCCCCAATAGTATCCCATGTGAATCCAATAGTTCCTAGGCTCTTTTTTCTGCATACAGTACAGTATGCGACAAAGAGCTGGGGAGGAGCATGGAACGAGGCCACTCCAAGTAGTTAACGGGCTATGCCTCGTTACACACATTTGGTGTACATGTGGTGCATAACATTATAACTATTGACTGCAGTTTCAAATGTACATACAGACTTGCTAGGTGGGTGGGTGGAGTCAATGACAGTAATATATATGAAAAGAGAAAGCACGTTCACAATCCTGAAATAGTAACGAACGGTTGGTGACAAGAGTGCATCCTACTCACATTCAAACATGGCACACTTCAGAATATAACAATGCCATGAATACAGCAATATATTATACATGGACTGACGAGTAGTTTAGTTGTACACATAATCATACGTCTCGTCCGCATTAACCTGTTCCTCTGTATCAATGTTCACTGCTGCTCCACTCACACCACCATAAGCCTCATTCTGAACAGTCAGGATGTTCACTGCAGCTGGTATGTAGGCCACATTCTCTGCAACAGGAACGTCCCCCACACAGCCATAGGCTTCATTTGCAGATGTAGCAACATGTTGTGCTTGGTTGCTCGTTCTGTATGCCTCATTCTCCTTCATACCAATAGCGTCATGTGTTTCATACAGTACATGTACACCAGCTGTTTGCTTGGAGTGCGAACACTTTAACAGCATAACGGCTGATATTATTATCAAGATTATCAGGACTGGTGCTGCAATTGTGGCCCCAATAATGGCTGCCACATTGAGTGGGCTACCAGGAGAGGTAGTGGGTGCAGTAGTAGATGAAATGACTGTGGGTGTTGGGGTTACTGTTACTGTTCCATGTACCAGCGTGGACTCTTGTGCTTCAGGTGTCAGTCCTGACCCTAGCCATCAGGAGGGATATATAGCGGTACACAAACAATCAGTTCACTGGCAAAACAAATGGGATACCGCAGGTGCTCTAAATTTGCGTCACAATTTCCAGACGACGCAAGCTGAAAATACATGTCAGACAAATTGAGAAATGTGACACACAATTAGAAATCGTTGTAACAGCATGTTTGCGAGTGCCATGGTAGCCTCGTACCCAGGCCCCACCCCGCCATTGGTTGATTTTACAAGTAGCAACAGCAAATACTCAAAGGATCCACCATCTCCACGGTGCCAGATGATATTGCGCCTTTCTGCAGCTTATGCTTGGCACTTTTTACACCCACAAATGCACCCTATGTAAACCAGCCACTACACACTTGACGGAACTGATGCAACAATTAGAATGGACATGAGGCAAATTGTATACAGTGTGATGCAAAATTAGAAATCACTGTTTCAGAATCATCAATTTTGACACAGAATTAGAATGGCACCAATTTAGAGCGCTTACGGTACATACATACATACCATTTACCATGTTGGTGAACAAGATATTTTTCCCCATACTGTATAGGCTGTTGGTACTAAAATTAATGTTAGGGAAACATGTTCAGGGAAATTGTAGGGAATGGCTCAATCCTTATGATTTTTCACACAGATGCATGGGATGACAGAAATTGCCCACCTGGTGCTAATTGAAGGCTTTTACATGCAGTCAAGAGCAAACACAGCCATGCATCCTATGGATGACGGTGACGGTGATGACACCCTTTCTACATGCCATACATGCATGCATGACAAGCCCTGCATCCCCATCAGATTATAACATGTGCCATTATAGCTCCAGCTAGGTGTAGGTGCAGTATATACTCACGGTCAGGGGGCAGATCAGTGGGAGGTGTGGGTGTCATTGCAGTGTCATCAGTGGGAGGTGTGTCAGTCAAAGTCGGCTGGTCAGCAGTGGGTGTGGTCACCACAGTGTCATTGGTTGGAGGTGTGTCAGTCAATGTCGGCCGGTCAGTAGTGGGTGTGGTCACCACAGTGGGGGGTGTAGTGGAAGGACTATTGTCTAGAAAAGTGGATATAAAATTTGATCAGGGATGGACAGGTGTTTACAGAAACTGATTTCTGAACTTACCAACAAGAAACTGAAACATCTTCAGTGGCACTGCAGTAGCACCAGATCCAATACCTAAAGTCTGCCTCATCAGAATACTATTCTGAGGTTCAGTGTACAGCATTGAGTTAAACTGATAACCACGACCAGTACTTCCACGTGTCTGTATCATGTGTGGACCATTTTGAAGTTCAGGTATCACCAAGCCATATAGCTGCAGGTCGTCCTCAAAAGGGTCATCAAGTGTTCGATTAACGCAACACTGCATTAGATCTAATCGACTTTCAGGCAAGCAGTTGTCCTCACGAGGTTGAGCCTCCACTTCAAAATTCTGATTAATGCGGAAATCTTGTCCAATCTCCTGCAGTACCAGAGCAGTAGCTATCCTCACATTATCACTGTTGGCGTTGCTGTTCTGGTAGCAAAACAAATAGCCCACAACTCTTCCAACACCGGTGGATGATGGTGTGGTGTAGATAAAGCCGACACTGGCAGCTCCTTGTACAGTTACAGCACTGAAATCCAGTGAGGGAACTCGAAATGTGTCTGCAGATTTGGGGAACGTGAAGGGGTAGGAAACATTTTCTTGCAGTATAATGAACATGGCCATTGTGATCGTGTACCTTGAGCTGCACACAATGCAAACGTAGAGCTGAACAGAAGCAGAAGCAGCATACAATTGCCTTGTATCGACGTCGCTGCCATCTTCGCGTACGATTTTCCGTTAGCGACAGTACGTATCCATATGCTATACACTATTTTATATGGGTTAGGGTGGGGTTAGGGTGTGGTTAGGGTCTGTATAAATACTGTATAGCATACGGATGCTTTCAGTACATGTATCACTGCGATCCGTGCTGGGGTGGGTTTGGGTCTGGGACAGAGACTACACAAAATATGCAGAAACTATAACCTAGCATACTGACAAGGTGCATGGTTTGACTACAGTGGAGTCAATGATAGAGTGCGTACATACGATTGCCCATGCATCTCAACCATAGGTAGCTATCTGTTGCTTGTGGATCTTGCTGTAGCTACATGCTCGGCAATATAATGTGGATGTGAACAGTTCACTTCTAGTAGCTTCTAAGCAGCTATGTGAGGCCTCATTCTCTACAATAAGATAGGCTTATAATTTGCGGCTTCCCATCATGCACTTTGCATATGTGTCTGAGAGACAGTCACTTCCAGTACTGTGATGGATGCATCCATTTCTAGCACATGCATATCCCCTCTCAAATGACGGGGTAGGCCAGGACCTACAGCTTCTGCATGCATCATTTTCTTCCATAGTTACGCACCAGGGTCAAGTGTTTCTCCGAAAAACTATTCAATTCTCCAGTGTACAAATCACAAACAGTATATATAGCTACCCCTTTGATGGCCACAACAAGGATGGAGACCACTTACAGACATAGATGGTTACAGCAATGAATGACAAGATGGCAGGAGTGCTTTCACATCATCTGTCACTACAATATTTATCCGCGCAGTTAACTCGTGTCAAGGCACTCATAGATGGATCAGATCAGTTCCATTAACCATGCATTAGCTAACCCAGGAATGCTGCATGCATCTCCAATACAGAGGAGGTTTTCATGCCGGTCCTGCATGGGCATCATTAACTCACCGTCCCACCTTATATATATCAATGGCTATACAGCAAGAAAGTGTATACAGAGGATTTTTCAGTAAACAGTACAAGCCAGACAGGAGGGTGTACATGAGACTATAGTAGCCAGTATAGACCATGAAGTGACTCTATAAACTTGAATGCGTGCTGACTTTATGCTGAAAGTTTGCTTTCTCAAGGTAGCTACACAATTATGTTGCTTGAGATTTACGGAGCTAAACAACATGTACAAGGAAAATGGAGCTGCATATGTTTCTACAGCTTTCCTGCCCTTGTCCTACTTAGCAAATGCAATTTTATCCTGAAACTATTTTACATATATAGTGAATCATAATGGATGGCCTCCCTCAAAAGCCAATTCGAATTGTACTAAAATCATAGCTTCAACACAAAAGGAAGACCAGCTAAAGTTATATTCAAGTTGCATGCATATGCACCTCCATTTTTTTCAGCTTGGCATACTGGCTAGGTGGATCAACTCGAGCAGAGTCAATGACAGCATACATATGATCACCCGTCTCAACCACAGGTGTCTGTTGCTTGTGGATCTTGCTGTACAAGCTAATGTAGTCCATGCTGTCCAATTCCAATGCCTGATATGCTCCAGTCTTGCTCTCTTCTCCTCTCCTCTGCACCCCCTCTGGCAGATCTGGCTGACAATATTCTCGGTCAGAGTACACTGCTTGCGGCTGTCTGTTAGATGGAGCTGGAAATTGAATTGAGAGTGAATCAAGGAGCGGTAACATGTATACTATTCTGACTGTGGTGGTTCCAGGATAGAGCAAAGATATTTAAACAGCTGTTGATGGTCCCTGTCGAGGTTAAGGTTATTATTTGTGCATGATGCAGTTACAGAGGAGAATGCCAGTGAAGTTTGTCGGGTTCTTGATGACTTAGTACACATACTATGCAAATATTTGGGATGATCTTGCTGTGATGACAGAACTGACTACACTGGCTACAGTATGTAGACTAAAAAACAGCAAACACAGATCCTTGTGGGACACCAGAGACCACTGCAAGCATGCATCCGTCTGCTAGCATTACTACCTGGTTCATTTAATACATGCAGTAAGAGCCCACTGAAAGAGGAGTAACCAATTGTGTGTAAGTATTCATTCCAGATATGTGCGCTCAAGTGTTGTAGCTTCATTTAAGATGCCATTTTTGTATACATGAGCACAAAATGATGGCCATGTAGCATGCATTACTCAAGATTGTTGAGTTAAGAAATACGGTCAGGGGAGCAGTGTATTATACCATATAGCGGGAAATTTTCGCGGTTCCAAATTTTCGTGAATCTTCCTAAAATCCGTTCTTACGAAGTTTTTGCAATTTTTAATTTCACGACAAAGGGTAACAACCTATGACCACACACTCTAGCACATGTACAACTGGGAGAACTCAGCATGCAATTCAACGTGGAAGCGAAGGTAAGAGAAGCTGCTTGTGCATTGCCATGAAGGGAAGCCTATGGCGATCAGTGCCACCTGTTCGGCGTGTGCGCTTGAGATCTTGCTATAAATAATATGGTCCTCTCAACTGTGTGCGTGACAATGTGCTATGCGCACGATATGCAGCTACTTGCTGGCTCACTTTGTTAGCAACTGTGAGACTGGTGGTGGTGGACAAGGGTCCCTTGTGGGATGGCAGTACTTGTACAGCTCGGAAGTAGTGCTAGAGAGACATAGCTAACTACTCCAGATGGCAAAATGCTCGGCGAACAATTTTTTGCAGGGTTCAAATTTCGTGAGTAGGTATCCGATCGTGAAAAACGTAAACATTTGTGCCTCGCAAAATTTCCCGCTATACAGGTATCCACCACACACTAATTCCTGAGCTTGAAATGTAACCATACATGCATGTGTGGTGGGATCATGGGAGCCCCCTAAGGACATATCTTTGAGAAGGTTCACAAATTCACCTAGCTCCAAACAGTGGAGAGCTATAGCTACACATTGACACTTTCCTCAATTCAGCAGCACCACTGAAGCTATACATGCTTTTGTGCAGATGGCGGATGGCCAGGTGCACCAGATACACTTTTATAGTCTGTGGCGATAAAGACTGGCACAACTTCCTTGCAAATCATGTCAGGACTGCCAGAACCAAGAGCATTTACATCGTTGCCCTGCCTTCATTATGTGCAGTCAGGAATCCAGAGGACATTGCTCAACGGCCTCTTTCCTTTGCTAAAATCAAGTCACCCTGCCCTCTTGTCAAACAGGTTCACTCACTTTGAACATCTATTTTCTGTAGCTCCAAGCGATTCCAAACTTTCCTTCTTCCCATCTACAAGTACAAGATCACACCGCAGCGTACCTACTGACCTCGTAAAATGCTACACTTACTGCACACAATGAAAGTGTGACAGATATACCTACATCTAAACACGACATGACTACACTGCATGATTAGTTGCTGAGTGCCTTATTACCATGTAGGTTGTATGGCCTTACAATTTGTATCAGCATCACCACACCATTTCTAGTATGCAATTCTGCACAAAATATATAATGCATGGACGAAGTTGGCAAACATGCATCACTGCAAAATAGAGGTATGAAACGGGTGTGCTAAACAGCAATAGTGTTGTCTTCACATTTCACATACTTCCCATGGACTATAGTAGCAGTCATGACTGCTGTTTGTTCACCAGACATGGTTACTGGTATAATTGTGCATGCATGAGCGAGCCCCACAATCGTCATAGTCAAGCAGTGTCAATCTGTCTCCCATACTGTAAATCTGCCGCATGCCAAGGAACATTACACTTCCGACGTCATACTAATACAATAAGTCTGGCACATGCAATATAACATACGAAACAGTTCGGACTCGTACATGATGGCAGGACGAACACACACGAGGAACGAGGCTGAGAAGGTATCTCACAAAGAAAACAGACCAGGACGGAAAGGCCGAAATGTTAGTTGACAATCACCAGGCAGACCCAGCTAGACTGGTGCCACAAATGTACTACTACAAACTTCCTGTACAACTATTGTGACCAGACTGACCACGCTAACATGCCGCAACGTTCAGTCTCTCCTCGATGGCTAAAATGCATGCATGGTAAAATTCTTGTATAATTACAATGCCCATTTTCTCCAACTTGACAATGTACTATATATAAAACATTGGCATCGAGCCCGAGGGACGCAGGCCTGAGGGAGAGTGAATAATGAGGTGCCATGCAATATAACTATCATACTGGCCTTGTGGTCAGTGCATGCCATAATATTATATAATAGCATAGTGGTATACCTTGTAGGGTATAGCTATCATGAAACAAAGCAGTACGAACATTGGAGACAGAACAACTGCCTTGGAATGAAGCCATAATTATGAGCAGACATGGACCTACATGAAGTACACAGAGTTGGCTGCTTGCATGATCCACCTACCTGCGTACAGGGTGTTGGCAAACCCATGACTGTCTGCTGACTGTTGAGATATGTAGTCCTTGTTCCACCTCTTCACAACCACAAGGATGCTTGTTACAACCGCCATGATCACCAACACCAAGATCACCAGACCCACACTCACTCCTATCACTAGCGACATTAGAGATGCCGAGGTTGGAAGAGTTTGAGGCTCGAGCTCTGTGGCATTCTTGGAGAGAGGATCGAGACAACATTACTCAATACCCTCTCCCCTCCCTGTGTCACAGTGGAGTAAAGCATATAGCTATGAGCAGTATTGCTGAGAAACTGACTCACCATTGTTAACTCTGTTGATGTTGGCAGAGCAGGAGGGGCAGAGCTTGAGGTAGCATCAGTGGATGTCATTACAGCATCATTGGTGGCAAGTGTGCCAGTCAACGTCGGCCGGTCAGCAGTGGGTGTGGTCACCACAGTGTCATCAGTGGGAGGTGTGGCGGAAGTACTGTTGTCTAGCATATTGGAGACAAAATTTGATCAGGGATGGGCAGGTGTTTACAGAATCTGATTTCTGAACTTGCAGGTCCATGGTGGACCAGCCATATGCAGTCTAACAAGCTAGCCTTCAGCACACGATTGCTTTCGGTATGCGCACGCGGAGAAGGAAGGTCTAGAAACTTTGAACCACTTTACTTGGTACGCCAAAGCATACAATTAAGCTGAAGTCACATGTCTTTGCATCCTAACAATTCTAATGCAGTTAGTTGAGTCCGGCCCGCTAACCTCGATGGCTGCTTGTACTTCAGAAGTACAAGCAGCGATCGAGGTTAGCGGACCGGACTGAAGTTCTGTCTGTTTGGTTGCTGTGCTGGAGAGCAGCAAGCACAGGTGACTTCAGTCAGTCCTCAACACTTGTACAGAGCAAAATTTAATTGAAACGATCACACATGACAGCTGCAATTTGATTGGATTTACCAGATTTCGAGTATATTGAGTTCAAGCAAAGTAGTCCAAAGTTTCTAGACCCTCCTTTTCCCCATAAATTGATCCGTGCTGGGGAAATTGAGGGGCTAGCCCACTAGACTAGACCAGCCATAGGCTGAAGGGACACTCCTATCCAAATTAATCTATCTAACTTACCAATAAGAAACTGAAACATCTTCAGTGGCACTGCAGTAGCACCAGATCCAATACCTAAAGTACGCTTCATCAGAATACTATTCTGAGGTTCAGTGTATAGCATTGAGTTAAACTGATAACCACGACCAGCACTTTCATGTGTCTGTATCATGTGTGGACCATTTTGAAGTTCAGGTATCACCAAGCCATATAGCTGCAAGTTGTCCTCAAAAGGGTCATCAAGTGTTCGATAAACGCAACACTGCATTAGATCTGATCGACTTTCAGGCAAGCAGTTGTCCTCACGAGGTTTAGCCTTCACTTCAAAGTTCTGAATAATGAGGAAATTTTGTCCAATCTCCTGCAGTACCAGAGCAGTAGCTATCACAGCATCATCACCAACAGTGTTACTGCTGTTCTGGTAACAAAACGAATAGCCCACAACTCTTCCACTGCAAATGGATGATGGTGTGGTGTAGATAAAGCCGACCCTTGGAGCTCCTCGTACAGTTAGAGTACTGTAATCCAGTGAGGGAACTCGACATAATATATCTACAGCAGTAAATTATTGGGGGGGGGGGGGGGGCACGTGAAGGAAACACAATAATTATATTTTCTTGCAGTGTAATGAATATGGCCATTGTGACTGTGATCGTGTACCTTGTGTTGCACACAGTGCAAACGTAGAGCTGAACAGAAGCAGCAGCAGCATACGATTGCCTTGCGAGACAGGTGGTCCTCTGATCGACGTCGCTACCATCTTCCTCTCATGCACTCAGTACCGCGTACCCATTAACAGGAAGCGAGTGATTTCTCAGCTCCACCCCAGTTTCCCGTTCAACGTTAACATGCAATAAGATCTCTGCTGAAGAGGTCGTGTATGTAATCCACCCCAAATTGTGGGTGCTGTGATCACAACACACTCAATCTCATATCTGTGGAACAAAAGTGAAAGGCACAGCCTGAAGAATGGAGATAGTCACTTGCTGCTCAGCTTGAAAATCAACTCAATTGCAAATTGAAAAAGTCCGACGTCCATGTCTAAAAGATCATGCATTGCCTTCGAAATCTGAAAAGGAGCTATCCATTGAAAATTCTACAACTTCCATAGCTCAACACTTTCTTAGCGGCATTGCACAACATTAATTTGTATTGTTCCTTCGCTTCACCACATTCCGTACAGACAATGTTGGAGTGGCCATTCCATTGCAGATGTGATCAGACTGAATGCAATTACAACATCAAATGCATGCACCACAATTACAACCTTGTATACCGTAGGTGGTTCAACTCTATGGAGTCGATGATAGCATGCATAAGATCACTCATCTCAACCACAGGTGTCTGTTGCTTGTGGATCTTGCTGTACATGCTAATGTGGTCCATGCTGTCGAATTCCAAAGCCTGATATGCTCCAGTCTTGCTCTCTTCTCCTCTCGTCTGCACCTCCTCTGCATGGTGCACTACTATGAGCCTCATTCTGAACAGTTCACTGCAAGCTCTACAACAAGAATGTCCTCCACGCAGGATTAATTTAAAGCTAAAGAAATTTCTTTCTGAACGCATCATTCTCCTCCATACTAGGGTCAAGTGTTTCATTGATGATTCTCCAAGGGTTTCAGAAGAGCTACAGCAATGGGAGTTACTGCATGCATGCGTGGCCAAAAAAAGACAGTGGTAGTGTTTCATCTGCAGAACAAAATTAATGGAAATGGTGAATAGTGTATAAGGTCATGGGTGGGGTGCCTCATGCAGCCACAGTTCCTGTGTTGTGATCCTGTTGCATGAGGTTGTGGGTCATAACAGTAATGTGCAGCCAAATATTCCATGTTCTGATTATGCAGGCACTCAGGATCATCCCACAATGTTGTGCACTCTTGTGGGTCCCTGAAGGGACCAGTACCTGGGTGTGCAGGTCTTCTTATGAGCTCTTGCTTCTTATTACAATGTTTGCTGGAGCTGCCACCTCCATCATCAAAAAGCTTCATTCAGACTGCCAGCTCCATCATCCACGTAGTCAGAGTCAACAGCTGGTCTGAGAGTCAACCTCACCCCACAGAACAAACAGTTTAAGAAGGCAGTTGGTTAGGGCACTAGCACTCTTGTTACCTCTAGCTAACCCGTTCACCCATACTACTTGAGATTGTTACCCTTGTAGTAGCTACCTGTCTACCCCATGGATAGTCTCGTCCCCAGACCCACCACCCCATGTCCACTTTCTGGCTGTACAGAGCACCTGTGCGCTTCCTTAGTGGCTTCAGTCAAAGCTCGGCTCGCCTCGGTCAATTATTGTCTGCATCACCATCTCTCAGCTCCGCGCTCCGCTTTCAAATTTCTTGTAGGTTACATGACCTTTGAACCGGACGGGGCGCGCGCTACCGGAAACCGGTTTAAATACTGAATTTGTAACAGGTTTTGGCGGGAAGTCGAGGTGGCGCGTTCGTCTAGCAGACTGGGGTCTGAACGTTGCCTCCCCAATAATTGAGTCGGGGTTTGGGCCACTCCGTACACATATCGATTCTTGACTTCCCCGCCTAGCACCAGGACGCCGGTTCCCTCGATCACCGAAGCTAGAGGATGTTCTGGTTGAAAGCAGTTGGCCTCTGTGATTCCAGTCACGCCCATCCAACGCTCCTGAGGCTGCACACTTCGGTGTCTGACCTGTCACGGAGGGATGGGAGGTTGCTAGGTGTTTTTTTTCTTTTTTTTTCCTTCTTTTCTTTTCCTTTTTTTTTTTTTCCTTCCCTTTTTTCCTTTTCTTTTTCTCAGTCCAGCTGATTTATGTATGCCCTAGCTGCTCTGACACCAGTAAATTATGACCACTGCAATGACTGCATGCACTAGTGACAAGGGTAACAAGGTAACTGGACTATTAGCTATAAGTTGTAAGGCACTTCCAGAAAATTGTAATTGAAGGTGACTCAAAGTCTAACAGTTACTAAACTGAACGTAACTGAAGGTAACTATACTGGTACTGAATGTAACAAATTGATAGTACAGCTGCAGTGAGTTGCCAATGGAAGACCAAACTAGCCTTCAAATAATTATAATACTATCAAGCTTATTTTACCCTAGGATTACCTTACAGACTGCAACAGTGATGAAACAACTGGGGCTGCTGTCCCTTTTACTCCCAATCACTTGGGTTTGTTAGGGGTCATGATTGTATTGCTGGAGGTGGCTTTCCCATGCTGGCCCTGCGATGGTATACCTCCGATTATACCTGTAGTGACCGGACAGTTATGCTGAATGCCACTAACACAGATGCAGACTCATTATGACCCATGGCATGGCTTTATGCAATAATTAGTGGCGGCAGTTGGGTCCTACACAGGAATAAAGCCAACACCACACTCAATAGTAAGACATAGTAGGGGAGTATTTAGCAGCACACGGATCTTGCAGTGACGACCCCAGCGGCAGAAATACCACATGCACAAAATGCACCTCAATAGCCAGTCAGCAACAAAGGCAAACTTTGAGCAGGAAACACAAAGAGATGTGCAATAAATGCACAACTGTACAAACAAGTCAGTGAAATGATATTGTTGAGCAAGCTGAATTCTGAAGACAAAAAAAAGTCAAGTAGAAGTTGAAATGGAACATGCATCATCCAACAAGGTGAGGATTGTACTTTCGTCCAAAGAAGTCACAAATCCCTTGTGCCCTTGCCAAGCTCAGAGAAGGTACTCTCTTCTTCAACTCTTCAGGAGAACTGCACGTAGGCATAGTAGACAGCATGACAGCGGACACAAGGCACATACAGTATCACAATGTCATTGCGTTGTATGTTTCACTCAAATAAGATCATGCAGCACCAGCAACCAAACTGTTTGAGTAGTTTGAGATGAATAATTAGTTTCACCTCTGCAGTAGCAAGTGGGGGGTCCTGAAGGAGGCACACAGGTTGAGTGCAGTGACATAGCTCACTCGAGGGATCTTCAGCAACATCTGAAGCACCTGGTCCGGCAGAAAAGGAGCACACACATACAGAAACTACTCACACACCAAAGCAGGGAACACATGCACTTACTGGTTGAGTATCCTCCTGCTGGCTACAGGATATCGAGATGCCGTGACCCTTCTTCCTCTCTCTCTCCACCAGCCTCACAAGCAGGGAAGCGGTGTTTTCTGGCATTGATCAGAACAGGAACAGTAGTTCACTAGTGCTGGCAATGACAGTGTTGTGTTGGGGGGCATGCAGTACCTTGGGACTGGCTGAAGAGGACTGTGATGTTGGAAGCAATCAGTCGGGCCAGAGCATACTGAAGATAGTGACCAGGTTTTGGTCTGTGTGTGTGTGTGTGTGTGTGTGTGTGTGTGTGTGTGTGTGTGTGCGCGCGCGTACGTGCATGCATGTGTGTGTGTGTGTGTGTGTGGGGGGGGTGAGAGGAAGTATGAGTATACAGGTATGGGGAGAGTGTGAGAGCTTCCCAGAATTTATGTAGCATTGTGTGAGTGGTGTATGGGGCAGGACTGGGTGTGTGGCACTTACACAGCGTTCCTCCTCCCTTCCTTCACTGGGTCCTCCTCAATGATGAGACACACGCGATCAAACAGCTCTTTCAACTCACGCACTTTAGTAAGTACCTTGCCACCAGTGGAGGCTGTCACAAACTCTGCAATAGGATAACATGGAAGTCACACGTCACATGCGAGAACAACACTACAGGGACAAGGTCGAATGCTACTACAATCATGCACTGTTTGAGTATTGTAATGTGCACACTAATTTGTCACTAGCCTCGTTCCCAGGCCCGTGCGTGCGCCGCTTTTGGTTGCACGAAAGAACGCAATGAAAAGCTGGGCGGTGGCCTGGTAATTTGTCACTGTTCCGAGACATACATGCCAGTTTCTGCCACTTTCTGGGCACTTACACAGAGCATGAAGAATGCTGGCAGTTGAGTCCAGGAAATTATAATGATCTCAGAAAGAGAAAAAACTCCACCTGAGTGTAGTTGCAAGCATGCACTTAATCCTCCTCAAGGTCCCGCATAACACTTTACCTGAGTGTAGTTTTCTTTCCGCCACCATCCTGTTGCTGACAATGTAGCCTCCGTGGCTGAGGGAGCACAGGGTCACCTGAAGCTGGTGCTTGTACCTCAGCATGGAGACAATCTACAGGACAGAAGATGCACAAGTGCATTTTCTCTGCGCAAGAAACAGCGATGTAGAGTGGCTAACAAGGAGATGGGGAATAGGAACTGAATACCAGAAACCCAGGCTTTGTCCCCTCCGAAGGAACGCGGTGTAAAACTATTTTGGGTGGAATACATGTAGGAGTGGCAAAAGATAGCATAAGATGAAACCCAAAGTGTAAGGTACATGTACAGCTGAGTAGACTCCTAGAAAATCTCCTACAGCATGGTGAGACCCCAACTCAGCCAACAGCTACACAATAGCCAACTTGCAGTACAGAAAATGGTGGGAACGACTGGGATGTGTATCAATAATGACCAGTTGGGATTAGTGTGCATAACTTTGCATTCCTGAGGTAAGAGCTGACCCTGTGAGTTGCATACTACTGATAACAGTACACTAAAGATGGCCATTGGCTCACCTGTGAATATGTGACTGCTCTGGAACTGACCAGAATGGTACCACCACTGGCACCAGGAGAGGGGTCAGACATCGGCACACTGACAGTTCCACCACTGGGAGTGGTCCGAGTGGAGAGGGGAATGTTTACTGAACCTGCAGTGTCTGGAGGTGTGGCAGGTTGACTGGAATTTCCTGACTGAATGGTCTTCCGACACGCCTCCTTAGCCCCACATGGCTGTGATCCTGAAGACGTACACTGCAATGAGCTGCTGTGAGATCCCTGTTCCCCAGTGGGCACTGGGTCACTGAAATCATCAACTCTGAGGTCAAAGTTCTCCTCCAGCTCCTTCTGTGTGAGAATATCTCCCAGTTCGTTGTCCGTGGCCAGGTGCGGGAGGTCAACCTGGAGGACACTCTCCTCCTCCCCCTCACCATCGCTGTCCATCCACTCCTCCATCCCAAGAGAGAAGCAGGTGGGAGTTCTGTGCACCTTGATACTAGCCTGCGGGGTGAGTAAGATTTAAGGAGAGCTTATAAGAAGCAGCACTCACAGACATACCTCTAACTGCATCACTAACCAGGAGACTTGGGCTGATAATGACGTCAGATGTCGACCTCACAGGAACAGACTGCACAACTGATGCTCTCTCCCCAACTTCTTCAGAACACTGAGCTTCAGAGTCAAGAGGAGGGATAGACAATCCGCTGAATCTCTTTCTCTCGCTATCATAGCCATCCTGAACAGCAGGAGGATTGTCACTGTCCCTCCGAGGTTCAACTATCTCAATGTCTGAGTCCAAGAGGAGGTCAGCCTTTTGTTGGCGTGAGCGGACACGGGTGTGGATCCACTGTGACTGCTCAGACCACTCATCCTGGCACCCAACGCTCTCTGCACACTCAAGTTCTTCCAAATCCTCCTCCCCATAGCAAACCATCACCTCCTCAGCCTCACTACCACTACTGGTACTCTCAAGCAAATGCCGTTCACTGTCGATTGGATCCAGTTCAGCAGATCTGAAACCTGACCTAAGAAGCCTCTTCCTGGGCCTAGACTTCCTGGCACTTGGGGCAACTTTGAATCCCGCCTTGTTGATGTAGTGGTCCAGCAGACGATGCCGCTGACTAAACACCATTCTGTACTGGTTCCCCGCCCCCCTCCGCTTGCCATCAAATAACGTGTCAGGGCTCATGAGAGACCGTCGGTAGACGTCCCCCATGGATGCAGGCGGGTGGGTACTTCGTGCTCTGCCAGTGGGGTGCCGTATGGGTGACACCTGGGTCAGCTGCGTTGCATCGTTGATAAAGCTGTCATCACAATCATAGTCATTAGAATCCTGGTCCATTTCTTCGTCACTTGAGCCCTCGAAACGTCCATCAGAGGACAGCTCAGCCTCTTCTTCCATGTATCCATGGACTGAAATAATGTTTTCCTTATTTGGCCCATGAGTTTGTAGGTCTCTTGGAGTTGGTTTTGGTAGTGTTACAGACGACACAGCTGAATTATTTTTCTTTATTCTCCTCAGAAGTGGTACCTGGAATTCCTCATCACTGGAGTCTGAATCAACCATCACAAATGGCCTCCTTGTCATCTCACGTATGGAGTTTGAGGTGTTGTGTGGGGTTGAGGTCTGGTTTGGAGCAATGGCTGCATTCTTCTTGATACCCGGAGACACAGAGGGGCTTTCACTGGGATCACTGACGGGACTGCGTAGAAAGTCCACTCCCTTACGGGATTTCTTCTGACCTCTACCATGTGTGACAATAAAACTGTCCTCAAGTTGCATGTCACATACTGGTTCAGCAAGTGCCTTGTGACAGTCCTCAGTCTCAGTACTGCTGGGACAATCTCTTCTGGCAGCGATTGGCCAGTTATCTCCGCCATCTAACTCCAGTTCATCTTCACTAGTTCCGTCAAGATCAGATTCCGCTATCACAGTGATCTCCTCCTCCAGTCCCAAACAGTTTTCCTTTATCCTTTGCAAAGGTGTGCCTCCAATCTTACCTGATTGTGAGGTCGATTCGTGGACAATCTTCTGTGACTGGGGCCTCGATTCAGGAGTAACCATTGGTGAATGGTGTTCGTTTGGCCTCTCTTCTGTGAACCTTGGTGGGTCAGTACTTATACTGAAGTCCTCAAAGAGGGCAGCGGAGGAGAGATCGCTAAACAGGTCAACGCTCTCTGTGCAACAGTGGTCTAGAATTGGTGTGGGAGTAATGGAGGGTGTGGCATGGGTTGCAGAGGGTGTGGCATAGGTGCTCAATGACAGTGGTCCTGTGCTTTTCAAACTGGGAGGCACTTTTGGAGTCACAAATTGGAACTTGCTCTCAGCCCTCTTTGGAACAGGAGTGGCTTTGGGAGTGGAGGAGACTTGGGAGGGTTCGAGTGCATCCAGCCAGTCCAACGAATCTGCAGAGGGGGCCTTAGGTACCACACATTGGGAGGTCGCGAGGCAATCCCTGTCACTATGATGCAAATTAGACTCCGTATCTACATCATCATACTGCTTGCCTGCAGGTACTGACTCTGACCCCCCTAGGTGATCAACTGGGGGGCATGATTCCTCTCCAACCACAACCACCTCATTTTCCTCCCTCGCACTCCCGTCTGACGTTCCATTGCCGACCCTGCTGGGGCTACTGCCTCCCTCGTCAACTAGCACCACTACAGCATTGGCTGCATCAGTGGCAGCCTGGCCAGCAGATGCGGACTTACTTGGTGGGGGCTGGAAATCTTCATCTTCGCTAGAATCATCAAAGATTCTCTGCCTCTTTCGAGCTCTCCTCTTTTCGTGCACACGAACACCCCCAGCATCCTGCTGCTGCTCCGAATCACCTACAATGTTCCCTCCCTTCCTTCGCAAGTCCATCTCGACATCTTCCGGATTGAGGAATGTTCCCATCTCAAGCTCGTAGCTCCGCCCTATCCCCTCACTGGTGTGCAGAAGGTCCATAAACTCGAGGGAGGACATGAGCTGGTTGCTTCTGAGTGAATCACGGACAATTTTGTGACAAGTCGGTGCTGTCTGCCAGTGGATCCACTTACTGAGGCTCAATGAATACTTGCCGTGCGATGTGCTGGAGTTCAAGGAGGTGTCTGTGGTAAAAGACACACTGTGGCTGGCGTACAAAGGACTTCTAGAATTTCCCGTTTCACTAGGCTGTTTGTTCAGTGTGGCAATGCTCATGAAGGGAGCTGATTGCGACACACATCGGTCCACAGCTTTCTCAACTGCCTTGGAGTCCCGATCAGACAGAGCAAAGTTTCTGCTCCAGTAGTCCAGTTCGCTGTCCGTGAGATACACCCCCTTCGGGTCTCTCCTTGTGGGACCAAAGCTCAGCCTAGACTGTCTTCCCCGTCCCTTCACTTCCCTCCCTTTCTTTCCAGCCCTTGGGTCGATGTAAGCGTCAATACTCATGTGCATCTTGTGGACCGTGGGGTGGATGTGTCTTGGCACCATCCTGGCCCCATTGTGGTAGAACTGCAGCGACCTACACCCGTCCCGGATTGCACGGTGGATGCTGTTCTTGTTTGACTGGCTCTTGAGGTAGATCTGTTCCTCTTTGCCTTCTGAAACAATGACCACGATCCGACCACTCCTCTTCCTCCCTGTCCTCCCCATCCGCTGCACCAGCCGGATGGGGGACTTGTGGGCATCAAAACAGACGATGAGATCGACCTCTCCAATGTCCAGTCCCTCCTCCCCAACACACGTGGCCACCAGGGTGTTGTACCCTCCCTCACGAAACCTACGCACTACCTGGAGGAGATGGGAGATGGGAGCAACCATTCTCAAAGTAATGTTACAGTCTCATCAGGCTTTCATTTAGAAATTTTCCCAAGAGGGGGCGAAACTAGGCTTCGATGAACTTTGGGAGGGCATAAGTGGCTTGTGTTACTACACTTTAGAGGGGGGTCTGGGGGGCCTCCCCCAGGAAAATTTTGGAATGTAGATCCTCTGAGATTGATTCTGATGCAATTTGAGGGGCAAAAATCACATTTAATTACTAACCAAAAACAGACCTACATATACACGTTACAAGAACTGTAATCTGAATGGCTTGTGCCATTGCCTATTTCTTTTCACAGTACTGTATAATAGGGAATGTGAAAATGCCAAGGGGGGGGCAAAGAGATTCCAAGGGCCCCCCCCCCCCCCCCCCCCCCCGCCCCCCCCTAAATGAAACCCTGCTCATACAGCACCCATAAATTTCGTTGATAGTTAAGTACGAAAAGCCATAATCATGATTCACACAGCCTAACAAGGTAACCTGTATCTTAGCCCCACATCCAGGCCAAGAAGGAGCCTGGGAATGAGGCTACAAGCAATTCTGATACAAGTACATCCTAGCCTCATTCCCAGTCCCACGCCCAGCTTTTCATCGCTTGCAGTACGGTAAAGCCGCTTTACCGTACTGCAAGTGACGAAAAGCTGGGCGTGGGACAGGGAACGAGGCTAAGTACATCCAGCTGTGAGACATCCACATGTACATGTATAGTCCATATCAGTGGCAACACATACCTCTGTCTGCTCCTTCTGCGTGAGCCCCTTACTGGAAGACTTCCCACTGTGGCCGACAAAATTCATGACCCGGACGAGAGGCACATGCTGGGCCAACATGTCGGCAATCTCTTGCACACTCTCCCTGTACTGTGAAAATATCATCACTCGAGTGTTGACTGATCCCCCAGGGTTGAGGGCAGAAGACGACGACTGCTCTTGAAATTTCCTAAAGTGTCCCAAGACCACCTCCTCAAGCTTGATCAGTTTCGGGTGACTGTAGAAGAAACGGCCACTCACTCCATCACCAGGGCCAAGTATTGATGGCCTCGTACCAGGGCCATCAGGGACACTCCCCTGGCCAAGTTTCTCCTGTAGGGTTCGCATGATTCTTCCAAAGTCTGGGCTCCTCATGACTTCCATCCTGGCACGCGACTGCCCTCCACTGAAGGTGTGGCTGAGGAACTGGTAGAAGGAGCGCATGCCATGCTGCAGCAATAGCTCGTAGGCGTGGTAGAGGCTGATGGACAGGGCAAAGTCACCTTCAATCACACCTGCCTGGGGAGACAAGGATACAACCATCACTACTGCAATTGAGTGAAGGCAGCCAGTATACTATTCCTGGATGCCTGCCCCACCCTCAGTTTGTGGCTTGCCCTCATACCCAGAGTGAGTAAAGGAACACGCAGCAATGACATTGCATCTTTTACTTCCGTTCCCATCTCTCCTCGTCCTCCTTCCCTCTCGCTCTCATTTCTTCCTTCCTTCCTCTCCCTTTGTCACTCCCTTCCTCTCTTCCTCCTCCCTCCTTTCTTCCTTCCTCCCTCCCTCCTCCTTTCTTTCTCTCCCTCTCTCCCTCCCTCCCTCCTTCCCTATCTCTTCCCTTCTTCCCTCTCCCCTTCCCCTCCCTCACGTGCACTCCAGCTGCTGTGGATGGAGGGTTCATGCGGTATTGGTCCCTGGCCTGCAGAATCTGGTACTTGCTCATGCGGTCAGCGTTGGAGTGATAGAGGAGCCCCAGCCTGGAAAGCCGACTCACCACACCAGACAGAACCTGAGGGAACACAACAAACAACTCTTTCCAGAGGTTCGATTCGAAGGTCACAGTATGAGAACAAGTCATTGCTACTGTCACACTTGATGCAACAATTAGAAGTACTCTGTAGTCGTAGTACCCATCCTTCCCTCCTGACACAGCCAGGTTGAGTCATTCAACTCCTTGACTCCTAACCCCCCCCCCCCCCCCCCCCAACCACCACCACCACCACCACCTTCTGCAGCCCTAGTACTGTACCTTGAGAAAGATAGTCTTGACCTCCAGAATCTCTCCCTCAAAGGGCACGACAAACTTCTCCACCCGACGCTCATGTACATAGCGCTGGATGTCAAAGGAATCTTCAGACCTCAGCTCGATCTGGCTAATCTGAAGGTTTGTCACCACCTGCTGCACAGCCTGGAGGCAGAAGCACAGCAGAATGACATGACATGGATCAGACACTATGTTTGAATGCACCTCCAGAGTTTGTACAATCAACACATACACTGACACATGGTAGTGACGTAGGGATGATATCCAACTTTCATATTAACTAACATAGACACCTTTATGGAGGTACAGTCAACATTTAACAGGAATTAGATACATAGATAGACAGATAAATAGATAGATAGATATTACCATCAGGACTTGTTTAACCGCTCTATATGCAACTATGGCCACATCCAAAATACTCAGTGGTGCACCTATGTGTACTAGGTGCATATTTGCATGTGTAAGAGGACCAAATCAAGGTTATGAGAGAGACAACTCATATCCAGGTTGTGCAAGAGACTCCCCCATGCAAGCCACACCCCCATGCAAGCCACACCCCCATGCAAGCTACTCCCCCATGCAAGCCACACCCACTGACACAGATCTGCACAATGTACCTTCAGGTCATTTCCAGGAGTTGCACTGAGAGCAAGCACTCTGAACTGACTTCCTGCACCTGCGAGCTCCCTGACCACCTGTTGCACAACACAACAGCCCGGGCATGAGATGCATTCAGTGGAGGCATTGCACAGAAAATCATAACTTACCTGGCAGTAGGCGTGGTTTCCAAGTGCCTTGTGAGCTTCGTCAAACACCACACAGCAGACGTTCTCCGCAGGGCAGGCCCCCCGTGCAAGGTCATTTTGCATCACCTGTGGTGTGAGGAAGAATACGCGCCGAGACTGCCACTGCTGGTTGCGATCTCGAGGAGGAAGGTTGCCTGAGATAGTGTGTGTAGGAAGATAGAGTATAACCATGTTCAGATTCTTCATGACAAAACTGAACTTTGTCACTTCGGTTGCTAGTACTTCATTGGCTACCATATAAACAGGTTTGGACACGCAATGCATCAGTTACAGCTTCAGAAATTTGCCCCAACAAATTAGATCTGTCCACTGGAGCATAAGTTATGTCTCTATAATCCAAGACTGGAGGAGATGCAGCCAATGTAAACTGAATTGTCACCATAGCAACAGACCAGCAAAGTTCATTTACCCAGGAAGGCCAACTTGCATGTACCTAGCCTCGTTCCCAGGCCGTTCCTACAGCCAGTGTTTGATCGCTTCCAGTATGAAATACAGTGGGGGAAGGACTGGGAGATCTGGTCACATGCGATGACATCAGGAAGACAGATGGTAGACACACGGGGGGGCGGTGCCCAAGCGTCATAATACCTGCCCCTGGCATTATGAACAACAAGCGGTATTGATCTTCTGCCTTGCAGCATCCAGCCTTTGGATGGACAGTGCAAGACAGGACATTAAGATTCTCCATTGGACACCGCCCCAGGTGTGTCGATCTGTCTACCATATGTCATCGCACGAGACCAGATCTCCCAGGCCTTCCGCCGCCGTAGTTGATCATACTAATACTGGGGGTGGGAACGGCCTGGGAACGAGGCTACAACTTACCAGTCATCTCTGCAGCATCACTCTGTGGAATGCCCATGACATTGTAGCAGGCTTCAATCTGTTGGGTCACGAGAGGCTTTGTGGGGGCGAGGAAAATGATCTTCCCACTGGGGTACCAGCGATAGAAGTTGTACATCACCACAGCTGCAATGAACGTCTTCCCCAGGCCGGTCGGGAGGCAGACAAGAGTGTTCCTGAAGAGTGCCTTTTGGACGATGTTGAACTGATAGTCTCGGATAGGGTAGTTAGTAGGGTAGATCGACAACCGCCCTGCTTCCCCATCAAAACCAGGAATGTCCTCTATGACTGATGAATTGAGAGGTGAGTGAAAGGGTACTGTGCTATGCCCTGGTTCATTCTCCTCAGCAGTGGGGTAGTCACACACCTGCACAAGTTCCTCAGTAACATCATCTTGAAAAAACTCGTCAAACTGGTCAAAATTATCAAAAGTGTAAGCTTCTCCCTTGGCACTGGTGCTATCAGTTGAGGAGCACGGCTCTGTGGTGTGGGCGGAGGAAGACGTCCCACCCCATGCACGAAACAGAGTGCACTGTTTCGACATGCTGTCAAGATACTTTTCATTCAGTCCCTCCTTCCTCCACGTGCCACCTTGATGGGCACGGGCTGATGCTGCGGACTCGACCGTCTGATCTCGTTCACACGGGGGACATCACGGTCAAACGCTCACTCATCCTCGTTACAGTAGTACAAAACTCCGTTTCTATGCGATTACAATAATTTCTAACTAACGCCCAGATTCATATTAGCCTTGTTCGAGTTCCCAGGCTAGGCACTAGGCACACGTTCCCATTCCGAGGTTGCTTCAAAGTTCAAAGTTCATTCATATCTCGTAGACCCTCAGGGGCATAGAGAATACAACAGCAAACAGACACAATACAGCAGAGACATGCACTGACAAGTGAATACACTACTGTAGCCTGTTGCCATCACATCGGTATAGGGGGAAACAGGTGTTCCTTGGAGTAGCAGAAAACAAAGGCATGGGCACCTCTGACTTGACAGCATTTGACCATTTCACCATCACCCTGGAAACCAATACAGATAGTTCCATTGGCCACTCCTTTGGTCGGTACATAAAAGTGGGGTCGACATACATGGGTGAAAACACACAAACCACAGCAGACCAAAAAACTCTTTGACAAGTCCATCTCTTGGTAGTGCTCATCATGTAAAATACTCAGCTTTGTTGAGTCCTGGCGAAAATACGACATGGTCATCATAGTCTTGAGATCCTTTCAGCACTTATAGCTTGAGTGACTTGAGTCAGGCTCTCTCACAGCCTCAGTGAACATAATTTGGGGACAGCGGCTCACAGCTCAGCGGACAGCTTGTACTTTCAGCGCATGCGCACTGATGAGAGAGAGTGTGCATGCAGTGTGTGCCTTCGACGTTTAGGCATCCTGACTCCTGCCCCGTAAGGGGGAGCCTGGGAATGAGGCCAGCAACACATGCACCAAAAAAAAAAGACTTTCAAAAAACACCACTTCCACTTTTTCTGAAAGAAAACTCCTACAGCACACAACTTCTACATCAGCACATATATACTAATTCGGACTTAGTCCATGGTGTTCACTGGAACTTCAGCCCAGCAATGGACGCCTCGAGGGACTTGCAGTCCCACACAACCAGCCGTCCATCCCCACCAATGGTCGAGAACTTGGTGGCACTATCACGTGTGCCAGAGTGCAGGGCAATCTGGGTGATGGCATTCTGGTGGGTGGAGTTGAGCTCAGTGTCATCCGACCCCTCCCGGGCACGCTTATCAAGACCCTTGAACTTATCCATTGCACTATAGTGTGTGTGTGTGTGTGTGTGTGTGTGTGTGTGTGTGTGTGTGTGTGTGTGTGTGTGTGTGTGTGTGTGTGTGTGTGTCGGGGGGGGGATATGTGGGAAAGGATACTGATCAGTGTGGCTTTCATATCTGAGCACAGTACTCACAGTAACATCATGATGTACACTTCACTGAGTCAATACTGAGTAATATGCATCAGACCTCTTCTTGGAGCGAGGATCAATACATGTACCTCTCACCTGACATATCCAGCAGCCTTCTTCTCTGTCTGGTCCAGCTTGTTGATGTAGGTCAGTTTGCCGGCATCGTCATGGCTCCAGAGGACAGGGTAGCAGTCGTAGCCGGCAGCCACCAGGCTGTTCTCTGTCAGCCACTGACAAGCCAAGTAGGGTAGGTACTGGTGCTTCACCACCGTCACCCTGAGTAGTGGTGAGGAGACTCAACAGCAGTTGAGAGAGTACAAATAGGGACACCCACAAACTCACTGTTCGTTGGCCTGGTTGACAACGGAGATGCTCGAGTCATGCCCAACCCAAGCCAGTTTGTTTCCCGAGGGAGAGAAGGAGACGGAGTGGACCCAGCCACCTGGAACAGCAGTGGACCAACTATCATACCACACTGCACCGCTGGCCGCTCAGCACAACATCCTCTCACCTCCTCCATTTGAGAATTCCGCCATGCAGGCACCAAACGTCATCTTCTTGCCCCAGCACGTTGATTCCGGCTTGTCTTCAATCTCCTTCACGTAGCCAGAGAACACTCTGAAACGATGATGGGAGGTATCTCACAGAACGTACTACAACCCCATTCCTCAACGTTTCCATAGTGACTCATACAGCAGTGGAAGCCGTACCTGGCCTTGAAGTCACAGGTGCCAGCTGCAATGAGGTAGTTGTTGGGATGCCAGTCGATGCTGAGCACAGTGGAGCGGAGCGGCTTCTTAATGTGCTTGCTCACCCACCTGGGGGAGAGACGGTGTGCATGAGACAGCACCCTAATCCATGACTGCAGGATATGACACTCTCTCTTACCAGTCATTCTCCTTCTCAAAGTAGCAGATGGAGATAACACGAGCACCGCTGCCGACTGCAAACTTGTTCTCTATAGCAACATACAATACAGTAATACCTAATTAGGCATTTCCCAAGGAAACTTCAAAGTTATTGATAGGTCAATTAAAACACAACAGTGAGCCAAAAACTAACGACTTAATTACCCACCCAGTGGTGACCACTTAACAATGGTGGCAGCTCTGTTGATCCTCAGAATCACAAGCGATGGCTTCCATTCACTCCCAGTGAACGTCCACACATAGGCATTACGATCCTAACCGAAATAGTGATGTAGTATTAAAGTGATTGCACAACATGTGTACGATGGAATGTTAGACTCACAGCAGCACAAGTGACAAGGCGGTCACTCTTGGCAGCCCAGTCCATTCCAGTCACCCTTTGCCCATGCTGTTGTGTGTGAGATAGTGTGTGTGTATGTGTGTGCGTGTGTGTGTGCATGTGTGTGTGCATGTGTGTGTGCATGTGTGTGTGCATGTGTTGCGTGCGGATGTGTGTGAGAGCATAGTGCCAGCAAACTGCTTTACATCTAGGTATCGGAGTACTCATTCACAGCCCGAAAACAACCCAACTGTGAAAAATTTGATTCTGCAATGACCTCACCTCTTTCAGGACATGTTCCACCTCCCACTTGCCGCCCTTCTTCTTGTAGATGTGGACTTCATTGTTGTTGGGGGACATCGCAAATTCTTTGCACACATCAGTGAAAGGCCAAGTGTGGTGTGTGGAGGTATCAGGGTGATGATGCCTTCGTCTAATTAATTCTAAAACAGTATCTAGTGAACACAGAGGCTTTCCTTACTTGACCTGTCCCCGTTCCAGCAATGGCAGGTCACCGGACCAGTAACCAGTTCGTGAACCTCCGGCATGACGGCGATCACACACCAACTCGATCGGATACGCAGAAGAAATAACGATGTAGCAGGAAAGTGTACCAAGCTGTCTCTCTCGACTATGACCGCGGACTCTGGTCAGTCTACACGGTCCAGATAATTTCTCCTTCGAAGTGGAGTGGTTGCTATCAGACAGAAGTGAGATACCCAAATATGGCAACTCGATCGAAATTCGAATTTATCGTGCACAAGAAAAATTGAAATCTTGATTGCCAAGAGTTTGCGTACCGCAAACAGCTGATTCGTGCCCGGGCTCATTTCGTCTTGGTCGGACATTATGGCAGCAGCGACACCGCTGTTCATTGCGGCGGAGAAGGTGCGGGAACTGGTCACCATGCGCGACATAATTGAAGTGGTAGGGCCTGCACTGCAGTGGTTCTCTGCAAGTGAGGCTGAGGGGGGCGTGGTCCAGCCCCTGAGGACTGTCGTGGGTGTGCAGGACCAAAATGGGTAAGTGGGAGGGGTTATCATATAGTACTGGGTACTGATGTAAAATGATTAATGATTCCTGCCGGCAGGTGGCTGCTTGTAATGCCATCATATTCTCGGTTATCCAACGGCCTGGGGACAAAGCTGGTGACCGTATACCCTGGAAATGAAGACAAGGGCATCCCCTCCCACAATGCTATTGTGCTGGTATTCAACCCCGCCACTGGCATCCTGCAAGCCGTAAGCATCATCCTTGGTCTGCAGTCCTCTATGCTGCACTCACTGTAGCCCCGTGAAAACCTGTGTAGTCTCGTTCCCAGACCCTCATACGCATGGAAGGAGGGTCTGGTGAATAGGGTCAGCCCATAGTGTGAAGTTGTACTATATTCAACAGACCCTTCTCCTTCCTTCTGAGAGGGTCTTGGCACGAGACTACTTCTAGTGATGATACGCTGGCACACAATGTCATCTCTTGCTACATACATTGTAGCAGTATGTCGTCAAGACAGTCAGACTTGTCCAACTTCAGCCCCAAGCTATGTTAACAAGACCGGTCACTTCCTTCTGATTGACCTCTCCTTTCTTGCAGCTGGTGGATGGCAAAGTGATCACGGACATGAGAACAGCAGCAGCATCAGCTTGTGCTATCAAGGTAGGTCTGCTTTGGCTCTGCCGGCCTCTACCATATCTTTGCTATTCGCGTTACCTCCAACAACATCGTTTGTGCAAAGATAATTAAAACGGAACGTGGATTGGAAACAGCAATACAAAATAATGTCACAATCCGTGTTGCGCGCGCAGGCATTAGCCTCGCTCCCAGATCAGACTTCTTCCTGAAACTCAATAGCCTAATGCAGCAACCACAGAAGCATTGACAGCAAGTCGTTTCATATCGCTAGGTGCTTTCTTTGTCCTAACACAAGTGATCACGTGTCACAGGCCCAATTTAATGACAGAGACGCTGCGTACCTAGCTTCCGTTCTTACGAGGGCAAAGAAACTCAATAGCCTAACGTAACAACACAAGCATCGATAGCAAGTAGTTTCATCTCTCTGGTTGCTTCCTTGGTCAAGATAACCTGACACAAAGTAAGCGCAACGCGGATTACGTAGTAAATTTATATTGCCGTTTCCAATCCACGTTCCGTTTTAATTATCCTTGGTTTGTGTTACAAACACTAGCTAACGACATCACGTACACCAGACAGTTTGGCAGTTTGACCAGTGTACACTTCATCCTCCCTCAATGCAGGCGTTGGTACCGAAACCTCCCTCTGTCCTGTGCATCGTGGGCACAGGAGAGCAGGCCAGAAGTCATGCTGAGGCGTTCAGAGTGTGCCACTCCTTCACTGAGGTAAGCAGTGTGTGATGGACTGGAATTCCTAATGAGGATGCTTCCTGGTATGAAGGGGCGTCTTGTGTATTGTGATCGAGTTCCTTTGTTTCTGTTCTCTGTGTTTTCCATTTGGGTCACTTTCAGCCACTTCTGCGGTTATGTGCTTTCAGCTCTGTGAAAGTGCTGCTGTGACGTGTGTAATTTTGTCTTATTACAATACATAGGTACGTGTGTGGGGGCGTTCACACACAAATGCTGAGAAGTGTGTCCGTGACGTTGGGGGTAATGCCGTGGTATACGACTCACTGTCTGAAGCTGTGAAGGATGCTGATATCATAGCCACAGTTACCATGGCAACAGAACCTATTGTCTTTGGTGAATGGCTGAAACCGGGAGCAGTAATCTGCAGTGAGTGAAATATTCTACTCAAGCTATAGAGAGTAGGAAGTTTGGGATCTTCACCCAAACTTACAAGTACATGATGGGGCTCAACTTGTCTTCCAATCCTCTGATGTGAGCTCTGCATGGTGGCTGAAGAGTAGCCTCGTTCCCAGGCTTACCCTGTTCTTTCTGTTCTTTGGTTTGCGTTGACCCTGCTCTTCCGCATCCGTCAACGCAAACCAAAGAATAGCAAAAAACGGGATAGGCCTGGGAACGAGGCTAGCTAAAGAGCATATTACTGGTATTTCGAATCTCACCAGTACCACCATTTTCCATTGGCTGGCATGCAGGTGTGGGTGCATGTCGTCCCAGCTGGCGTGAGTTGGATGACGTCCTCATGCACAATGCAGCGGTGGTAACTGACAGCCGGGAGGCTGCGGAGAAGGAGGCTGGAGATATCATCCTCTCTGGGGTGCGTACATGAATTATCTGTGGACGGGAGTTAGTGTGCATGAAGCAGGTTGTTGTGTACATTGGAGCAAATTTGGATGCCCAAGGTCCACTCCTGACCCTTCTTTCTTGAAGGCTCTCCTCTCTCTCGATGTTTTTGCATCCAGGTTGAGGTTTTTGCTGAAATTGGTGAAGTGCTAGCAGGCAAGAAAACTCTCCCTAGAGTGCCCGACTGTGGGAAGAAGTTTATTGTCTTCAAATCATTGGGTAAGTGCATGCACCATTTCTGTTTGCGTTGCTGCAAACTTGTCTAGAAGTGGGACGGTTCCGGCAAGCTAGTTAATATTTGTGTGCCTGAGTTTTCTAACTTGTGTCAAACATTTTGAACTGTCGTGATCTAGTTCTCCTGTGCTATTGCACCTCAGGTCTTGCAGTGGAGGATGTAGTGAGCGCTAAACTGGTGTACGACAGGTTCATGGAGCAGCAAAAATCACAACAATAAACAGAGCTTATTTTGTTTCCAGACTATAGTTTGATACAGGTACACCAAATTCATCTTCTTGCTCTTGGTCCAATATACTTCAGTTTCCATGGTTACAAACACTTAGTGTATATCTTAAACAGTACAGCACGAGCAACTACATTTTTGCAGACTGGAAGTAAATTGGGGGCATGAAATGTTATTCATTGATCAACAGACAAGAGTTTCACTGCAGATTTGGTGCTACTGAGTGCTGTGTAGGGAGGGCCCAGTTCTGGAGGTCTGAGGGTCGGTTTTGGAGCGCTCTTTGAGGTTGCCAGCCTCCCTTCTCAGTACATGCAGCAGAGACTGGGAGCTCTCCAGAATCTGAAGAAGAAACAGAACATCACCAATCAATACTAACCTCATTTCCTAACCATGAAAAGCGAGAAGATTTCTATCTCCTCCCCTTTCACAGCCTGAGCCTGAGAATAATGCCACTACCGGTGTACATGTAGTAGTAGTAGTGTGATCTGTGACCATGCAATGGGTGTGCAGGGGTTAACATTCTAGCTAGAGTCGTGCAGCATCACTGCATGCTCTTGCAAATTTTCCTTTAGGAATGTGCCCATGCAGCGAAATAGTAACATGCTTTGATCTCCAGCCAGCACCACTGTATGGAGCTATACACTGGGTTAATACTTCAGATGAGGTCTAAACCTCTGCACCTGGTGTGTAGATGGCTCATGATTATGTAGGGACTGTATCATTACCCTGGAAACCGTAAACTTGGTTCTATTGCTGGATACCTGACCTTGAGAATCAGGAATGATTATAAAAGCTGGAATACCAACTCTCCCTACCCATCACATGTAGCAGCACTGTACATGACAGTCACTCTGACCTGAGCAGGTAAACTTAAGGCAGGTAGAGGTGTTGCCAAGGCTGACTGCCTTTGGCCACCACCTCAAGCACCACAGGTTAGGATAACCACTTGCAGGTGAAGAATGGCCACACAACAGGAGCCTGGCCGCAGAGTGATAGGGAACATACGTAACTGTTCTACAAGTGGCACATGCAGAGCCAGTGTGTACGACATGGACTATACATTACAGCTGGTGACTGCCAGTGGCACATGCAGAGCCAGTGTGTACGACATGGACTATACATTACAGCTGGTGACTGCCAGTGGCACATGCAGAGCCAGTGTGTACGACATGGACTATACATTACAGCTGGTGACTGCCAGTGGCACATGCAGAGCCAGTGTGTACGACATGGACTATACATTACAGCGCTGGTGACTGCCAGTGGCACATGCAGAGCCAGTGTGTACGACATGGACTATACATTACAGCTGGTGACTGCCAGTGGCACATGCAGAGCCAGTGTGTACAACATGGACTACACATTACAGCTGGTGATGATGGCCCCTCTCACCTTCTTGTAAGCCCCCTCAGTCTCTGCAATGGTCCTGTCAAAGTCGTTTCTCATGGCAATCTTTCTGGCCAGACTTTCATTCACCTGAGGTCAGAATGTCATAGTGTACACTCACACAGTCCAATCCTCTCTCCTCTCTTGTGTGTGTGTGTGTGTGTGTGTGGGGGGGGGGGGGGTATACCTGTGCTAGTCTCTCTGTGAGGATGCGTATGTCGTTCTGTATTCTCTGCTTCTCTTCCTCCTCTTGTAGAATCTGCCGGTGGAGATCATCACGCTTTGCACACAGGTCCTCAATACCTACCACGTGTGTGTGTGTGTATGGGAGGTATCGATAATATGTATTATCCAATGGCCATGATGGGGGGTCCTATCAGGTACATAAAAGAGGCACTTCAGTCTGACTATAGCTAGCTAAGTCGACTAGTCAAGCCCAGCACACACTCACATTTAATCAATTCGTTATTGTAGCCCTGAAGTGCTGCCCCTTGCTGTGACATCCTTGCTTCCTGACAGCGAGTAGAACAATACAGCTTAGCGATCATACCGCCATTACGAAAAGTGGGCGTGGCTGAGGTTGCCTAGGCGACGTGTACTAACATTCAAATTGCCTCAGGTGCATGCTTGTGCTTTGTGCATGCATAGCGCATAACCTGATCGGATCAAGATCAAGATGCAGCGTTGATACACGCCGGCCAAAGGCAGTAGGCATCAGGGTGAGTTCATAATAATAATTATTTGTCAACACAATTACAAACAGACTGTCCTTTGCATGCATATGCAGCTAATCTACTATAATTTCTCTGATGTCTATGTCAATCATCTACTTTTAGTTGACTTGGCGATGTCAGACGGGCCCCAGGTGGACAGCTCGAGATCTGAGGGGGAGGGGCTGCTCTCTCCCAAGAAGCTGCAGCGATCCATCTGGAACCAGGTGGCTGAAGTCCCACCCTCCATCTCTCCGAGCCCACACCTCAACCTCCCCTCCTCCCTCAGTCTTCGCAGCATCAACCTCGCCCCCTCCCTCCCGGCTGTACTGCACCAGTCCAAGCACCATGCCTCACACGTCAATTCCCTCGATATTAGCTACAGTATCGTAGAGGCGAGCACGGTTTCAGCTCTGTGTAGAGCCTTTGGTAATCTTCAGTCACTCTCTGCAGTCAACTGTGGACTGGAAGAGCTGGATTCTGAGATGCCCTGGCCTAAAGGGCTGAAACAGATTGATCTCTCCAGGAATAAGCTAAACAAATTTCCGAATGGCATTGCTTACCTAATGTACCTCGAAACACTAAATATATCTGGAAATCTGATTCGCACAGTTGATCCAGCTGTCCTCCAGCTCCCATCGTTGCAGAAACTTTACCTCCTGAACAACCCAATCCAGGACATACCCAGGCATGTTTGTAGGGCAGGGGTGAGTGAAATGAGAAGATACTTCCATGTAGATCCACTACCTTTACCACCACGGTCTGAAGAAGACAGAAGAAGGAAATCTTTGAGCAGCAAAAATCTAAAAAAATTTCTTCGTGAACGCACTTGGACTGAGTCAACTGAAAGTGGATACGATTCACCGTACCAGAGGGTACTTTCCACCAGCAGCTGTAGCTCACTCAGTGATGTTCATCACGATCTTGACCTCCAGTGGCCCACATTCCATTCCCACACGCTTCCCAAGGGCTACACGCAGGTGGCCAGTGGCTCTCTCTGCCAGGTCTATCTTCCAGAGGAATGTGGTGAGAGTGTGCACATTGCAATTGAGATTGTGAAGGACCTATCTTTGCACCCTCAAGTGCACTCTAACGAACTCCTCATAACTCCAGTGGTGAGGATCACTCCACATGGACTGATGTTTCCTATGGACAAGCCCGCCATAGTGGCACTATCTCACTGTGCACGACCTAGAAGCCAAGGTCAGGAAGAGATGGTACCACTATGTAGTGACACTGGGCTTTACGAACCTCCAACATGGACAAGATTGGAGTCCGATCACAGATGTGAAGTTTTTCACGACTGTGTCACATTCTTGACTACACACTTTAGCCTATTTGCTGTTGTCTCGGTTCTCCCTTACCCTTTTGCAAAAGCTGAAATTAATCCTGACGAAGAGGGCATACTCACTGTACCAGAACTTCCAGGATTTGAACTCTATATTCCACCTGGAAGCATAGACATCCCAGTTACAATGCAAGCCACAGTGTTCTATGGGAACCACACCGAAAGTGACATTGACGGCAACCTATCATTAGCCACGGCATGTGTAGGACTGGAACCTCATGGAATGGAATTCACAACCCCAGTATGTGTGTCCATTCCCGTTCCAGACTTTGCAAGCATTAAGGCTTCGTTCCAGGATGCCCAACTTCAACTGTGGTGCTCTCCGTACATTGATGAGCATACGTTTCACTGGGAGCACGTTTCCAATACCAACATTTCTGTGCAGGAGGGTATTGAGCTCAATGGACACGTTGCAACATTTCAGGTGAACCACTTCAGTTTTTTTGAGCTACTGTGGACCATCTGTCGAGACACGCTGCAGAGGCTGGGCTATGGGGCCTCATTCGTGTACAAGCAGCTTCCCAGCAGAACCCGGTATGTCTCTGTACGCTGCCAGGTGTTCATGTCACACCCTCTGAACAACCTAACGTTTGGCATACTCGTGGCTGTCTACAAGTTTGGAGACCCCCTTACCGAACTGAGCAACTACAAATGGAAGCTTGCAGACACAGGAAACAAACGCATGTTTCTCAGAACTGGTGAGCTCCGTGTATCACTTGAGGGGTGCTTTGAACCAAGGGGGGAGGTTGGAGAGACCACTCTCAGCAGGAGGACAGATATTGAGTTTTCGGGGGAGGACTTCTGTCTGCGGTTTGAGTTTGCTCTGAGGCTGAGGGACCTCCCATTACCCCTGGCAGACCACCAGCTCATCGGCAAGATGCACATACACCAATGGGACGGGACAACCCTGATGGAACTCAACCTCATCAAGGTAAGCAGGCATCATCCCAGCATAAGGAATGACACTTCTTTATGGCAGTGTGTAAGTAGAATTCATGACATTAATTTTTTTGTATGCAGCCAGTGGAAGGCAGCAACACTGCGTTCAGTTCACAGACACCTGGTCTCACGTGCACACCAACCATGTTGCAACAGACAGCACAATACAGTACGTAAGACAGGGTATAGTCTAGCGGGCTAGCCCCTTGAATTTTCCCCAGCATGTATTGACTCGTGACCGTGCGCGCATCCTGAAAAGTGATCATGTGCTGGAGAAAGTGAAGGGCTAGCTTGTTAGACTAGACAAGGCATAAATGTCTAACAGTTATCAAAATTACCCCCCTCCTCCTCCCCTCTCTCTCTCCTCAGTGGAGTTCACCCCTCCTCGGAGCCCTGATAGTGACATCATTGCCTTTGCAGACCACCAAGCCTCCCCTTCCCCAGTCCTTCATGATGACCCCAACACATCCGCTAACACTCCCACACGAAGACGGAAGCATAGGTACATTTCACATGGGGATCCACCAGCGTCAAGTACTTGTCTGGCCAAGAGGCGGCTGATGGTGAGGGACGGAAAGATTGGGGACAAGAGTGATCGGTTTCTGATGGAGGTGGCACACGGCATAGGGCCCAAGTGGGAGGAGGTGGGCGTGGCTCTAGAGCTGGACTATGACACTGTGAATAGCATAGTCGGCAGCAGTGATAGCGGGAACCCAGAACACCTGAAGGCCTTCCACATGCTTCAGGAATGGAAGAGGCGAGCGGCATTTGAGTTCAGTTTCACTAGGCTGGCAGCTGCTCTGGAGGAGGCCGGACTCAGCAGCTGCGCACAGCAACACTGCTATGAACAACACTCAGACAGCAATGACTAAATGTTGACAAGTACACCTTGTAGTTTTGTCAGTTTGAATCACTCTATTGATCAAAATTAGTAATGTTTTTCTGAGCAGAATAGGTACCTAATTCCAATGTGTGACTCGTACTGAAGTCATTTATGTGTCCTGCCATTCCTGTCATCTCTTCTTGAAGCCATACTTCTTCCTCTCGTAGAACAGATCTGTCTTTGAGCTGCCCAGGTTCACAATCTTGGGACATCCATCCCGCTATTGGGATTGGGGAGGAGGTGGGGGGGGGGGGGGGGGGGGGGGGGGGGGGGGGGGGGGGAGAGAGAAAGGAGATCCATCTTTATAATCACACCTCAGGAGATGTAATCTACAACCAACTTGGAACACTGATATGAAAAAATATTTCTCTGTCATGCTATAGAGTACAAACATACATCCTTCTCGCAGATGGTACACTCCTTGCAGTAGTAAGCATCCGAGACTCCCGGCCCCCCACAGATGGTGCACCTGCCCTGATAGGACCCATAGTTACACTCGTCACATATCCGCACCAGAGTACATGGCCTCACATAGGAGTCACAGATCACACAAAGACCATCATCTGTATGTACAGACATGGAGAAGTGGGATTACGTTACAAACATAATATAATCATCATCTCCCAAGGCGGGGCTATTCCAGTGGCAGGGTAATCCCGACTGCTGGCTGAAAGCATAGATAATAGAGCGTAAACGCTCTATTATCTATGCTGAAAGGTTCTGTGGCAGGACAGGGAATTAACCCTCAGCCAAACTTAACTCATAAAAAGTAGCCAGCTGTCCCGGATTACCCACCACCAGAGTAATTTGGGTATGGTACAACTCACGTCTTTCACATAGTCGCCCAATGGCTGAAGATGGAGGAGAGAAAAAAAAGTACACTTTTAATCAAACGCTTGGAGGATTGAAAATACGTTTTAGGATATGGGCAGAACTGTCACAGGGTCTCTCACCCACTCCTGGCTGCTTTCTGCACATTATCAAGTCGGGATGATGCTTCGCCATCGTCTTTGTACTTTACTTGTCGTCTCTTTTACGTTTTTTGTATTTCGTGAGTAAAAGGTTAAATCTTGACGTTTCCGTGACAACCAGACGTGGACAAAGAGTTAAATTAATACGTCGCGATATCCATGGTAATATGCTGCTATGCGATATGCGCATATGCGTGGATAACAAATTGCAAAGGGGACTCCGCGTGCATCCATACAGGCCATGGAGCGCTCGAGCATGATGCCATCATAACTAGGCTTCGATGTTTCGATTATGACACCTCGCGATCGCAAGGCGGTGTTGTGTTGATGTCCAACTTTGCTCATGATTGTGGCCAGGAGCGCTAAGCAAGCAGTGCCTCAGGTGCTGGGCAGTCTTTCATAAAGCATGAAGCCTCATCATCAGTCTCTCCTGGTAGGTGACGCACATGTACAGCTGCTAGTTGCACTAAGGTGGTCTACTCATACTTAACCTCTAAGCGTGACTGCATACTGTATTGTTTGAACAAATTATGCACAGGTTGCTTTGCGAATTCGTCCCATGAACGGTGATGAGCATAACACTGGAGCAAAGCAGATTGCACACACTGTGGACAAGAATGTGAGTACACCCCTAACCCCATATACATGCACACCATCACACCCCCATCCTCCACCTCACAGCTTGTGGTTCTCCTGGACCCCAATGAAGACAGTGATGACATTCTGAGGGCAAACCGCTCCCGGGAGAAGAAGTACATCTTTGATCATGCCTTTGACACCCTCTCCGGTCAGATGGACATCTATGAGCACACCACTAGAGGCCTCATCAGTTATGTCACATCTGGGTACAATGCTACTGTGTTTGCATATGGACCCACAGGTGAGGGAAGAGCATGCCTGTCTGTGACCTGACATGCTCAGTATTGTTCACGAGAATGAACTGTTCAGGAACACTACTAGATTCTATTCTGGCGTGCTCTAAATATGTAGTTACCAGTCCCCCCACTCCTCCTCCCTCCCCCTTCTCGGCACACCCTCCTCCTCTTCCGTTTCCTTCCCAGGAGCTGGCAAGACCTTCACAATGCTCGGGACAGACCACGAGCCCGGGATCATGGTGCTGTCACTCAATGACCTCTTCAAAAGGGTCCAAGAGACCCAGGAGGACATGATCTACGAAGTCACCATGTCCTACCTTGAGGTATTCCATCATCTGACTTGGCACGTTATGGGCTCCTGCTTGTCAATGCAGTACATGTACAATCATGTAGCATACTACATTCTGAAGGTTGCATTACTGAACTGTCATTCGTGAAGTACATGTATGACATTTAAGCTCATTTTCATTGTTCATCACTCTCAATATTATCCACCCAGATCTACAACGAGATGATTCGGGACCTCCTGAACCCCTCTAGTGGGATCCTGGAGCTGAGGGAGGACAGCAGTGGAGCTGTGGTCGTTGCTGGACTGCTTGAGGTCAAGACCACCTCCACGCTGGAGGTCATGCGCCTGCTCACCTGGGGGAATAAGCGCAGGACTAGTGAACCCACCGCTGTCAACAAGACATCCTCACGGTCACACGCCATTCTCAAGGTGGCTACCGGTCTTTTGCTATGTTGCATGCACCAAGGACTGAGCATGAAACTAGCCTCGTTCCCAGGCCTCCATGCCCAGCTTTTGTCGCTTGCAGTATGAAAGCGACAAAAGCTGGGTGTGGAGGCCTAGGAACGTGGCTAGCATAAAACTGATCTTTCATTTCTCCAAACCCAATAGTAAGTTACTGCCCCCTCTCCTTCCCCAGGTGACAGTGGAACAGCGCAGTCGGGTTATGAACGTGACGCAGGAAGTGAGGACGGGTGTGCTGTTCATGGTCGACCTTGCAGGGTCGGAGCGTGCCGCCATCACACAGGTGAGATATATCTCATACATTGAACTAGATCCCATGACTTGGCCAAGTTTGTGTCCCAAATCAAACCTCACCTTTGCAGTAATGACCACCCAAGGCTTTTCAATTAATTATTCATATAGTGATAATTTTGAATTCAAAAACATTGTCAGTAACCATGGAAACGTGTATTTGTTTCCAGGTACTGTCAGATATTCATTCTCCTCTGTGTGCTGGATTTGTGAATACTGGCTATTTATTGCCTACTAGTGGCTTGAGTTGCCATAGTTTTGGTAAGATCTTGTGTCAGCAAGTTGACCACGCAACAAACAAACAAACAAACAAACCAACAATGAAGACCACATGAGGAAATGATCTAAGTAGCCACACCCTTTTCCTCCCTCATTTGGGTGGAGCAATGGCATGATCTCACTGGGTGGAGTAAACAGCTTACAAGTGCTCCAATCGAGTCCCCCTGAACCCCTCCAGTGCAATCCTCCTAGCCCCCGAGTGTAGGTTGCATGTTACGAATTATCATGCAGATTGCACATGCATATTATCATTGCACACAAGTCATTATTTTAGACAAAGTGTGACATTTTCAGCCAATCCAAAATTTGTACAGTATCCATCAGCGACAGCACACCAAGGATACACAGTGTCTGCTGCATGTGCACTAGCTGCCACTTGTGGAGGGCATTCTGCATGCCATAGCCTCGTTCACAGGCCTTCTATACCTCCAGTTTTGATCGTTTACAGTATACAAAAATACTAGCCTCGTTCCCGGGCTCTCCCACGTGCGAAGTGATGAAAAGCTGGGCGGGGCCTGGGAACGAGGCTACAAAAATACTGTAAGCAATAATAAAACTAGTGTTGTAGAAGGCCTGGGAATGAGGCTATGCATGCAGTTATAGTAGACTAATATGCTAGGTATCTTGAGCTAGGAATGAGATACGAAGCTGGGATTTGTACTATTGTGATCAGCATGAATGGAGCATTCCAATGATGTCCGTTTTGCTGTCGGTTGAATTTTGATCCAAAATCATGAAAAACCTGGGATTATAGCCTTTGGCCGACTGCAATTTTTGACAAAAAAATGTGACTGAGATTAAAAATCATTGTTAGGACATCATTTGAAAGCTCTTTTTATGCTGACCACAATGGCACAATTCCCAGCCTCGTACCTCATTCACATACCCATACCTACATGTAGTGCAACATTCTCTTCCAAGTCTATTCCCATTGAGTACTGTTGCTGCCAAATTAGGTTTAATTCAAAAAATGGCATGTCACAATGTGCCATACTTGGTAGAAAATGATTCCCAAAATGTGCCATACATACCTTTTGTCCATAGAAAAGTATTCACATGCACCATACTCATAAGTATGTCAGTAGGTACTTGCATTATGAAGCAATAATCATGGCATTACAATAATGAAACAGATGCTGATACGATTTTGTATCCTGGTTACCGGTACCGGTATGCCACTGCATGAGTGTAAGACCTGCAGGCCAGGCAGTGTAGTGCACGAGTCATACGGTGTGCATGTGTGCAGGCCAGGCAGTGTAGTGCATGAGTCATACGGTGTGCATGTGTGCAGGCCAGGCAGTGTAGTGCATGAGTCATACGGTGTGCATGTGTGCAGGCCAGGCAGTGTAGTGCATGAGTCATACGGTGTGCATGTGTGCAGGCCAGGCAGTGTAGTGCATGAGTCATACGGTGTGCATGTGTGCAGGCCAGGCAGTGTAGTGCACGAGTCATACGGTGTGCATGTGTGCAGGCCAGGCAGTGTAGTGCACGAGTCATACGGTGTGCATGTGTGCAGGCCAGGCAGTGTAGTGCATGAGTCATACGGTGTGCATGTGTGCAGGCCAGGCAGTGTAGTGCATGAGTCATACGGTGTGTAGACCAGGCACATCATATGGTGTGCAGTATCACCCAATTACTATCCTACTGCTAATGCAACATATCAGGTATCAGGCCACAAACACACTAGCTGTCTATGTACAACTTGTCACTGACACTCCCCACACTTCGCAGAACCGAGGCAAGCGTATGATCGAGGGCGCCCACATCAACCGCTCCCTGCTGGCCCTGGGGAACTGCATTAATGCCCTTGGGGGAAACACCCGAGCCAACTACGTCAACTACAGGGACAGCAAGCTCACCCGACTCCTCAAATACTCCCTCGGAGGGAATTGCCACACGGTGATGATTGCACATGTCAGCCCTGCCAGCTCAAGCTTTGAAGAGTCACGGAACACCCTCACGTATGCTGAGAGAGCCAAACGCATCAAGACCAAGGTGTGTGTGTGTGTGCAAGTGTATGTGTTTGTCTGCATGTGTATGTGTGTGTGCATGTGTATGTGTGTGTGCACATGGTAGCCGGGTGGATGAAAATACCATCCAAATTATCCCTTCCTCCCTCTCAACCCATCCTCTCCAGGTTCATCAGAATGTGCACGATGTCTCCTACCACGTCACACAGTACCACAAGATCATTGCTGAGTTGAGGAGGAAGGTCCAACGCCTTCAAGAGCAACTGGCACGGGCTCATGGAGGAAAGGAAGAAAGGGGAGGGAGGAGAGAGGGTGAGAGGAGGGAGATAGGGGAGGGAGGGGAGAGGAGGGAAATGGAGGGGAGGGGAGAGGAAAGGGGGAGAGAAGGAGGATGGGAGTAATTTAACTGATTTCAATTTGTTTGTACAGGGAACTCCACCAAGGTCAGTGAGTTGTGTTCACTAATGAAAGCACTCTCTGAAGAGGAGAAGGAAACCAGGTATGCAAAGTGGGTGTGAATGCTGCACACTATTGTGGGGTGTACTGCATGTACAGCTAACACTTCAGCTGCTAGAGTGGGAATTGTTATTGTTTTGTTGCAGACAAGAGACTGTCGTGATTGAGTGTCACCTGCTGCAAAACACTTTGGAGAGCCAGAGACACTTGGCCTTCATTCAGGAGTGGGAGCGGCAGAAGAGATCTCCCTCTACCCCGTCCCCACCCTCCAAGGATGAAGTACACCTGACCAACGAGAATCCAGCTGTGGATCATGTGACAGAGCAGGCCGTATCATGCATCTTCCCACGCAGTCAGTCTCACAATGTATCGGGGGAGGAGCCCTGCACCACTCTCAACTCCAGCACGAATGTCCCCCTCATGGAGCCACTGGATGTGGCCTCATCCCGGGAGGAGCTAGCTACGCTTGTCGCTGAGAAACAGAGGATGGAGGCCCAGCACAAGCGGCTGCAGAGACACCTTGGTGAGGTCAGGACCAGGATGGCCGAGGTGCAAGAGGTGAGACTGTCTGCACGTACATAAGGTACTTGATGCTGTACAACAGTACCCTCATTCCCATGCCGTTCTAGCCTCGTTCCCAGGCCCGAGACGGCGTCTCGGGCCTGGGAACGAGGCTAATGCCGTTCCCAATCAAATACTGGCAGTGGGAATGGCCTGGGAACGAACTGTGATGAAAGATGCATTAATGGAAATCACTTTTCTCCCCCCCCCCCCCCCCAGAGATTCTCTGGCTCCTCTGGCCTCTTTCTCCCTCTGCACAGAGAGCTGTTCAGCCTCCTGCAGCGATCCTGCGTCCTTGAGACTGCCAGTTTAGAGCATGCTCTCTCGGCAGCTCTTGCAGGGATTCAGCTAGTGAGGCGGGAGGGCACCATTGAGCAGCTCCTGCACCAGGGAGGCGTGCTGCTGGACGTGATTGAGCAGCAGAGGGCATTGATGGAGGAGCACCACGTTCCCCTACCCATGGACCTCAGCATGCGGTACCATAAGGCTACCAGTCAGCAGAAGAAACTTGCATCACTGGTCTCTGCTGAGAAACAGCTGCCTCCGATTGGGAGGGAGCTGCAGGTGAGAAAACATTGTAGTGTGTTCTGGTTTCTGTGTTTAGGCCATTGGTACCTTCTGTGTGTGTGTGTGTGTGTGTGTGTGTGTGTGTGTGTGCGCGCGCGCGCTAACCGTGTATGAAAACAATCTGCATACTCTTCTTCCTCGCACAGCTCCCTACCATTGCCAGGCTGTCTGCCAAACTCTGTACCACTATGACTGGTAAGCTACATAGTAGCAAACATTGGCCATACAAGACCTCCTCCCAATATCTCTCTCTCCATTCCCTTTTCCAGGCTCCAAGTCTAACCTGCTAGTTGAAGATGTTCTGACGGAGTCGGAGGCTAGTAGAGGCCACACCCCCCTGTCACCTATTCCCATCATTCCAACTAGGTGAGCAGCCCATGAGCAAGACATATTCCAGGACCAGGGTCTATGCTCTCACAGCACCCATCTATCTATCTATCTATCTATCTATCTATCTATCTATCTATCTATCTGTCTGTCTCTCAATCTATTTATCCATCTATCTACCTATGCAGTGATCTTGATGACATTAAGCTGCCAAATATCACTGATTCACCGGCGCCCCAGGATCCCTTGACCGCATCCCATGGCCTCAAACCTCCCACACCTACCTCCTCACCCCTCACCCTCCCTCCCATCTCCCCCACCAAGAGTCCATCCCTTGTCACCACTGGACGGGATGGTGCAGAGAATCAGTCACGGAAAGAGGAACACCAAAGCGGTGATAGTACTGTGACTCTCAGCTCTTTGCGGGTTAAAAAGTCAGAAACTGCACCCATACCCATGGCTGTGGATGCTGCCGCAGCTGATCCAATCTCTATTAGTAGAGGAATTGACAATTCCTCTGCCTCTTCACGTCAAGGCATCCTCTCTAAGGTTTCATCCTTCACGAATCCCCGGATCTTAGTGTCTCGCTGCTCCACAAACAAGAGCAAGTACATTGTGCTACCACTGACCTCAGGACACATGGGAGACCCCCTGATTGACCTGGAGGGAGGAGAGAAGGTGGTAGGAATGCTGGCTTCGAAACCATCCCCACGTGTTTGTATTTCCCAGTCACAACCCAAACTGGGAGCCGCTGCAAAGCTAGCCAGTCTGAATGCAAGTCCAAGAGCGTGTGTCAAAGGCAGCAGTCAGTCCATTTCAAAGCCAGTTCTCTCAGAGGCGATTCGGCAGAGGCTGAGAGCTAGCAGAACAGTGGTGACACTTGAGGAGTTGGAGACCCAGTGTCTCCCAAACCTCAGCACCTCTCGGACTGGGGGCAACCTTGTACCCACTGGCAGCAGGAAACAAGTGGACGTCCTGGTGGCTAGGAGGATTGGTGGTGGTGGGGGTGTGCGAACAAGGAGGGATGCCCCCAGGAAGAAACTTCCTGTTCCTCCTCTGCCCAAGAAGATATTGCTGAGACAGGAACTCCCTCTTGCTAAAGGTTTGTTAAAGAAGATGCACATAATGTGGGCTAGGTATCTAATGAAATTGTATGGGCTCATTGCTACGTAGTACTATTCCGAGAGGATTTATTGAGCTTATTCGTAGCAAGGACAACAGACTTTAATGGTAAGTCCAAACGTTTCGATCCGGAGATCTTCTTCAGTGGAAACTGAACTAAACAGCACAACCAAGGGTTAAGAATGTGGAGATGATGTCATTGATAAAAAATCTGGAAATTCCAGGAAATGAGAATAGACTAAACCCCCCACCCCTCCCATTTCTTCACCATTTCTTTTATTTGCAATTTCTATTCTCATTTCCTGGAATTTCCAGATTTTTTATCAATGACATCATCTCCACATTCTTAACCCTTGGTTGTGCTGTTTAGTTCAGTTTCCACTGAAGAAGATCTCCGGATCGAAACGTTTGGACTTACCATTAAAGTCTGTTGTCCTTGCTACGAATAAGCTCAATAAATCCTCTCGGAATAGGTATCTAATGTTTACAGTCTTCTCTGTGCAGTCACTGCAGACAGCCACTTCTCAAGCACTGCTTCTCCATATCTAACATCCATGAGACACAAGAAACCAGGCCCAGGTATGGCAGTGCATTGTAACTTGGTGCTAGTTATCCTGTGTGAGAGGCTTGCAATTGAGAGCTATGGGTAACATTATAATTATGCCTTAACCCTTTAACTACCGAATTCTTCCCACCAAGACAACACATTTTCATGCATTCAGCGCACACCACCTTCGTAGGTACTCCTCTCCCACAGCATTCGCTCCTCAGCGGCCAGACTTGGTGGGGCTCGCACACATGGAGAGACCCCTCTGGCAATACCGTTAATGATATTCATGACCCCCACAAGCCCAGCAATCGGAGGTCAAAGGTGGATGTCAGCTGGATTTTCGCCCAGCATTTCCCTAAACTTGGGCCAGATCTGACTGATGGCACCCCTTAGACCACCAATTTGCATGTTTTCTTCAGGCCCTGGATTGGGTCCATGAATCTCATTAAAATCAAAAATCCTCGGGTCAATGAATCTCATCAAAATCAAAAAACGCCCACGAAAGTGGCGAAGGGGGGGCTGTGCCCCCCCTTTCGATACCCCCCCGCTTGTACGTTTAGCTGAGGAGGCGCGCCAAAATTTGACCAAATTTTTCAGTTTGTCCATTAAAGTTGTTCCTAGGCAATCTGAAGCCTTTTTGGTCTGTTTTTGGACTGACGAGAAGCCCTACAAGTGCATAGGGTCTAAATGACGTCTACAGGCGTCAATGGGGCTTAAAGGGTTAAGGAAATTGCAGGGCAAGATTTAGTGATTTGAAAGGTACCTCTGGTTTGGCATTCTAGAGATTTCAACGCTAATAATGGTGATAAAAAATGTGCTAGCGACCGACTTGTTATGAACTATTTGTATACGATCACAGCAAAGAGAGCCAGTAGATTTGATGATGCAACGGCAACCTTTCTACAGGGGCTTAGATCACACACAGAGGAGTCGGACTCTGAGTTAGAATTGAACAATGAATAATTGAAGGGCTGAGAACCAGAGTGGCCTAACCCACAAACATTGAACTAGCCCCCCCCCCCCCCCCCCCCCCCCCCCCCCCCCCCCCCCCAAACTTGAGAATACGTGTTTCAGGAGCTGCTGAAATATCAAGAATTTCGTCATATGCTCATACCCATTGCATATATTTTACTCCATTTTTGTGCAATTCATGCATGCAATTTCCAGTACTTGATTTTGGGTTAGGCCACTCTGGTTCTCAGCCATTCAATTATTCAGTATTGGCTACACCAAACCCATGACACAGCTCCCTCGTTCTTCCCATACAGCTCGTGCAAAGAGAGCTGCCAATGTTTCAGCGACCTGGTCTGTTCAGAAGGCTAAGGGAAAGCCGTCGGCAAAGGCAGCAAAGCCTAAGAGATGACTGCAATTCCTTTCCACTAATGCAATGTTGAATGGACACTACTTTTCACAAACAAGTTCAAAATACGTGGATGCATGTGGTTTGATGGATGCAAACTGTGCATGTATCAAGCAGCTATGAACAGCTGTATGCCAGCTGTTATATAGTGTATACGTCACTTTGAGTGGTGTGCATGTGATTGTGTGCACGTGGGCATGGTGTGCGTGTGTGAAGCTCTCTTTTGTGTCAGGTGGGAGACAAGGGATAGTGTAAGCCACAGGGGATAGCTCTGCAATATTCAACTTGTACACAATGCTCACTTCAGTGTCTTGCTCAGCAACTGACTCCAGCTCCCAGGGGCGGCACACAGGTCGTCATCATGCACTGTACTCTTGACCACAAGAGAAGAGAAGTCATGATCATACTCACTACAGGTGCACTATCTTGCATTGATCTTGTGCAGATACACATCGGTTTTGAGTAGCCTAAATCCCACTGGAAGAATGAAACACGCTGGACATACATCGGTTTTGAGAAGCCTAAATCCCACTGGAAGAATGAAACATGCTGCAGGACATACACAAGATTTCATTTGAACAATGGCAATTGCAACTCTAGTACAGAAAGTGATATTGCCATAGATGTGACAACAAGTGTAAAAAGCAATGTCTGGTGGGTTACAAGCTTTCATCAGTTCTAAAAAAATCTAACCAAGGTTATACTTGCAGCTACTGATTTCTAAAGAGAAAAAAAACTCTGGAGAAAGAAAAGGGGAAAAAAAGAAAAAGGAAAAAAAAACAAACCTAGCAACACACCCACCCCTCCGTGACAGGTCAGACACCGAAGTGTAAGCCTCAGGAGCGCTGGATAGGCGTGTCTGGAATCACAGGAGGCTAACCTGCTTTCTACCAGACACCTTTAGCTTCGGTGGTCAGATGGGGAACCGGCGTACTACGGCTGCTAGGCGGGGAGTCGAGAACCGGTGTGTACAGAGTGGCCCAGACTCGTACTCGGTTATTGGGGAGACGAACACTCAGCCCCCAGGCTGTAAAGCAAGTGCTTAGCGAGTGTGCCATCCCGACATCCCGCCAAAAATTGTTACAAATTCCTTATTTAAACCCAAACCGGATGTATCCGGTTGCGCATGCGCGTGCACCTGGACCTTGAGTTCCCGCCAAAAATATTACAAACTTCAGCCGCTTCAAACTAGCTATAGCTACCCTAGCCTAGCCACGGGCAGTGCGGATACTGGTCTAGCTAACTCTCTTCCGCTCAGTGAAGGGGCAAAGGACATTTCGACGTTAGTTGGAAGAGACAGTGGGCTTTCCATGAATTCTGTGAGATAGACATGAGCTTTGAAAGGAGGGTGAGGCCCGAGTCAGTTAGTCTCGCGGGCCAGCGAGAGGCTGGCCCGCGAGACTACGAGTCAGTTTTGTGCTTTGCATAATGCACACGTAGCTATGTAGAGCTGTTTGCATTTCCATTCAAATGAAATTAGTGTAGGGCCTTAGAATTTGAAGTCATGCATAACGCAGTGAAAGACAGGCTTCTCCCTTCTGTCACGTCAGCAGCATACTGATGATACATGCCTGTAACATCATGGATCTTGACCAGCCGACACTTCACACTGGCTCCATCAAGGGTTGACCCAAACTTTCTATTCCGGAGTTACTGTAACAAGCGATGTCGACATTACTTTGATGTATTATTTCATGTGCATGATCTGCAAAAGGGGGCGGGACCTTGATCGGGGACCTTGGCAACCAGTCAACACATAACACACTGGCAGCTGACAGCAGAGGCTCTGGCTCTACTAGGGCATGACTAGCGCCGTCAAGGCGAAGAGGACAACGGAGGAAGACCTCCATGATGGGTGAGTTGGTTGGCCTCACGTAAGATGTCTGACCATAGCTCTGTTATCTATGTCACTAAGCTTACTAAGTTTGTTGGTGCGCATTAATTGGAATACAGGTCCTCCGCCTGCGAACCGTAATTATACAACGTAGTGCAAGCTAACTCAGTGCTGAGAGTTATTGGGAACTATGCATATTTGGTGGCAATCTGTTATAATGCAGGCTGTTTGCGTTTGGCATACATGTGTACAGTGGCGTCTCGGGCGGGGGGGTGTGGCTGGACGCCCACTATGACCCTGTGGCCTCCCTCTACACATTCTCCAGCTGCATGGGTGAGAAGACTATTATCTTCAGTCTATCTGTCCATCATATAACCAGCAGAGTCTGGGAACGAGGCTAGTGCTAGCTGTATCCTCATAATTTCTGGGAACGAGGCTAGTGCTAGCTGTATCCTCAGTCTGGGAACGAGGCTAGTGCTAGCTGTATCCTCAGTCTGGGAACGAGGCTAGTGCTAGCTGTATCCTCAGTCTGGGAACGAGGCTAGTGCTAGCTGTATCCTCAGTCTGGGAATGAGGCTAGTGCTAGCTGTATCCTCATTCTGGGAATGAGGCTAGTGCTAGCTGTATCCTCATTCTGGGAACGAGGCTAGTGCTAGCTGTATCCTCAGTCTGGGAACGAGGCTAGTGCTGTGTCCTCAGTCTGGGAACGAGGCTAGTGCTAGCTGTATCCTCAGTCTGGGAACGAGGCTAGTGCTAGCTGTATCCTCAGTCTGGGAACGAGGCTAGTGCTAGCTACTGTATCCTTAGCCTCGTTCCCAGGCCGCGTGGGAGGAGAAAAGACGGCCTGGTATCCACTGCCCGCGCAAGCGCCGCTATTTCCGGTATAGTTCCGTAAAATTGTAAGGTTTACGTTGTCATTTCACGTCTTTCTCAACCCACGCGGCCTGGGAACGAGGCTAGCTGTATCCTCAGTCTGGGAACAGGCTAGTGGGTGGTTACTAAAATCCGGAACGGAACGGAATGGAACGGTTCCGCCTACTAAAATACGGAACGCACGGAACGGAACGATAGCCAAACTAGCATAATTTTCACAGCGCAGGCAAAGACTTAGAGGACGCTTGAAATCATGGTAAGACTTGCTTGTCATATTCTGTTGAGAAGAGAAGAGGTATACTTGGCCAACCTTGGGTCTCTGCGGAGGCTTCTCCGCGCGCGCATACTGGCGATCGCGCGCTGGACTCAAAGCGAAGGGCTAGCTTGTTAGACTAGCGGAGGCTCATGGATCACTCTCTCTGGATCTGGGAAGCTCTCTAAAAATTGTAAATGTAGTGCCTAATCTTTTCCTCACCATGCATGAACGTGAGCGCATAATGCATTGCGCTGTGCCTGATGTTCCATTCCGTGCGTTCCGTATTTTAGTAGGCGGAACCGTTCCATTCCGTTCCGTCCCGTTCCGGATTTTAGTAACCACCGGCTAGTGCTAGCTGTATCCTCAGTCTGGGAACAAGGCTAGTTCTGTGCCCTCAGTCTGGGAACAAGGCTAGTTCTGTGCCCTCAGTCTGGGAACGAGCCTAGTGCTGTGTCTTCAGTCTGGGAACGAGGCTAGTGCTAGCCTTCTCCTCAGTCTGGGAACGAGGCTAGTGCTAGCCTTCTCCTCAGTCTGGGAACGAGGGTAGTGTTGTGTCCTCAGTCTGGGAACGAGGCTAGTGCTAACTAGTCTCGTCCCCAGACCCTCCACGCGCTCCCGTAGGAAAAATCGAAGAGAAAGCAGGGTCTGGTAAATGGGCTTACTAGCTAGCGCACCAGAGGAATGTAGGGAATCCCAACAAATAACCGCATACGAGCGTGTTAAATGCTGACGTGGCCTTGCACGAGCGGCTGCGCTTTGACTTTGAAGCATGAAAACTATAGGGTTTCCGCAAACACACAATTTAGTTCAATGAATATGCTTTAAGTAGCTCCGCACACATTCCAGCGGAGATATGCCAGATAGCAAGCCCATTTACCAGACCCTCCTTTCGAATTTTTCATACGGGGTGCGCACATAGAGGACAAGCATGGAGGGTCTGGGGACAAGACTAAGTGCTAGCTATGTTCCTACGTTCAGTTTTGGTTCCAATCATGTGGAGGGATAGTTGCAAGGTACCACATGATGATCTGAGGATCCATGCCGCTGTGCATCTTGTTGTACCTGTCTCCTTGTGTTTGCAGCACTGGAGGATCTCAACCGAGACGGAGAGCACAAGGTGGGTTGATCAAGAACTGTGACTACCATGGTCCTACCTTCAATAGACCTTCTTACCCCCCTGTAGCTGCTGGTGGGAGACCTGGGCAATGGCCAGCTTGACATTAAGCTCAAGGTGTATAAAGGTACATGTAACTAGAAACAAGAGATGGTTCCCACAAAATTCATACCATCATTCGTTTCTTTTCCTCTGTCCAACCTCCCCTACCTCTCCTCTCCAACCTCCTTATCCTCTCCAACCTCCTCCCACCTCTCCTCATCTCCTCTCCCCCTCCCTCACCTCCTTTCCCCTCCCTCCCCTCCTTTCCCCATCCTCCCACCTCCTCTCCCCCTCCTACCACCTCATCTTCTCCCTCCGTCCCCTTCTCCCGCCTCCTTTTCTCCTTCCACCCCCACCTCCCCCTTCCACCTCATCCTCTCCCTCCATCCACTACTCCTCTCCTTCCCTCCCCTCCTCCCCCTCCGTCCCACATACACAGGCACAGAGCTCACGTTCGAGACCCCTCTCCTGGACCTCCCTACTGGTGTGTGCACATTCTACATGGACACCACAGACCCACATACACCCGCTGTGGCTGTAGCCTCGGGATCCTTCGTCTACGTGTACAAGAACCTGCGACCCTATTTCAAGTTCCCTAGAGGTATCACAGCAATGGCTGTAGCTGTCTAGTGTGTCATGTGAGATCAGCCTCATTCCCAGGCCTCCCTTGGTCTTGGAATGAGACCTGACATTCGCTAATCACAGCCAGGAGTGCAGGAGCCGCTGAAGGCGACAAAAGAGCGTTGAACTCAGCATTCATGCCCTAGCAGAAGTAGTAGTCCTTCACACGTCCCAAAATTTTACAAGTTTGACGCTCCTTCGCCGCCTTTGGCGGCTCATGCACTCCTGTCACAGCATACCCTTAGTAGATTGTTGCTTCAGAATAGCTGCATAGTTTCAATTCCAATTCCGATTTTCTGAGGGTCTGGTTCCAAGACCAGCCTTGATTAGAATAGATACGATTTTGAATCCTAGTTACTGGTACCGGTATGCCACCGCATGATTGTAAGGCTTGCAGGCCAGGCAGTGTAGTGCATGAGTCATACAGTGTGCAGGTGTGCAGGCCAGGCAGTGTAGTGCATGAATCATACAGTGTGCAGGCCAGGCAGTGTAGTGCATGAATCATACGGTGTGCAGGCCAGGCAGTGTAGTGCATGAATCATACGGTGTGCAGGCCAGGCAGTGTAGTGCATGAATCATACGATATGCAGGCCAGGCAGTGTAGTGCATGAATCATACAGTGTGCAGGCCAGGCAGTGTAGTGCATGAGTCATACAGTGTGCAGGTGTGCAGGCCAGGCAGTGTAGTGCATGAGTCATGCGGTATCAGGCAGTGTAGTGCATGAATCATACGGTGTGCAGGCCAGGCAGTGTAGTGCATGAATCATACGGTGTGCAGGCCAGGCAGTGTAGTGCATGAATCATACGGTATGCAGGCCAGGCAGTGTAGTGCATGAATCATACAGTGTGCAGGCCAGGCAGTGTAGTGCATGAATCATACAGTGTGCAAGCCAGGCAGTGTAGTGCAAGAATCATACAGTGTGCAGGCCAGGCAGTGTAGTGCATGAATCATACAGTGTGCAGGCCAGGCAGTGTAGTGCATGAGTCATATGGTGTGCAGGCCAGGCAGTGTAGTGCATGAATCATACAGTGTGCAGGCCAGGCAGTGTAGTGCATGAATCATACAGTGTGCAGGCCAGGCAGTGTAGTGCATGAGTCATATGGTGTGCAGTATCACCCAATTACTATCCTACTGCTAATTAATGCAACGTATCAGGTATCAGGCCACAAACACACTAGCTGTCTATGTACAACTTGTCACGGACACTCCCCACACTTCACAGAACCGAGGCAAGCGTATGATCGAGGGCGCCCACATCAACCGCTCCCTGCTGGCCCTGGGGAACTGCATCAATGCCCTTAGGGGGAACACCCGGGCCAACTACGTCAACTACAGGGACAGCAAGCTCACCCGACTCCTCAAATACTCCCTCGGAGGGATTGCCACACGGTGATGATTGCACATGTCAGCCCTGCCAGCTCAAGCTTTGAAGAGTCACAGAACACCCTCACGTATGCTGAGAGGGCCAAACGCATCAAGACCAAGGTTGTGTGTGTGTGTGTGTGTGTGTGTGTGTGCATGTGTGTATTCATGTGTATGTGTGCGTGCACATGGTAGTCGGGTGGATGAAAATACCATCCAAATTATCCCCTCCTCCCTCCCAACCCATCCTCTCCAGGTTCATCAGAATGTGCACGATGTCTCCTACCACGTCACACAGTACCACAAGATCATTGCTGAGTTGAGGAGGAAGGTCCAACGCCTTCAAGAGCAACTGGCACAGGCTCATGGAGGAAAGGAAGAAAGGGGAGGGAGGAGAGAGGGTGAGAGGAGGGAGATGGGGGAGAGAGGGGAGAGGAAGGAAATGGAGGGGAGAGGAGAGGGGGAGAGGAGGATGGGAGTAATTTAACTGATTTCAATTTGTTTGTACAGGGAACTCCACCAAGGTCAGTGAGTTGTGTTCACTAATGAAAGCACTCTCTGAAGAGGAGAAGGAAACCAGGTATGCAAAGTGGGTGTGAATGCTGCGCACTATTTTGGGGTGTACTGCATGTGCAGCTAACACTTGATGCTTGTTTGTTGCAGACAAGAGACTGTCGTGATTGAGTGCCATCTGCTGCAAAACACTTTGGAGAGCCAGAGACACTTAGCCTTCATTCAGGAGTGGGAGCGGCAGAAGAGATCTCCCTCTACCCCGTCCCCGCCCTCCAAGGATGAAGTACACCCAACCAATGAGAATCCAGCTATGGATCATATGACAGAGCAGGCCGTATCATGCATCCTCCCACACAGTCAGTCTCACAACATACTTCCGGACCCGGGGGAGGAGCCCTGTGCCACTCTCAACTCCAGCACGAATGTCCCCCTCATGGAGCCACTGGATGTGGCCTCATCCCGGGAGGAGCTAGCTACGCTTGTCGCTGAGAAACAGAGGATGGAGGCCCAGCACAAGCGGCTGCAGAGACACCTCGGGGAGGTCAGGACCAGGATGGCCGAGGTGCAAGAGGTGAGACTGTGTGCACGTGCATAAGGTACCTGATGCTGTACAACAGTACCCTCTTTTAGCCTCGTTCCCTGGTGGTGGGAATCGCCTGGGAATGAAGCTATCCTCTATGATGGAAGATGCATTAATGGAAATCACTTTTCTCTTCCCCCCCCCCCCCCCCCCCCCCCCCCCCCCCCAGAGATTCTCTGGCTCCTCTGGCCTCTTTCTCCCTCTGCACAGAGAGCTGTTCAGCCTCCTGCAGCGATCCTGCGTCCTTGAGACTGCCAGTTTAGAGCATGCTCTCTCGGCAGCTCTTGCAGGGATTCAGCTAGTGAGGCGGGAGGGCACCATTGAGCAGCTCCTGCACCAGGGAGGCATGCTGCTGGACGTGATTGAGCAGCAGAGGGCATTGATGGAGGAGCACCACGTTCCCCTACCCGTGGACCTCAGCATGCGATACCAGGAGGCTACCAGTCAGCAGAAGAAACTTGCATCACTGGTCTCCGCTGGTAAACAGCTGCCTCCCATTGGGAGGGAGCTGCAGGTGAGAAAACATTGTACTGTGTTCTGGTTTCTGTGCTTAGGCCATTGGTACCTTCTGTGTGTGTGTGTGTGTGTGTGCGTGCATGCACGTGTGTGTGTGTGTGCACTAACCATGTATGAAAAACAATCTGCGTACTCTTCTTCCTCGCACAGCTCCCTACCATTGCCAGGCTGTCTGCCAAACTCTGTACCACTATGACTGGTAAGCTACATGGTAACAAACATCGGCCATGCAAGACCTCCTCCCAATATCTCTCTCTCCATTCCCTTTTCCAGGCTCCAAGTCTAACCTGCTAGTTGAAGTTGTTGTGACGGAGTTGGAGCCGCAGGCTAGCAGAGGCCACACCCCCATGTCACCTATTCCCATCATTCCGACTAGGTGAGCAGCCCATGAGCAAGACATACTCTAGTACCATGGTCACACACAGCACCCACCTATCTATCTATCTGTCTATCAATCTATTTATCCATCTATCTACCTATGAAGTGATCTTGATGACATTCAGCTGCCAAATATCACTGATTCACCGGTGCCCTTGACCACATCCCATGGCCTCAAACCTCCCACACCTACCTCCTCGCCCCTCACCCTCCCTCCCATCTCCCCCACCAAGAGTCCGTCCCTTGTCACCACTGGACGGGATGGTGCGGAGAATCAGTCATGGAAAGCGGAACACCAAAGCGGTGATAGTACTGTGACTCTCAGCTCTTTGCGGGTTAAAAACTACGCCCATACCCATGGCTGTGGATGCTGCCGCAGCTGATCCAATCTCTGTTAGTAGAGGAATTGACAATTCCTCCGCCTCTTCACGTCAAGGCATCCTCTCTAAGGTTTCATCCTTCATGAATCCCCGGATCTTAGTGTCTCGCTGCTCCACAAACAAGAGCAAGTACATTGCGCTACCGCTGTCCTCAGGACGCATGGGAGGCACCCTGATTGACCTGGAGGGAGGAGAGAAGGTGGTAGGAATGCTGGCTTCGAAACCATCCCCACGTGTTTGTACTTATCAGTCACAACCCAAACTGGGAGCCGCTGCAAAGCTAGCCAGTCTGACTGCAAGTCCAAGAGCGTGTGTCAAAGGCAGCAGTCAGTCCATTTCAAAGCCAGTTCTCTCGGAGGTGATTCGGCAGAGGCTGAGAGCTGGCAGTGGTGACACTTGAGGAGTTGGGGGCACCTCTCGGACTGGGGGCAACCTTGTACCCACTGGCAGCAGGAAACAAGTGGACGTCCCGGTGGCTAGGAGGATTGGTGGTGGTGGGGGTGTGCGAACAAGGAGGGATGCCCCCAGGAAGAAACCTCCTGTGCCTCCTCTGCCCAAGAAGATATTGCTAAGACAGGAACTCCCTCTTGCTAAAGGTTTGTTAAAAAAACTATAGTGGTGCACTTGGGAAGATGGCTCTGCTCAGTTTGCAAGCAGAAAGGGTGGGTCAGGGGGAAGTGGGTGAGTGCACCCGAAGGGTGCAAACAGCATGGCCACGTCTGGGCTCCAGTGTAGAAAGACCTTGGTCAACACTGAGAGGGCCATTTCTGTCGTTTTTGGCATAATTGGACTTAGAAACAAGCCGTCTTGCCTTGTAGGGTCTCCATTTCCAGCGTTCATGGCCCGTTTTACAGCTACGGCTGGTTCGCATTTCCCGGGAGACTTGGTTGCAAATTCATTACTTGGTGGGTATGGTTAAATTACGTATCTGCTGAGCATGGCTGAGCAGTTTCGAGCTCAGCTATGCGAGGGGACAAAAATTAAGGTATGTTTAAGGGTTCTAGTGACTGAAAACCACCTTGAGAAAAGAATATGGGCCCTAGTGAGTTGAATAAACCACAAAGAAGATCACTTAACTCTTTAGGGGCCAAATTGTTTCTCTAGGTCATTTTCAGTCTATAGAACACTTAAACATACCCTAATTTCTGTTCCCTGGCATTGCTGGGCTCGAAACTGCTCACACAGGTAATTTCAGCTATACTGAGCATATACGTGACTTAACCACACCCACCAATTAACGAGCTTGCAATCAAGCCTCCCGAGAAATGCCAACCTGCCGTATCTGAAAAACGGGCGATGTATGCTGGAAATGGAGGCCCTACAAGGCAAGACAGCTACTTTCTAAGTCCATTTATGCCAAAACGGCGGAAATGGCCCTCCCAGTGCCGACCAAGACCTTTCTATTGCGGAGCCCAGACACGGCCAAGCTGTTTGCACCCTCCGGGTGCACCCACCCACCACCCACCCACCTCCCCCTGTCCCACCCTTTCTGCTGTCGCAGAACCTATCTCCCAAGGACATTGCCGGATGTGACATCATGAAGCTGAAAGTCTCATGACACCTTAAGGCGTCATTAGCTGGGAAAGGGTTAATGTGGGCTATGTATCTGCTTTCTTCTCTATGCAGTCACTGCAGACAGTCACTTCTCAAGCACTGCTTCTCCATATCTAACATCCATGAGACACAGGCCCAGGTATGGCAGTGCATCGTAACTATCCTGTGTGAGAGGCTTGCAATTGAGAGCTATGGACTAGTAATTGCGGGTACAAAATTTAGCAATTTGAAGGTACATCAGATTTGGGAATCAGTCCTAGTGATAATTACACTCCTGGTAGGGGAAAAATTGTGCCACGTAAATAATGTTATTATTACACTCCTGGTAGGGGGAAAATTGTGCCGCGTAATCTAATCTTTACACTCCTGGTAGGGGAAAAATTGTGCCGCGTAATGTAGGCCTAATGCAATCTAAATTACACTCCTGGTATAGGAAAAATTGTGCCGCGTAATGTAAATAATATAAACGTTTGACTATACTTCGGAATGGCCTCCAAAGATTCTGACTACACCGTCGTGATCGCTATGATGCAGTGACATAAAATCAAATAATTGTGTTGAAACTCACCTTGGTGGCGGAGATACAAGCGTTTTTGTCGTGCCGTCGGCCGCCATTGCTCGATCGCTGTCTTCGACGTTGGTTGCCAGTACAGTCTTACGAAGGCGCTACAAAGATTCTGACCACACAGCCGCGATCGCTATCGTTCACTGACGCTGACATGCCACAACTCACCGTGCTGGCTAAGTTGTGAGTGCTGTAATAATGTCTTGTCTCGCCATTGCTCGCGATCGCCTGAGCGCTCGAGCGTGGTTGCCACGTGGCATGTGCGTTAATTGGAACGAATTGCAGCTTGCGCTCGCGCTACGCGATACGGCGGGGTTTGAATGGTACTTGAGACTTGAGATATATAATTTCTGATCTTCCCTACATATATATATATAGCTATCATGGTACTCACGTGATGTGTGATAATTGGAACGAACTGTCACACTTAGCTTGTGCTACTGTTTACCCGCGGCTACCAGGAGTGCGGTTGCCCCTCGATGTTACACTCCTGGTAGGGGAAAAATTGTGCCGCGTAAATAATCTAACCTAATGTAAATAAATAACGTTTGACTACTTAGCAATGGCCTGCAAAGATTCTGACTACACCGTCGTGATCGCTATCATGCACTGTCCTCACCGTACAATTTTGGTGCTGAAACTCATCTTGGTGGTGGAGATACAAGCGCCTTTGTAGTGCCGTCGGCCGCCATCGCTCGATCGCTCTCTTCGAAGTTCGTCGCCAGTACAGCTCTTACGAAGGCCCCACAAAGATTCTGGCCACACAGGTGTGATCGCTGTCGTTCACTGACGTTTACATGCCGAAACTCACCGTGCTGGCTAAGTTGTGCGTGCTGTAATAATGTCTTGTCTTCCTTTTGGTCGCCATTGCTCGCGATCGACTGAGTGTGGTTGCCACGTGGCCTGTGCGTTAATTGGAACGAATAGCAATACTTAGCTTCGCTATGGCGAGTCGCAACCGGTGTTGCAACGCGTACGCGGCTACCAGGAGTGCGGTTGCCCCTCGTATATTACACTCCTGGTATAGGAAAAATTGTGCCGCGTAAATATTACACTCCTGGTATAGGAAAAATTGTGCCGTGTAATCTAATTACACTCCAGGTATAGAGAAAATTATGTCCAAAAAATAAAAACCTCCTGGGCTCAGTGGAGGACATGGAGAGATTCTGACTACACCATCATCATTCTAATTTTTGACTCACCCAAGCATACAATATTTATGCTGAAACTCACCTTTGTGGTGGAGTTATGACCCTAACCCTAATCCTAACCCTAAATTTTGGCCTCCTTGTGTGGGTGGATTTTTTTTTTTCGTTCCGGATCTGCTGGGAATGAGACAGCCACGTGTGCACTATTACGATCCAGTTGCGCCTATGCCCGACCGGCAACCTTGGAGCTGTAAGTACGAGCTGGTGGATGCAATCAGAGTCTGCTCGGGGTGAGAGTAATACCAGAGTACCATTCTGAACGGTGAGCTTGCCCTGCCAGCGAGATGCACCTGGTCCAATTACCAGTACTAGTAGTGCGGTAACTATTTACGAATGCCCTAGCTACAACGGTTCTGACTAAACAGGCCCGTAGGGAGGAGGGGTTCGAGGGGGTTCGGACGAACTGATGATTATGTGCTGGAACTCACGCTGAAACTCACCTTGGTGGTAGAGATATGAGCGCTTTTGTCTCGCCGTTAGTCGCCATTGCTCGAGCGCTCCATCGACTTCCGGTGGCAGTACCATTCTTAGGAAAGGCACACGAAGATTCTGACCACACGGCCGTGATCACTGATCGTTCACTGACGCTTACATGCCGAAACTCACCGTGCTGTCTAAGTTGTGAGTGCTGCATTGGTTGCCATTGCTCGCGATCGTGGTTGCCACGTGGCATTTGCGTTAGCTAATTGGAACGTATTGCAATACTTGATTGCACGACGGCAAGTCACACTGGGGTTGCAACGCGGCTGCTTTATGAATGGGTACTTGAGAGCACTCTAAATCTTCCCTATATAGCGCTATAGCTATCATGGTACTCACTGATGTGATAATTGGAACGAACTGTCACAATTAGCTTGTACTACCGTTTAACCGCAGCTACCAGGAGTGCGATTGCCCCTCGTTACACTCCTGGTATAGGAAAAATTGTGCCGCGTAATCTAAATAATTAATTAATTAACCTTACACTACCTTGCGAATGGCCTACAAAGAATCTGCCTACACCATCGTGATCGCTATCGTTCAGTGACCCAAGCGTACAATTTTTGTGCTAAAACTCACCTTGGTGGTGGAGATACAAGCGCTTTTGTCGAGCCGTGACCGCCATTGCTCGTGCGCTCTCTTCGACTTCCGGTTGCAGTACCGTTCTTAGCAAAGGCACACGAAGATTCTGACCACATGGCCGTGATCGCTGTCGTTCACTGACGCTTACATGCCAAAACTCACCGTGCTGGCAAAGTTGTAAGTGTTGTAATAACTTCGTGTCTTCCCTTCGGCCGCCATTGCTAGCGATCGACAGAGCGTGGTTGCCACGTGGCATGTGCGTTAATTGGAACTATCTGCGATACTTTCGCTACGGCGAGTCGCAGCCGGCGTTGCAACGGCTACCAGGAGTGCGGTTGCCCCTCGTTACACTCCTGGTATAGGAAAAATTGTGCCGCGTAATGTAATATAATATAATATAATAAACGTTTGACTACTTCCGAATGGCCTACAAAGATTCTGACTACACCGTCGTGATCGCTATGATGTAGTGACCCAAAATCAAAATAATTGCGCTGAAACTCACCTTGGTGGTAGAGATATGAACGCTTTTGTCTCGCCGTTGGCCACCATTGCTCGAGCGCTCTCTTCGACTTCCGGTGGCAGTACAGCCCTCGGGAAAGGCACACGAAGATTCTGACCACACGGCCGTGATCGCTGTCGTTCACTGACGCTTACGTGCCGAAACTCACCGTGCTGGCTAAGTTGTGAGTGCTGTAATAATGTCTTGTCTTCCTTTTGGTCGCCATTGCTCGCGATCGACTGAGCGTGGTTGCCACGTGGCATGTGTGTTAATTGGAACGTATTGCAATACTTGGCTTGCGCTACGGCAAGTCGCAACCGGGGTTGCAACGCGGCTAGTTTATGAATGGTTTTATTCTTAAGAGCACTCTAAATAATTTCTGATCTTCCCTATACATAGCTATCATGGTACCACGTCATGTGTGATAATTGGAACAAACTGTCACACTTAGCTTGTGCTACCGTTTAACCGCGGCTACCAGGAGTGCGGTTGCCCCTCGTTACACTCCTGGTAGGGGAAAAATTGTGCCGCGTAATTACACTCCTGGTAGGGGAAAAATTGTGCCGCGTAATCTAAATAATTAATTAATTAAATAATCAAACCTCACAGCACACAGGAAAGGTCTACAAAGATTCTGACTACACTGTCGTGATCGCCATCATGCAGTGACACAATCATATAATAATTGTGCTGAAACTCACTCTGGTGGTGGATATACAAGCGCTTTTGTCGTGCCGTCAGCCGCCATTGCTCGATCGATCTTTGACGTTGGTTGCCAGTACAGTCATACGAAGGGCCCACAAAGATTCTGACCACACAGCCGTAATCGCTGTCGCTCACGGACGCTTACATGTCAAAACTCACCGTGCTGGCAAAGTTGTAAGAGCTGTTATAATTTCGTGTCCTGCCTTTGGTCGCCATTGTTGGCGACCAACTGAGCGGAGCTATCCCGGAGTGGTTTTCAAAGCTTCAATTCTATTGGCTATAATAACAATATAAACCACACCCTAACCTGCCATAATATACCCTAACTATGCACTGTATGACGTAAGTGACCTAAGTGAACCAATCAGAAGCGAGCTTAGAAAACGACTCCGGTACTGTAGACTGAGCGTGGTTGCCACGTGGTATGTGCGTTAATTGGAACTAACTGCGATACTTAGCTTGCGCTACGGCGAGTCGCAGCCGGCATTGCAACGGCTACCAGGAGTGCGGTTGCCCCTCGTATAATTAATTAATATAAATAATGTTTGAGTACTTAGGCTTGGCCTACAGAGATTCTGACTACACCGCCGTGATCACTATCATGCACTGATCTGAATGATAAAAGTTGGTGCTGAAACTCACCTTGGTGGTGGAGATATGAGCGCTTTTGTCTCGCTGTTGGCCGCCATTGCTCGAGCGCTCCATCGGCTTCCGGTGGCAGTACCGTTCTTAGGAAAGGCACACGAAGATTCTCACCACACGGCCTTGATCGCTGTCGTTCACTGACACTTACATGCCAAACTCACCGTGCTGGCTAAGTTGTGAGTGCTGTAATAATGTCTTGTCTTCCTTTTGGTCGCCATTGCTCGCGATCGACTGAGTGTGGTTGCCACGTGGCATGTGTGTTAATTGGAACTTATTGCAATACTTACGCTATAGCGCTACGCCAGGTTAAAACGCGGCTACTTTATGAATGGTATATACTTCATAGCACTCTGATCTTCTAATTCTCTATAGCTATCATCATGGTACTCACATGATGTGTGATAATTGGAACGAACTGTCACACTTAGCTTGTGCTACCGTTTAACTGCGGCTACCAGGAGTGCGGTTGCCCCTCGTTACACTCCTGGTATAGGAAAAATTGTGCCGCGTAATTAATCTAAATAATTAATAAACGTTTGACTACTTCGGGATGGCCTACAAAGATTCTGACTACACCGTCGTGATCGCTATGCTGCAGTGACACAACCACACAATAATTGTGCTGAAACTCACCTTGGTGGTGGAGATACAAGCGCTTTTGTTGTTTCGTCGGCTGCCATTGCTCGATCGCTCTCTTCGACGTTGGTTGCCAGTACAGCCTTACGAAGGCCCCACAAAGATTCTGACCACACAGCCGTGATCGCTATCGTTCACTGACGCTTACATGCCGAAACTCACCGTGCTGGCTAAGTTATGAGTGCTGTAATAATGTCTTGTCTTCCTTTTGGTCGCCATTGCTCGCGCGCGATCGACTGAGCGTGGTTTCCACGTGGCATGTGCGTTAATTGGAAACTAGCGCTACGGCGAGTCGCAACCGAGGTTGCAACGCGGCTACCAGGAGTGCGGTTGCCCCTCGTTACACTCCTGGTATAGGAAAAATTGTGCCGCGTAATTACACTCCTGGTATAGGAAAAATTGTGCCGCGTAATGTAATATAATATAAATAACTCGTTCGAGTGATAGGAATGGCCTACGAAGATTCTGACTACACCTTCATGATCGCTATCATGCACTGTCCCAACCGTACAATTTTGGTGCTGAAACTCACCTTGGTGGTGGAGATATGAGCGCTTTTGTCTCGCCGTGGACGCCATTGCTCGAGCGCTCTCTCCGACTTCCGGTGGCAGTACCGTTCTTAGGAAAGGCACGCGAAGTTTCTGCCGTTCACTGACGCTTATATGCCAAAACTCACCGTGCTGGCGAAGTTGTGAGCGCTGTATAACAAGTTTCTTGTCTTCTCGATCTCCTTGGGCCGCCATTGCTGACTCAGCTCAATCGATTGACGCGAGCGCTCATGCATGGTCCTCACGTGGCATGTGCGTTAATTGGAATGTGTTGCAATACCTATGCGCTATCGTCGAGCTGCACAACCGGTTGCAACGCGGTTACCAGGAGTGCGGTTGCCCCTCGTATAATATTACACTCCTGGTATAGGAAAAATTGTGCCGCGTAATGTAAAGTAAATAAATAATCTAAATAACCTTTGACTACCTTAGGAATGGCCTACAAAGATTCTGACTACACCGTCGTGATCACTATCGTTCAGTGACCCAAGCGTACAATTTTTGTGCTGAAACTCACCTTGGTGGTGGAGATACAAGCGCTTTTGTCTCGCCGTGGCCGCCATTGCTCGAGCGCTCTCCGACTTCCGGTGGCAGTACCGTTCTTAAGAAAGGCACACGAAGATTCTGACCACACAGCCGTGATCGCTGTCGTTCACTGACGCTTACATGCCAAAACTCACCGTGCTGGCTAAGTTGTGAGTGCTGTCATGTCTTCCTTTTGGTCGCCATTGCTCGCGATCAACTGAGCCACGTGGCATGTGCGTTAATTGGAACGAATTGCAATAATTAGCTTCGCTACGGCGAGGCAACCGCGGCGTTGCAACGGCTACCAGGAGTGCGGTTGCCCCTCGTAATATAATATAATATAATTAATTAATTGGAACGAATTGCAATAATTAGCTTCGCTACAGCGAGGCAACCGCGGCGTTGCAACGGCTACCAGGAGTGCGGTTGCCCCTCGTAATTACACTCCTGGTATAGAGAAAATTATGTCCAAAAAATAAAAACCTCCTGGGCTCAGTGGAGGACATGGAGAGATTCTGACTACACCATCATCATTCTAATTTTTGACTCACCCAAGCATACAATATTTATGCTGAAACTCACCTTTGTGGTGGAGTTATGACCCTAACCCTAATCCTAACCCTAAATTTTGGCCTCCTTGTGTGGGTGGATTTTTTTTTTTCGTTCCGGATCCGCTGGGAATGAGACAGCCACGTGTGCACTATTACGATCCAGTTGCGCCTATGCCCGACCGGCAACCTTGGAGCTGTAAGTACGAGCTGGTGGATGCAATCAGAGTCTGCTCGGGGTGAGAGTAATACCAGAGTACCATTCTGAACGGTGAGCTTGCCCTGCCAGCGAGATGCACCTGGTCCAATTACCAGTACTAGTAGTGCGGTAACTATTTACGAATGCCCTAGCTACAACGGTTCTGACTAAACAGGCCCGTAGGGAGGAGGGGTTCGAGGGGGTTCGGACGAACTGATGATTATGTGCTGGAACTCACGCTGAAACTCACCTTGGTGGTGGAGATATGAGCGCTTTTGTCTCGCCGTTAGTCGCCATTGCTCGAGCGCTCCATCGACTTCCGGTGGCAGTACCATTCTTAGGAAAGGCACACGAAGATTCTGACCACACGGCCGTGATCACTGATCGTTCACTGACGCTTACATGCCGAAACTCACCGTGCTGTCAGTTGTGAGTGCTGCATTGGTTGCCATTGCTCGCGATCGTGGTTGCCACGTGGCATTTGCGTTAATTGGAACGTATTGCAATACTTGATTGCGCGACGGCAAGTCACACTGGGGTTGCAACGCGGCTGCTTTATGAATGGGTACTTGAGAGCACTCTAAATCTTCCCTATATAGCGCTATAGCTATCATGGTACTCACTGATGTGATAATTGGAACGAACTGTCACAATTAGCTTGTGCTACCGTTTAACCGCAGCTACCAGGAGTGCGGTTGCCCCTCGTATAATATAATATAATTAATGTAAATAACTCGTTCGAGTGATAGGAATGGCGTACGAAGATTCTGACTACACCTTCATGATCGCTATCATGCACTGTCCCAACCGTACAATTTTGGTGCTAAAACTCACCTTGGTGGTGGAGATACAAGCGATTTTGTTGTGCCGTCGGCCGCCATTGCTCTATCGCTCTCTTCGACGTTGGTTGCCAGTACAGTCTTACGAAGGCCCCACAAAGATTCTGACCACACGGCCGTGATCGCTGTCGTTCACTGACGCTTACATGCCGAAACCCACCGTGCTGGCTAAGTTGTGAGTGCTGTAATAATGTCTTGTCTTCCTTTCGGTCGCCATTGCTCGCGATCGACTGAGCGTGGTTGCCACGTGGCATGTGCGTTAATTGGAACGAATTGCAATACTTATCTTGCGCTACGCGATACGGCAATTTGCAGCGCGGTTACTTTATGAATGGTACTTGAGAGCACTCTAAATCATTTCTGATCTTCCCTGTATATAGCTATCATGGTACTCATGTGATGTGTGATAATTGGAACGAACTGTCACACTTAGCTTGTGCTACCATTTAACCGCGGCTACCAGGAGTGCGGTTGCCCCTCGTTACACTCCTGGTATAGAGAAAATTGTGCCGCGTAATTAATGTAAATAAATAATAAACGTTTGACTACTTCGGAATGGCCTACAAAGATTCTGACTACACCGTCGTGATCGCCATGATGCAGTGACACAACCACACAATAATTGTGCTGAAACTCACCTTGGTGGTGGAGATACAAGCGCTTTTGTCTTGTCGTCGACCGCCATTGCTCGATCGCTCTCTTCGACTTCCGGTGGCAGTACCGTTCTTAGGAAAGGCACACGAAGATTATGACCACACGGCCGTGATCGCTGTCGTTCACTGACGCTTATATACCGAAACTCACCGTGCTGGCTAAGTTGTGAGTGCTGTAATAATGTCTTGTCTTCCTTTTGGTCGCCATCGCTCGCGATCGACTGAGCGTGGTTGCCAGGTGGCATGTGCGTTAATTGGAACGAAATGCAATACGCTACGGCGAGTCGCAACCAGGGCGGCTATGTTAATCGGTACTTGAGAGCACTCTTAGTCTAAATAATTTCTGATCTTCCATCATGGAACTCACATGATGTGTGATAATCGGAACGAACTGTGACACTTAGCTTGTGCTACCATTTAACCGCGGCTACCAGGAGTGCGGTTGCCCCTCGTTACACTCCTGGTAGGGGAAAAATTGTGCCGCGTAATATAATATAATACAATATAATATAATGTTGGAGTACTTAGGCTTGGCCTACAGAGATTCTGACTACACCGCCGTGATCGCTATCATGCACTGACCTGAATGATAAAAGTTGGTGCTGAAACTCACCTTGGTGGTGGAGATATGAGCGCTTTTGTCTCGCCGTTGGCCGCCATTTCTCGAGCGCTCCATCGACTTCCGGTGGCAGTGCCGTTCTTAGGAAAGGCACACGAAGATTCTGACCACACAGCCGTGATCGCTGTCGTTCACTGACGCTTACATGCCAAACTCACCGTGCTGGCTCAGTTGTGAGTGCTGTAATAATGCCTTTTGGTCGCCATTGCTCGCGATCGACTGAGCGTGGTTGCCACGTGGCATGTGCGTTAATTGGAACTTATTGCGATACTTAGCTTGCGCTACGGCGCGGCAGGTTGCAACGCGTACGCGGCTACTTTACTGATCTTCTCTAGCTCTATACAGAGCTCTATACGGTATAGCTAGCTATCATCATGGTACTCACGGGATGTGTGATAATTGGAACGAACTGTCACACTTAAGCTTGTGCTACCATTTAACAGCGGCTACCAGGAGTGCGGTTGCCCCTCGTTACACTCCTGGTATAGGAAAAATTGTGCCGCGTAAATAATCTAAATAATCTAAATAATCTAAATAATCTAAATAATTAAATAATCAAACCTCACAGCACGCAGGAAAGGTCTAAAGAGATTCTGACTACACCATCGTGATCGCTATCATGCAGTGACACAACCACACAATAATTGTGGCGAAACTCACCTTGGTGGTGGAGATACAAGCGCTTTTGTCTCGCCGTGGCCGCCATTGCTCGAGCGCTCTCTCCGACTTCCGGTGGCAGTACCGTTCTTAGGAAAGGCACACAAAGATTCTGACCACACAGCCGTGATCGCTGTCGTTCACTGACGCTTACATACCAAAACTCACCGTGCTGGCTAAGTTGTGAGTGCTGTCTTGTCTTCCTTTTGGTCGCCATTGCTCGCGATCGACTGAGCCACGTGGCATGTGCGTTAATTGGAACGAATTGCAATAATTAGCTTCGCTACGGCGAGGCAACCGCGGCGTTGCATCGGCTACCAGGAGTGCGGTTGCCCCTCGTTACACTCCTGGTATAGGAAAAATTGTGCCGCGTAATGTAAAGTAAATAAATAATCTAAATAACCTTTGACTACCTTAGGAATGGCCTACAAAGATTCTGACTACACCGTCGTCATCACTATCGTTCAGTGACCCAAGCGTACAATTTTTGTGCTGAAACTCACCTTGGTGGTGGAGATACAAGCGCTTTAGTCTCGCCGTGGCCGCCATTGCTCGAGCGCTCTCCGACTTCCGGTGGCAGTACCGTTCTTAGGAAAGGCACACGAAGATTCTGACCACACAGCCGTGATCGCTGTCGTTCACTGACGCTTACATGCCAAAACTCACCGTGCTGGCTAAGTTGTGAGTGCTGTCTTGTCTTCCTTTTGGTCGCCATTGCTCGCGATCAACTGAGCCACGTGGCATGTGCGTTAATTGGAACGAATTGCAATAATTAGCTTCGCTACGGCGAGGCAACCGCGGCGTTGCAACGGCTACCAGGAGTGCGGTTGCCCCTCGTTACACTCCTGGTATAGGAAAAATTGTTCCGCGTAAATAATCTAAATAATCTAAATAATCTAAATAATCTAAATAATTAAATAATCAAACCTCACAGCACGCAGGAAAGGTCTAAAGAGATTCTGACTACACCATCGTGATCGCTATCATGCAGTGACACAACCACACAATAATTGTGGCGAAACTCACCTTGGTGGTGAAGATACAAGCGCTTTTGTCTCGCCGTGGCCGCCATTGCTCGAGCGCTCCCTCCGACTTCCGGTGGCAGTACCGTTCTTAGGACAGGCACACGAAGTTTCTAACCACACAGCCGTGATCGCTGTCGTTCACTGACGCTTACATGCCAAAACTCACCGTGCTGGCTAAGTTGTGAGTGCTGTCTTGTCTTCCTTTTGGTCGCCATTGCTCGCGATCGACTGAGCCACGTGGCATGTGCGTTAATTGGAACGAATTGCAATAATTAGCTTCGCTACGGCGAGGCAACCGCGGCGTTGCATCGGCTACCAGGAGTGCGGTTGCCCCTCGCTAATAAAGCAAATATAAACAAATAAAAAACCTCCCAGCCCGCAGGAAGGACCTACAAAGGTTCTGACTAAATCTTCATGATCACTATCGTGCAGTGACCCAACCGTACAATTTTGTTGCTGAAATTCATCTTGGTAGTGGAGTTGTGAGTGCTTTTGTCTTCCCTTCAGCCGCCATTGCTCGAGCGCTCTCTTCAACTTTCAAAGTTTCATTGCCACAAAGACTGTCCACACAGCGAGTTGCAACCGGTTGCATCGCGGCTACCAGGAGTGCGGTCGCCCCTCGTTACACTCCTGGTATAGGAAAAATTGTTCCGCGTAAATAATCTAAATAATCTAAATAATCTAAATAATCTAAATAATTAAATAATCAAACCTCACAGCACGCAGGAAAGGTCTAAAGAGATTCTGACTACACCATCGTGATCGCTATCATGCAGTGACACAACCACACAATAATTGTGGCGAAACTCACCTTGGTGGTGAAGATACAAGCGCTTTTGTCTCGCCGTGGCCGCCAATTCTCGAGCGCTCCCTCCGACTTCCGGTGGCAGTACCGTTCTTAGGACAGGCACACGAAGTTTCTAACCACACAGCCGTGATCGCTGTCGTTCACTGACGCTTACATGCCAAAACTCACCGTGCTGGCTAAGTTGTGAGTGCTGTCTTGTCTTCCTTTTGGTCGCCATTGCTCGCGATCGACTGAGCCACGTGGCATGTGCGTTAATTGGAACGAATTGCAATAATTAGCTTCGCTACGGCGAGGCAACCGCGGCGTTGCATCGGCTACCAGGAGTGCGGTTGCCCCTCGTTACACTCCTGGTATAGGAAAAATTGTGCCGCGTAATCTAAACTAAATAATTAATTAAATAATCAAACCTCATAGCTCGCAGAAAAGGCCTACAAAGATTCTGACTACACCGTCGTGATCGCTATCATGCAGTTAGACAAATGCACAATAGTTGTGCTGAAACTCACCTTGGTGGTGGAGATACAAGCGCTTTAGTCGTGCCGTCGGCCGCCATTGCTCGATCGCTCTTCGACGTTGGTTTCCAGTACAGTCTTACGAAGGCCCCACAAAGATTCTGACCACACAGCCGTAATCACTGTCGTTCACTGACGCTTACATGCCAAAACTGACCGCGCTGGCAAAGTTGTAAGTGCTGTAATAACTTCGTGTCTTCCCTTTGGCCGCCATTGATAGCGATTGACTGCGCGTGGTTGCCACGTGGCATGTGCGTTAATTGGAACCAACTGCGCTACTCAGCTTGCGCTACGGCGAGTCGCAGCCGGCGTTGCAACGGCTACCAGGAGTGCGGTTGCCCCTCGCTAATAATGCAAATATAAACAAATAAAAAACCTCCCAGCCCGCAGGAAGGACCTACAAAGGTTCTGACTAAATCTTCATGATCACTATCGTGCAGTGACCCAACCGTACAATTTTGTTGCTGAAATCCATCTTGGTAGTGGAGTTGTGAGTGCTTTTGTCTTCCCTTCAGCCGCCATTGCTCGAGCACTCTCTTCAACTTTCAAAGTTTCATTGCCACAAAGACTATGACCACCCAGCGAGTTGCAACCGGTTGCATCGTGGCTACCAGGAGTGCGGTTGCCCCTCGATAAATAAATAATTAATTAATTAACCCTACACTACCTTGCGAATGGCCTACAAAGAATCTGCCTACACCATCGTGATCGCTATCGTTCAGTGACCCAAGCGTACAATTTTTGTGCTAAAACTCACCTTGGTGGTGGAGATACAAGCGCTTTTGTCGAGCCATGACCGCCATTGCTCGTGCGCTCTCTCCGACTTCCGGTTGCAGTACCGTTCTTAGCAAAGGCACACGAAGATTCTGACCACATGGCCGTGATCGCTGTCGTTCACTGACGCTTACATGCCAAAACTCACCGTGCTGGCAAAGTTGTAAGTGTTGTAATAACTTCGTGTCTTCCCTTCGGCCGCCATTGCTAGCGATCGACAGAGCGTGGTTGCCACGTGGCATGTGCGTTAATTGGAACTATCTGCGATACTTTCGCTACGGCGAGTCGCAGCCGGCGTTGCAACGGCTACCAGGAGTGCGGTTGCCCCTCGATGTAATTAATGTAATTCGAGTGATAGGAATGGCGTACAAAGATTCTGACTACACCTTCATGATCGCTATCATGCACTGTCCCAACCGTACAATTTTGGTGCTGAAACTCACCTTGGTGGTGGAGATACAAGCGCTTTTGTTGTGCCGTCGGACGCCATTGCTCGATCGCTCTCTTCGACGTTGGTTGCCAGTACAGTCTTACGAAGGCCCCACAAAGATCCTGACTGCACAGCCGTAATCGCTGTCGTTCACTGACGCTCACATGCGGAAACACACCGTGCTGGGGAAGTTGCGAGTGCTGTAATAATGTCTTGTCTTCCTCTTTGTCGCAATTGCTCGCGATCGACTGAGTGTGGGTGCCACGTGACAAGTGCGTTAATTGGAACGTATTGCAATAGCTTGCGCTCGCGCTCGCGCTACGTGCAACGCGGCTATGAATGGTACTTGAGACTACTCTACACAATTTCTGATCTTCCCTATATATATCTATCATGGTACTCATGTGATGTGTGATAATTGGAACGAACTGTCATACTTAGCTTGTGCTACCGTTTACCCGCGGCTACCAGGAGTGCGGTTGCCCCTCGATATAATATAATTAATGTAAATAACTCGTTCGAGTGACAGGAATGGCGTACGAAGATTCTGACTACACATTCATGAACGCTATCATGCACTGTCCCAACCATACAATTTTGGTGCTGAAACTCACCTTGGTGGTGGAGATACAAGCGCTTTTGGTGTGCCATCGGCTGCCATTGCTCGATCGCTCTCTTCGACGTTGGTTGCCAGTACAGTCTTACGAAGGCCCCACAGAGATTCTGACCACACGGCCGTGATCGCTGTCGTTCACTGACGCTTACATGCCGAATCTCACCGCGCTGGCTAAGTTGTGACTGCTGTAATAATGTCTTGTCTTTCTTTTGCTCGCGATCGACTGAGCCTGGTTGGCACGTGGCATGTGCGTTAATTGGAACATACTTAGCGTGCGCTACGGCGATTCGCAACCGGTTGCAACGCGGCTATTATTCGGTACTTGAGAGCACTCTAAATATCTGATCTTCCCTATAATTATAGCTATCATGGTACTCACGTGATGTGTGATAATTGGAACGAACTGTCACACTTAGTTTGTGCTACCGTTTAACCGCGGCTACCAGGAGTGCGGTTGCCCCTCGTAATTAATGTAAATTAATGTATATAACGTTTGACTGCTAGGAATGGCGTACAGAGATTCTGACTACACCATTGTGATCGCTATGATGCCGTGACACAAAATCAAAATAATTGTGCTGAAACTCACCTTGGTGGCGGAGATACAAGCGCTTTTGTCGTGCTGTCGGCCGCCATTGCTCGATCGCTGTCTTCGACGTTGGTTGCCAGTACAGTCTTACAAAGGCCCCACAAAAGTTCTGACCACACAGCCGCGATCGCTATCGTTCACTGACGCTGACATGCCAAAACTCACCGTTCTGGCAAAGTTGTTAGCACTGTAATAAGCTCTTGTCTTACTTTTGGACGCCATTGCTGACTCGACATCGCGATCGACGACTGAGCATGGTCCTCACGTGACACACACAGGAAAATTCTCCGCACAGTTCAAGGCCTCCCATTGCGCTGCCCCAATTCTGGCCTGCTTGCTGCAATTGGTGGCCAGTCAATTGCTGATCTGATAGCAATCAAGAAGCTCCTCTTTGTCCATTCAATCACATCACTCCCAGAACACTCACTTCCTCACCAGGTTCTGACTCAGAGGCTGCAAGCACCCAATGCCAAGGCTTGGCTGCCATCCATACTAACGTCCTCTGACTCACTCAATCTCCCCTCCGCCAATGACCTATTGCAGCATGCTCCATCTAAGCCAGTGTGGAAGAGGGTAAGGTAGGGCGGGGTAATTCGGGCCACTTCAACTTCAGGTCAATGGTAACTAAAAACGGACAGACTTTAGGCAAAGTTCTGGCCATGTATATATATCCAGGGACTCAACCTGCCTACAACTCACTAGAAGCAAGAATCCAATGGATGCTTCTTTTCCTGTTGCAATGTTGAAGTGGCCCGAATTACCACATGGCCCGAATTACTCCGCCCTACCTTAGTGTCTGGCATTATCCGTGCCAGAGCAGAAATGTCCCTACTCGAGGAGGCAGAACACAAGTGCAGCCTACATCTCCTCTCCCAGATGGATCCACGCTCAGGTAGCCCATCCACCCTCTGGACTATTACCCACAACAAGGACCTGCTACACCTCACAGCCAGGAACAACTTCAGAATACGTCTCGTTCTTGGCTGCCATGGGCTCGAGTCTGATGCTGCCCGCTTCCGGAAGAGAAGAGGTGAGCTTGAAGCTGGCTCCTCCACCTGCAGAGGATCCCACCCACTTCTTGGCTACATGCCCCGCCCTCTAACGGAGACGAAAAGAGCTGCTACAAGATCTGATCCCCGCGCTAGACTCCCCGATCCGGAATGTGACCCGACTGCCTTCACATTAGCCCTACTCGGAATACCGTGGATAGAGACGTAGACGACATAGAATTCCAAGGGTTTGCCATCAACTTCATCACTGAGCTCAAAGTCCTACGGGCAGAAATCCTGCTCAACAGTCCCTAACTTCGTCCACAACCTGGCGGTACTCTCCCGAAGAGGAGGCAACAAAGAAAGAAAGAAGACATGTGCGTTAATTGGAATGAGCTGCAATACCTAGGTTGCACGTCCAGCGAGTTGCAACCGGTTGCAACGCGGCTACCAGGAGTGCGGTTGCCCCTCGAAATAAGCTAGCAATGACTGGTTATGAAGTACTTGTACACGAACACAGCAAAGAGACCCAGTAGCAACAGCCGCCATTCTACAGGGGCTTAGATAAGACATGGAGGAATCAGAGGAGTCGGACACAGACTGAGTTAGAATTGTTGCACTCCTGGTAGGGGAAGAATTGTGCTATGTAATGTAATTAACATTTGACTACCTTAGGAATGGCCTGCAAAGAATCTGCGTACACTGTCGTGATCGCTATCATGCAGTGACTCAAGCGTACAATTTTGGTGCTGAAACTCACCTTGGCCCACAATGATTCTGACCATACGGCCATGATCGCTGTCGTCCACTGATGCTAACATGCTGAAAGTCGCCCATGCTGGCAAAGATGTGAGCGCTGTAAAAATTTGTTGTCTTTCCTTTGGCCGCCATTGCTAGCAATTGATTGAGCATGGTTTCCACGTGGCATGTGCGTTAATTGCAATAGTTAGCTAGCGCTATGGCGAGTCACAACAGGGGTTGCAACGGCTACCAGGAGTGCGGTTATCCCTCAAACAATGAATACATTTAATTATATGTGCTGTTCATGGTAAGAACGTCCTACCAAATTAAGGTTACAGGATACCGAATAATTAATTGAGGTAATTAAGTTGGCATAACTTCCTGTATAGGGAAATTAAATGGGTGTGGCTTCCTGTTAGCATGTGCCTAACCGAGACAGCTGCTGTCCTGCCATAGTGAAGATGCATTCATGATGGCCACTAATTTTTGATGTCAAACGTCTTCTCCGCCGTTCAGTGTAGGGTGTCACTGTTACCAAGAGTGAAAGCGAAGTACCTGTTGTAGTGCCAGAGAGAGCTGAACAGCGATAGTATGCTCTTTCGGTGAAGTAGTACTTGCTGAAAGGGGGACTTTGACTTTGGCGACTTCCACTTTCGATTTCCATCGTTTCTATCTCTCATTGTAGACCTCTCTGGGCTTTTACTATGGTCTCTGTCACCGTTATCAGCAAGTTAGGTCTCAATAAAATACGATTTGTGCACTGAATATCCTTACTGTCGTACGATAACTGCACACAGTGTAATGTGCCCTGGCTTTTGTGCAGCTGATCTCCGCAGCATTCAATGGTACATCTCTTGTACTTCATAGTGCGTGAACCCTGCTTATTGGGGTGAGCCTGAGTGAGCTCCAAAACTAGGAAGTCACGCCCACTTAATTAATTAATTGGGTATCCCAAATGTAATTAATGTGGTTAGCTATGATTAACCACTAATTTTATCGATATTAGCGAGCACAGACAGATGAATTTGCAAAACACACCAACCCCCATGACATATATAGTTCCCTCATACAGCTTGTGCAAAGAGAACTTCAGCTACCTGTTCAGTTCAGAAGGCCAAGGGAAAGCTGTCGGAAAAGCCCAAGAAAGGACTGCAATTCCTTTCCACTAATGCAATGTTGAAGTAAACAAACCAGTTTTGTTGGACAAAGTATGTGGACGCGGTTTGCAGCATGCAAAAACCAATTCTACATGTGTCATGCAGGAACAGCTGCAATGCCAGCTGTTATAGGCTTTAAGTGGTGTGCATGCATGTGCATGTGGGCATGATGTGCGTGTGTGATAGCCCAGGCCCCATCCAGCTTTTTATCACTTGCAGGACAGAAAAGCGACGAAAAGCTGGGCAGGGCCTGGGAATGAGGCTACGTGTGCGAAGCTCTGTAGTACATGTTGGACAAATCAGTCACAAGAGCCTAGGGACAAGGGGACTGTAATTACAAGGGGACAGCTCTGCTGAGAATGCACTAAGTCTCGCAAATGACAAGAAATTACTTTTCATTTCATGCACTCTACAAAGCAAACAAGCAAGAAAGCAAAGTTTTCTCCAAAAACTGATTAGCGGTGGCCTATCATATTCCACCTCTCGAAAACGCAAAGAAACAAGGGGTTGCACATTTCCTCAATCTATTCCCTCCCATCCCTAAATATTTTGAATGGGATGGGACTGAGGATGTGTAACCCCTTGTTTCTTTACTTGATAGGCCATCCTTTATGTGGACAAATTGTCTTTCTCCCCCAAGGGATGGTACTTCTCTCTTTATGTACAACTGAAACACCATAGAATTCTAAAAACCCCTCAAAGGCCATCCTGTATGTATCTTGATGAAATTTTTTTTCCTGAATTAACGAAGGAATTTGGAGGGCCGGGTGCCTGTACCCTCAGTTTGACAGAACGATAGTGTGCATAAAGAACAGAATCATAATTGGCTTTTACAAAATGTGCAGTTATCAGTTTCTGCTATATAGTAGAAATGTCAGATAGAGACCAGCAAAATATTCACACCTACTGTAGTTTTCCATATTTTATATGTTGCACGTCAGTTCCAAAAAATGTATCCTACAAAATTAATATGATGTGATTGACTATACGTATGTATTCGGACCCCCATCAACAGCTAGTGATGTTTGGATTCCACCTGAAACATGCCCAGTGGAAAACTATGGAATCTATAATAGATTGTACTGCTTGAGTTGCATTTTCATAGGTTGCTCAACTTAATTGCTCTCCTTTTGCTGTGCAGGTGTGTATTATTTGAGGTGGAACAGGCAACAATAATCAAGGCTTGGAACTAATATTCACCTATTACAAGTAGCTTCGCTCGCTCAGCTACTTCCCCCTTGTTCACCTACGTGAGTAATCCGGCACTGGACAGCTCTCTGTGCAGAGCTGCTGCTCCCCGATTGCCTCCGCTTCAGCTGCTGCATGCTCCCTGATTGCGTCCACTTCAGCTGCTGCTCCACGATTGTGGCTGCTTCTCGCTGCTTGCGTCCGCTTTAGCTGCTGCTCCCCGATTGTGTCCACTTCAGCTGCTGCTCCCCAATTGCATCCACTTCAACTGCTGCTCCCCAATTGCGTCCGGCTGCTCCCCGATTGTGTCCACTTCGACTGCTGCTTTCCAGCCCGTGCCCCCCAATGTTCTCAAACATTCTTCACAGAGCTTGAGGTTCAGTATCTTGAAGTACAAAGGACGTACGTCACTAGTCTAGTCCCACCCCATGAACATCCCACTTCCGTCACACGCACACGCACATATATATTGATACTTGACCTCAGTAGGGTACAATATTCACAGACTAATGAAATGCAGGGCATTGTGGGGGGTCTGTGGGAGTGTACATGCAGTATTCTTGAAACCCAATATTCACCTATTACTGGAACTCAGGGTACAAAATTCACAGACTAGTGAAATGCAGGGCATTGTGGGGGGTCTGTGGGAGTGCACATGCGGTATTCAATATTCACATATTACTGGAACTCAGGGTACAATATTCACAGACTAGTGAAATGCAGGGCATTGTGGGGGATCTGGGAGAGCACAATTAATATTCTCTTGAAGTTAATATTCACCTATTAATGGAACTCGGGGGAATATTCACAGACTAGTGAAATGTAGGGCATTGTGGGGAGTAGCAGGCTCTAGCTCCCTTGGATTGACACAACTCGATTGCAGGTGGATGTACAGCATGGAGTTGGTACACGTACCTATGTGGCTTTCCTATATGCTGTTTCCAAAGGCCAATAGGCCATTATTTTGTTAGCCCTGTCACCATACTGCATTCAATACCTCTTGGCAAACATTGCTTATGACCTCAATCACCAAGTGTCTGCTACAAACCTTCAGGTGAACTTCCGTATGTACAAATAAATATTATGGTACCAAACTATAAAGGTGCTAACATTGCCTCATGCATGACTGTGTATACAGCCCACAATATTATTGTCAGGGAAATATAATTCCTGTATAGGGATGTGATGGGCATCAGCACAGTACTGAATATAAAGTGATCATTGACAAGGAAGCACCTCACCACCTCAGTATGATAAGCCTTCCCATTTGCCAGTGCAAGTAGTAGCTTTCTGCTACAAAGTCCAATTCTTACAGTTAGTAGCTAGCTACATCATGCAGTGTGAAACTGAGCTAACCCTGCATTGGTTGAAAATAGATGCTCAATTTGCTATTGAAGATTCGAGTTCAGACTGCTTTTCTGCCGAGCAATATAGGTGTATAACAACGTGTAGGCCTTGGTGGATTATGCCAGCACGAATTTGAAGACATTAACCATACAGCATGACACTGGCATACTATAGAGTTCTTTAACGAAATGAATATTACATCCTGGTTAAAATAGTGCCAGCTGCATACAGGAGGGACGGTGCAGAACTGGCACCACATCAGATCAAGGTATATTATTTAATCAGCTATAATTATAGTATACATGCGCAAGGTCGTGAGGTACAAATATATTTCATGTACTGGGATGATATTATAGTCAAGCAAGGTACATGTTAGCCACCTCGAGTTCCATTTGTTGTTAGATTTCTATGAATGTTGTTTGTTCATATTGAAACAAGTGACTAGCTAACTATGCAAGAGCGAGCCTTACCGAAACACTCAATATTGAGGCAATGGTGCGTGGACACCTAATCTACCAACACTTGAGAGGTGCAATTCTCAAGGAACAGCTGTTTAGTGAGAGAGCCTGGGCCGGGACCCTTCTCTGTGACAGCTGTGAGTTTAATAGTTAAATGTGCAAACGAATTAAGTGTGATGCTTGGCTATCTAGCTATTCATGAGCTTGTTTTCGTTGTCCCAGATGAATCTATATACAAAACTGAAAATTATGTACCTCGAAAATGTGGTGCTGTAGGCTATTGAACTTTTCTGTAAAAATAGCTACTCCATTCTGCAACAGCCTCAACACCATATTATACAAAGCCAAGTCACTAACTAGGTCAAACTCTGGAAGTTTCTCCACCACATGGTTAATGCCATCCTTGCTATCTAGCAGATCCCATCCTTGTTGCAAATAGTAGGCAGCAGCTGAGAGAGCTCTAGCTTATCACCAGGATATTGATCGGTGCAATGTGCATATTCCACTGGATGTCCCGTTACCATGCAATGCAGCAGCACTGTAAATTGTTGGGAGTGGTAATACAGAAGTAGCTACACTAGACTACTACCCCAACTCCCTGAGTGTCAATACACACTATCGATGTCACTAAGTTGACTTCTTGCGATCAAGAAACTTCGGAGCACGGGTGGGTTTGTCACGTCCCCATGACACAAGCCAGTTAATCCACGGGAGGTGGTCCTAATATTTTCAGAGTGTATCCAATTGAAAGTGGTTCCAGGGGGTCCTTATCAGAAAATTATATAGTACCAGCCTTAAGGTGGAGAAAAAATGAAACAGTATGCAACCCCTCTCCACTCCAAAACTCCAGCACAATGCCAAGCTGTCCTGGGAAGTGGTCCAGTCATAAAACTTGTGCTGCAGTTAACTGGGATGAGCCATGACACAACTTGACAGTGTACATGTGGAATCAATTATTATAATTGTCATTGGGCGAGCGTGGGCGAACCCCATGCAGATGAGCCATGCATGCATGTGTGGCTTTTATTGGCTCTTGATGATGTAGTCAGAACCCTTAGGGGTCCTTGTTGAACTCCCCGTCTCTGTTGTAGCCATCGAGATAAACATGCACTGCCAGGCGCTGTTCATGATTCGTGCCTTCATGTCGTGAAGTAAGAATGACGCAAAAACAGCTAGCTCGTGCTGCATGCGAGTGATTTACAGCATGGTCCTTGAAATGTATAATTTCCTTATATATAGGACTCAGCTAGGCTGCATGCAGACAATACAAGGGTAAACCGTTCAAAAATAAACTCTCGCGATTAAAACCTGCATGGTACACAGGAAAACTCTAAACTAACTCAGAGTAAATGTATACTTAGCGAATGTACATATGCAAGTGCAACTACTACCTACATCATAGATACCCTATCATCTATGCCTACATGTATGCACTCTTCAGCTAGTTTTCAGTTTCCGCTTTAATTTCAATGCAGCTGCAATAGCTTCATTTGTTCTAGAGCGGCAGATTTCTTCTCCGCGATTGCTTGTTGCTCCAACTCTAGCTCCGCACCGAATGTAATTGCAAGATCGCGAACATTTCTCCTTGCGTCATCCAAAGTAGGATTCTCAGTGAGATAGCCGTAGAGATCCTTTTGTGTCTCCTGGATCCTTCCCATGTAGACAGCACAGACGTCGTCAAGCGCAACCCACTGAGCGTAGTACATAATGGCTTGTGTCTTGAAGCCTTTAGACGTCCAGACGCGAATGCGATCCTTTTCTGGCCTCTTCATGGCAGTAGCGATCATTTTCTGCATCTTCTCCTTCGCCAGTTTTTCGCAGTGCACCTGCATTTGCTTCCAGAAGAGAGCTGCCTTCATCATTATTGCGGAGAGCTTCTGCAGGCCTCCCATCGCACTGTGTAGGGCACTGATAGCCACCTCAGCTAGCTCGGAGTCATCCTTGCAGTTCTCAATCTTTTTTGCAAACTCGGCAATATCTTGGAGTGCTTTGCTACGGGTTTCTCTTTCTTTTTGCATTGCCTCAAGGTGCCTTAGCTTTTCCTCGCGTGCTTGTTCAGCACGCCTATGGTCTGCATCCGTGTCGAACAATTTCCCCCCCCTAGTGAATGGGGAAACAAAAGCATTAGCCGCTGCCTTAAGCGGGTTTGATGCGCTGGACTCAAAGGCTTCTTGCTTGCTTTCTGCGATCTTGTACTTCTCTTCGTACAGCTGAAAGTCTGCTTCGGCAGACTTTTTCTCCTCCGTTGCTTTTGCCTTGTCCACCTCCAATTTGGTCGCTGTTTCCTCGAGAAGTTTCTTTCTTGTAACTTCAGAGCCCTTTGTTTTCATCGCCTCCTTTAGGGCTGTCTCAACCCGCCCCGACTCTTCGTCAAAGTCTTTGTGGAGCTGGTCAGCAGCAGCAGTCATATCTTTGGCCACATCTGAAACCGCATGGAGAGTTTCGAGAGCCATGTCTTCTAAGCCATCGAGAAGGAACTGGTAGGTGCCTTGGAGGTCCCCAATGATGCTTCCAGAGGCCTGCTTGAACTTTGATACCGTCACAGCTGATTTGTCGCAGAGCTTGGTGACATTATAGCCGATCTCACGAATAGTAATCTGCAGGTCAGTGTAACCTGCAACACCGTTGTATGCGATTCGGACAAAATTTCCTACCCTGCCTAAGTCCGTTACCAGCGCAGGAAGATCAATTGATCCAAGGAGACGCTCTTTTTCCACCTGTACAATGACCGTCCCACTAGATGGTATATCCACGATGGAGAAGCTCTCCTCTCCAATCTTCACAATAGTTTGATCTTCTTCTGCCATGGCTGTAAACTAGAAAAACATGCAGGCAGTAATGCCAGATGCAGGGTGTATCTTAGCCTCCCAAGCCTCTTTTTCGGCAATAAATTTCCCTCTCCCTCCGCGCGCGCCCCCTCCGTAGAAAAAGAGGCTGGCTTGCGAGACAAGGTGTATCCATATATCCCTACAATTGTCGGCATAAGTCCACACTGCGGCGTGCCTACTGACTGACGGATTATAATGCTGCGTGTAGGTACGGCCTTCCCACGGATAGCATACATACATATATACATACATACATACATATACACGCAAACGCAATTTGCAGGATTATAAACAAATTTCGCTGGCCGTAGAACTCGAATTGAGTACACAATTTCAGTTGGTTAACCTTTCTTGTCGTGTGATGACAGAGTAGTATGCACCCCCGCAGTAGCTTTGGTCTACTAAACGTCTGTTGCTGCAGAACGTCTGTGCCAAAACCAATGACTTGCTGAGCCTTTTATATAGGCCCCTCAGCCGCGGCGCGCGTTGGCCAAATTAACGCACGGAATTGTGATCCTAGGAATTGTGATTCTATAGGAATTGTGATTCTGGGAATTGTGATTCTGGGAATTGTGATTCCCGGGATTTATATGATTAGCCCAAAGGGCCAATTATAGTTTACCTGAGGTTTACAATTCCAAGAAATGTAAACAGTGCATGTGTACGTAACAACTCTTAGCAACAAAACACAGCTTGAGGTTCTTCTTGAGCGGTTAGCTCCAGTAAAAGTTAATTGTACACGAAAAAGGTGTGCTAGATACGGAGCATCAAGATACGGAGCAATGTTGCTAAAACTAAAACTATAATGCATTTTAGTAAGGCATAATTATTTCACTTTAGTAATTCTAAAATGAGGACTGTCTCAGCCTGTTAATTAAAACTACAACTAAATTAATATTTAAATAGGTAGTTACTAAAACTAAAAGAGCTTATACTAACCCTTTTGATATTAAAACTAAAACTAAACTAAACAATGTGACTTCTACCTAATTATCAAACTATTACAGTTTTAGATAACTAAAACAACATTGGTATACGGAGCCTCAAGAAAAACTGCATGCAGTTCAACCAAAGTTCTTGAGGCTCCGTATCTAGTCGACAGTCTACAATTTAACTCTTCGCCAACCAATGACTGAAAAGTCGTCATGAGCTCCCATAAGCCCACCTATAGCTCCCACTTTTGGAAGTGCAACTATGCAATAGCTAGTTAATCAATCACTGAATTGCACATGCAAAGCCATAGTATAGCTGTATAATTATATCAATCAATCTTAGTAATAACAAATAATTTAGCAAGCAAAAGAATATTGTTGCTGCACTCTGAAACTAGGTTAAAGAATTTTACACTATGCGTCTTTCATGCTCATGGTGTACAATTAGTATACAGTTATAATACACTACCATGTAGAGGCTGCACCGCAGGTTCTTCACTGCATGGCTAGTACTTAAGTCGTTCTGGTATATCTTCAAAGTCGATACGTAGGTAACCGGCTTTGTCCCCTTTTATGACCTCATTCTCTACTCGGTTCCACGCTTCCGAAAATGAATTAAGGACAGTGGTTCCACCCCTACTGTCCAGTATCGTATACTTCTGTTTCTCGTTAATTTGGTCGACCATCCTGCGGAGCAAGCTTGTTCTTTGCTGGCCTCCCTCCACAGCGACTTTTAGCTGACCGAAATAGGTAATAGCTTGCTGCAAGAAGGTGATCGTGTTTCTCATTTGGCCAAGCTCTGCATACAGACTTTGTTGTCTATACGTCAATGCCGAGATATCTCTTTCGATGTCGCCGATCCTGTCGTTAGCAGTTCGAATCTGCCTCTCTTGCCTTTCGATATCTTGCTCCGCTTGGGATATCTTTTCGCTGCAATTTCTTATCTTCTCATTGCTGGTAACAGCGTCATTTGCGCAGGCAGCGGTGATGGTTGTGGTTACAGCTATGGCGGGAACAGTTCCCAGCAGAGTCGGAGGAAACAACACCCCCAGGACGACCGCTCCAACACCTACGGCGGCTGTACCTATTCCTCCGCCGACCGCAACGCCTACGGCTTGGTTTCTGTCGCTTTCAGCCTTGTTCTTCTTACTTTCTTCCTCTCTCAGATCGCTTCTCGCGTCATCCAGCAATGCTTCATTCCTAGCTTTGTTTTCCTCGATTGTCTCAATCTTTTTTCTCTGCGCATTCTTTTCTATTTCTTTGGAGTTAATCTGCCGTATCACGGATGCCTCCTCGCGCATAAGCTCTTCTTGCCTGTGATTGAGCTCCTTCTCTCGCCTTTTTAGTTCCTGTAGAAGGATGGGAAGGGTTTCTTTTATGGCATCCAAGTGGCCTTGAGCTGCTCGGGGATCGCTGTTAATAAGGCACTGACTTGCTCGCGTGACAAGCTCAAATATGCTTGGCGCGGACGCGGTTGCTAGAGACATCGCATAGGTATGAAATACGCTGCGGTCGCACTCTGCGAAACTGAGAGGAAGAGTAGGGATGGCACACATAAGTTCAACCCGTTTGAATATGCAAATTATCTAGCGGCGTGCGCATGGCCTGCCGTAGTCGCGCGTTATTAGGCGCATGCGCCTATAACTCCACAGGAAGGAATAACCGGGTAGTCAAACTCTTGTGAAATGGCAAAAAGTTTCATTTGGAGCAATGTTAGAGACAAGAGGAAGTTTTGGAAGGCTGTTAAGTTTCTGAATTACAGCAATCCTCAATCCCTCCCCTCCTATTACAGCCAACTCAAGTCAAGAAAAGGCAACTGTATTCTTTTCAACCTGCTTTAACACATGTCAGCTGTACCACCACTAAATAGAGAAGTATTGTCACAAGCGTCCGGACAACCTTCTCTGCACACCAAGTGAAGTGTTCTCATACATCACATCTCTGGACCCTGGTAAAGCAAGTGGGCCAGATGGCTTGTCTTAGGCAGGATGTTAAAAGGCATTGCTAACACTGTACTATTGCTCCTTCCCTTTCCAAGCTATTCAATATCTCTCTCAAGCTTGGTCGCTTTCTGCCATTGTTCCAATTCCAAAAAACTCCAATCGCAAGGAGGCATCAAACTACAGGCCAATTTCTTTACTACCCATAGTGAGTAAACTGCTTGAACGCCATGTCCATCGATACAGCACCATGTTTCTCAATGAGACCAACCCTTTGTCTAATAGACAGTGGGGGTTCCAAGTTGGCAGATCAACGGTTACAGCTTTACTGACTGTTACACATGATTGGTTTAAGGCACTCTATAGAATCCAGGCAAGATGTCTGTTCAGTGTTTTTTTGACTTGAAAAAAGCCTTCGACTCCGTTCCCCATCAGCCTCTCATGGACAAACTCAACAGTTATGGGTTAGATGGCAACACTCTAGCTTGGTTAAACAGTTACCTAACAAACAGGAGGCAACATGTTGTAGTTGACGGTGCTACATCCACCGAAACAGCTGTAGTTTCTGGAGTGCCACAGGGTTCTGTCCTCGGTCCCCTCCTTTTCCTCATCTATATTGATGACATAATATCCACTAGTTTCTCTGAAGGTTGTACCCTCAATCTCTTTGCAGATGACATGCTTTTTTTTTTTTTTTTTTTTTTTGTTTATAATAATTTTGCAAGTGAAGCAAGGATACAAAAATAGCAACAGTTGCTAACATACTCTTGTACCCAGACTATATAGAAATAGCTAATACACAATAACAAACCATAATATTAGACAGGCATATAGCTACTTAATAGTGTACAGGAACATGACAAAATATACTTGACATTCACCAGTTTAGAGAACGTATGCATCGCTTGAATGAGGGGAGGGTCTCACAGTCATACACAGAGTTTGGTAGTTGGTTCCACAGTGAGATGGTGTGCGGAAAGTAGGAAAACTGATGTGCATTAGAGTGCACAACTGGTTGTGTGAGTAGGTGGGGGCTGGAATTCCTGAGATTGAGGGGTGGCCTTCTCACAGTGGTGCATTGTGGAAAGTAATGTCACCATTTATCAGTTGAAACAGGTAACAGAGCTTCAGCTGGTGCCTTCTGACTGCAAGGGATGGAATATCACAGATTTCGAGCAGCACATTGTGCTCGAGGTTCCAGTTTTTGGTGCACATCCTCAGAGCGAATTTTTGGATTCTCTCTAAAGAATGAATGAGACCAACTTGGTGGGGATCCCAGACTATAGCTGCATACTCCAGGTGGGGTCTAATGTATGAGAAATAGAGCTGGAGTAGTGTTGCAGAGTTTGAATGCTGATAAAAATTTCTGTATACTATACCAAGTTGGGACCGCGCCTTTTTGCTAATTTCGGTGATGTGTGTGGACCAGTTCAATGTGGAGGTCAGCCAAACACCAAGGTACTTGTATGAGTGCACCCTTTCAAGCTGTGATCGGTTTACAGACAGGCTTCTCTATAAGATTATAAAATCACAGCAAGACCTTGACCAACTGCAGTCTGATATTAATAGAATACAGGACTGGGTGAGTTCCAACCATCTCACCCTTAATCCTACCAAGTGCAAATCCATGTTCATCTCGAGGAAATGGAATTCCATCCAGCCTTTGTCTCTCCATCGAAATGCACTTGAACAGGTGGAGAGTTTTAAATATCTTGGTGTCTTCCTTTCATCAGATATGTCATGGTCAACCCATATTGACTCTGTCTGCTCTAAAGCTAGGAAACTTGTGGGATTGCTCTACAGAAGGTTTTCTGCAGAGGTTGATAGCCACTCCCTACTTGAAATGTATAAGCTACTAGTCAGACCACACTTAGAGTATGCTGCTCCAGTTTGGAGTCCCCACCTTGTTAAGGACGTTTCCAATCTTGAAAATGTCCAGAAGTTTGCCTTGAGAATGTGTCACAAGAACTGGGATGCCGGTTACCAGGAATTACTGGATCTATCTACATTGCCCACACTTGAGAATAGGAGATTATAGCTATACTTGAAGTTATGTACACTTTATAAGATCATTTATAGATATTTTTATTTCCCATGTTTTTAGCTATACCTAAGCCAAGTAGACTTCCTTATGATACACCCCTCCTGTACCAACCTCCTGTCCGCACCAATTCATTTCAGTCATCTTTTGTACCTAGTGCCATCTCTGTTTGGAACAATCTTCCCCAAGTCTCCCTCTCTGCACCTAATGTTACTACATTTAAATCACACATTCGGCACCCTTTTTCTTGTAACTACATGTAAGTACATGTATTTTCATCTTTATACTTAGCCTGTTTGTATATAGGGTACATGTAGATTAGCTTCACAGCTATTATGTATCCCTTTGCATTGCATAAACTGTTATAGGAAAAAAAATATGCGCCTACCGGTATATGCGAGATGCGCCTAATAACGAATAATAATAATAATGACATTCCTCGTATAGGAAGTGCGCTTCAATTCGAAATATAGCTGTTTTCTCGTTCCCAGACGTTCACGCCCACCGGCGGAGAACGTCTGGTCCGGTCGTTTGAGTTACATTTCTTGTCACAGAGGCGTGGCCAGCGTAGGTGTAATAATTGAAGCGCTGATTGCGCTAAGAATGTAGAGAAATTTGAAGATAAACGCTCCTTTCTGTACTATTTGTCGTGCAACCCTACCTTCAAGCACTCAGCGACGTCCCCTAACCCCCGAAACATCCGCTGCTAGCAGAAGGGCAGTGGACTTCTTCCTCATTCCGGTATTGCCGTAAACCGTTGTTTTTTCGAAGTTGGAGATGGCTGAAAGGTTCTTAAAAGCTACGAAGGGGCATCAACAACCAACAACGAAGTAAGTCCTCGTTTGGCCTCTAATTGAATAACAGCCTCGTGTATTCCTGATAAACCACAGCAGTTGGTAGTATAACTATAACGTGTTCATGTCCGATGACCAAGAAGAGTGGCCAATGGAACTCAAGCAGATTTTGTTCCAGTTCCATTGGCCACTCTTTGCATATACATGCTGTTGTGTCTGAGGTGACCATACCTCTGTTTTCTGCTCGCTCTCGGGAATGTGCGTGTGTGTTTATGTACATTGTGTATTTGTATTTGCTGTGTATGTGTAGCGTCCCCCTAATTGGGGTTATTCGTTACACTCCTGGTATAGGAAAAATTGTGCCGCGTAAATAATGTAATTAATAAACGTTTGACTATTTCCGAATGGCCTACAAAGATTCTGACTACACCGTCGTGATCGCTATGATGCAGTGACACAAAACCAAAATAATTGTGCTGAAACTCACTTTGGTGGTAGAGATATGAACGCTTTTGTCTCGCCGTTGGCCGCCATTGCTCGAGCGCTCTCCGACTTCCGGTGGCAGTACCGTTCTTAGGAAAGGCACACGAAGATTCTGACCACACGGCCGTGATCGCTGTCGTTCACTGACGCTTACATGCCGAAACTCACCGTGATGGCTAAGTTGTGAGTGCTGTAATAATGTCTTGTCTAAAGTTGTCTTCCTTTTGGTCGCCATTGCTCGCGAGCAATGGCGTGGTTGCCACGTGGCATGTGCGTTAATTGGAACAAATTGCAGCTTGCGCTCGCGCTACGTACGGCGCGGCGGGGTTGCAGCGCGGCTATGAATCAGAGAACGCAGTAGCGTTCTCTATTTAGGGATGGCTAAGGAAATTTCGAAATACCATACTGATGCACCAGCAGGAAAACGGTCAAAGAAGCTACTACCCCCCAAACCAAGCATGCAGACAGAATGATACTGCCTAGCAGTTCACAAAAACACTAGCAAACGTACCTGAGAGTACGCGGGAGTCGAGAAATAAGTCGCCGGAAAATTCTGATTTCGTCATCTTCTTTCTTCTTCTTCTTCTTTCTCATTGACTAGCATAGCTGGACAACAAAAGCATTTCCTGAGCTAGTTCACTCACAGAACAACATCGCTTTCGTCGCAGTAGCTCCTTTCGGCCCTTTTGACTACATACTGGCAAGAACGGCACTGCTGGCTAGCTACGATTCCGTGAATTGCTAGCACGAAGCCATTTTGATGCAACCAGAGGTCACGCGTGCCAAATGCGCATGCGCAGTTCACATGCAAACGCACATTGCTTTCTTTTTTGCTGGTGATGGTTGCATTTCGGGCATTTGCTGATCAGCTGAATCCTTGTGAATCCATCATCTGGTGCATCACTACCGTTGCAAGGAATTTCTGCCAACCTGTTCTTGCCAAGATCTATCGTGACTATGCCATCATGGAGGCGTGGCTTTCTTCTCATGACGTAACTACAGTGCAGAACATGTACCAATACTGACCATGCAGAACTGTGAGTGAGGCTACAGTTTTGAATCTGTCTAATCCGTCGTCTGGTGGCTCACTCCTAGGAGCTATCATCTATGAACGTATCCTGGTGGTACCTACCAGTTTGGTATCAGTAAGCATTTTTGTGATCGCTAGTGAGAAACTCAGTTTGAGGTGAAGGGAGGTATACTGAGTTCAGTATTCATTTATCTATCTATCTTGTCATTCTTTATCTATCTATCTATAATGTATATACTCTACCCAAGAGCAATATGATCACTTTTGGTATAATTATATAATGGATCATTACTTCCTGGTGAATCACAACATAAGGAAGGAGCAATTGTGCTGCCCCGAGCAGTAGGATCCTCAACCACATCCATCAAGGCAGCTCTCCTTTGCATGGTGATGACCTAGCTAGAGATTGTTCAATCAAACATTTTGGTTATACATCCATCTCTGATACATTACCCCTATCGTTAGAAACTTACGCATTCCATGCGCTCAAAAAACCTCACAAACTAGAAACAAAAAATTTTCTTACAATGATTTAGTGATGGCCACCCCGATCGACTCCCGAAAAAGCAGACAAACAAGGAATGCCATTAACCAGCCTCAGTCCCATCCCGTCCCTAAATCCTACATTTTTAAATGGGATGGGACTGAGGCTGGTTAATGGCATTCCTTGTTTGTCTGCTTTTTCGGGAGTCGATCGGGGTGGCCATCACTAAATCATTTGTAATTTTTGTAAGAAAATTTTTTGTTTCTAGTGGTACTTGAGACTAGCCTCGTTCCCAGGCCTCCGCCCAGACTTTATCTCGCAGCCGTGGAGAAAAGTCCCGACTTTTCTCCACGGCTGCGAGATAAAGTCTGGGCGGAGGCCTGGGAACGAGGCTAACTTGAGACTTGATAGCACTCCGGTATAATTTCTGATCTTCCCGGCCCTATAAATATCTATCATGGTACTCACGTGATGTGTGATAATTGGAACGAACTGTCACACTTAGCTTGTGCTACCGTTTACCCGTGGCTACCAGGAGTGTGGTTGCCCCTCGAACTTGAACTAGAAACAAAAAAATTTCTTACAAAAATTACAAACAATAGTGATGGCCACCCCGATCGACTCCCGAAAAAGCAGACAAACAAGGAATGCCATTAACCAGCCTCAGTCCCATCCCATTTAAAAATGTAGGATTTAGGGATGGGATGGGACTGAGGCTGGTTAATGGCATTCCTTGTTTGTCTGCTTTTTCGGGAGTCAATCGGGGTGGCCATCACTAAATCGTTTGTAATTTTTGTAAGAAAACACTAACACTTCAGCTGCTAGAGTGGGAATTGTTATCGTTTTGTTGCAGGCAAGAGACTGTCGTGATTGAGTGTCACCTGCTGCAAAACACTTCGGAGAGCCAGAGACACTTGGCCTTCATTCAAGAGTGGGAGTGGCAGAAGAGATCTCCCTCTACCCTGTCCCCACCCTCCAAGGATGAAGTACACCTGACCAATGAGAATCCAGCTGTGGATCATGTGACAGAGCAGGCCTTATCATGCATCTTCCCACGCAGTCAGTCTCACAATGTACCTCACCCGGGGGAGGAGCCCTGCACCACTCTCAACTCCAGCACGAATGTCCCCCTCATGGAGCCACTGGATGTGGCCTCATCCCGGGAGGAGCTAGCTACGCTTGTCGCTGAGAAACAGAGGATGGAGGCCCAGCACAAGTGGCTGCAGAGACACCTTGGTGAGGTTTAATAGGACCAGGATGGCCGAGGTGCAAGAGGTGAGACTGTGTGCACATACATAAGGTACTTGATGCTGTACAACAGTACCCTCTTTTAGCCTCATTCCCATGCCGTTCCCAATCAAATACTGGCGGTGGGAATGGCCTGGGAACAAACTGTGATGGAAGATGCATTAATCGAAATCACTTTTCTTCCCCCCCAGAGATTCTCTGGCTCCACTGGCCTCTTTCTCCCTCTGCACAGAGAGCTGTTCAGCCTCCTGCAGCGATCCTGCGTCCTTGAGACTGCCAGTTTAGAGCATGCTCTCTCGGCAGCTCTTGCAGGGATTCAGCTAGTGAGGCGGGAGGGCACCATTGAGCAGCTCCTGCACCAGGGAGGCATGCTGCTGGACGTGATTGAGCAGCAGAGGGCATTGATGGAGGAGCACCACGTTCCCCTACCCGTGGACCTCAGCATGCGATACCAGGAGGCTACCAGTCAGCAGAAGAAACTTGCATCACTGGTCTCCGCTGGTAAACAGCTGCCTCCCATTGGGAGGGAGCTGCAGGTGAGAAAACATTGTACTGTGTTCTGGTTTCTGTGCTTAGGCCATTGGTACCTTCTGTGTGTGTGTGTGTGTGTGTGCGTGCATGCACGTGTGTGTGTGTGTGCACTAACCATGTATGAAAAACAATCTGCGTACTCTTCTTCCTCGCACAGCTCCCTACCATTGCCAGGCTGTCTGCCAAACTCTGCACCACTATGACTGGTAAGCTAAATGGCAAACATCGGCCATGCAAGACCTCCTCCCAATATCTCTCTCTCCATTCCCTTTTACAGGCTCCAAGTCTAACCTGCTAGTTGAAGATGTTCTGACGGAGTCGGAGGCTAGTAGAGGCCACACCCCCCTGTCACCTATTCCCATCATTCCGACTAGGTGAGCAGCCCATGAGCAAGACATATTCCAGGACCAGGGTCTATGCTCTCACAGCACCCATCTATCTATCTATCTATCTAACTATCTATCTATCTATCTATCTATCTGTCTGTCTCTCAATCTATTTATCCATCTATCTACCTATGCAGTGATCTTGATGACATTAAGCTGCCAAATATCACTGATTCACCGGCGCCCCAGGATCCCTTGACCGCATCCCATGGCCTCAAACCTCCCACACCTACCTCCTCACCCCTCACCCTCCCTCCCATCTCCCCCACCAAGAGTCCGTCCCTTGTCACCACTGGATGGGATGGTGCAGAGAATCAGTCACGGAAAGAGGAACACCAAAGCGGTGATAGTACTGTGACTCTCAGCTCTTTGCGGGTTAAAAAGTCAGAAACTGCATCCATACCCATGGCTGTGGATGCTGCCGCAGCTGATCCAATCTCTATTAGTAGAGGAATTGACAATTCCTCTGCCTCTTCACGTCAAGGCATCCTCTCTAAGGTTTCATCCTTCACGAATCCCCGGATCTTAGTGTCTCGCTGCTCCACAAACAAGAGCAAGTACATTGTGCTACCACTGACCTCAGGACGCATGGGAGACCCCCTGATTGACCTGGAGGGAGGAGAGAAGGTGGTAGGAATGCTGGCTTCGAAACCATCCCCACGTGTTTGTATTTCCCAGTCACAACCCAAACTGGGAGCCGCTGCAAAGCTAGCCAGTCTGAATGCAAGTCCAAGAGTGTGTGTCAAAGGCAGCAGTCAGTCCATTTCAAAGCCAGTTCTCTCAGAGGCGATTCGGCAGAGGCTGAGAGCTAGCAGAACAGTGGTGACACTTGAGGAGTTGGAGACCCAGTGTCTCCCAAACCTCAGCACCTCTCGGACTGGGGGCAACCTTGTACCCACTGGCAGCAGGAAACAAGTGGACGTCCCGGTGGTTAGGAGGATTGGTGGTGGTGGGGGTGTGCGAACAAGGAGGGATACCCCCAGGAAGAAACCTCCTGTTCCTCCTCTGCCCAAGAAGATATTGCTGAGACAGGAACTCCCTCTTGCTAAAGGTTTGTTAAAGAAGATACACATAATGTGGGCTAGGTATCTAATGTTTACAGTCTTCTCTGTGCAGTCACTGCAGACAGCCACTTCTCAAGCACTGCTTCTCCATATCTAACATCCATGAGACACAAGAAACCAGGCCCATTGTAACTTGGTGCTAGTTATCCTGTGTGAGAGGCTTGCAATTGAGAGCTATGGGTAACATTATAATTATGCCTTAAGGAAATTGCAGGGCAAGATTTAGTGATTTGAAAGGTATCTCTGGTTTGGCATTCTAGAGATTTCAACGCTAATAATGGTGATAAAAAATGTGCTAGCGACGACTTGTTATGAACTATTTGTATACGATCACAGCAAAGAGAGCCAGTAGATTTGATGATGCAACAGCAACCTTTCTACAGGGGCTTAGATCACACACAGAGGAGTCGGACTCTGAGTTAGAATTGAACAATGAATAATTGAAGGGCTGAGAACCAGAGTGGCCTAACCCACAAACATTGAACTAGCCCCCCCCCCCCCCCCCCCTAAACTTGAGAATACGTGTTTCAGGAGCTGCTGAAATATCAAGTCATATGCTCATACCCATTGCATATATTATTTTACTCCATTTTTGTGCAATTCATGCATGCAATTTCCAGTACTTGATTTTGGGTTAGGCCACTCTGGTTCTCAGCCATTCAATTATTCAGTATTGGCTACACCAAACCCATGACACAGCTCCCTCATTCTTCCCATACAGCTCGTGCAAAGAGAGCTGCCAATGTTTCAGCGACCTGGTCTGTTCAGAAGGCTAAGGGAAAGCCGTCGGCAAAGGCAGCAAAGCCTAAGAGATGACTGCAATTCCTTTCCACTAATGCAATGTTGAATGGACACTACTTTTCACAAACAAGTTCAAAATACGTGGATGTGGTTTGATGGATGCAAACTGTGCATGTATCAAGCAGCTATGAACAGCTGTATGCCAGCTGTTATATAGTGTATACGTCACTTTGAGTGGTGTGCATGTGATTGTGTGCACGTGGGCATGGTGTGCGTGTGTGAAGCTCTCTTGTGTCAGGTGGGAGACAAGGGATAGTGTAAGCCACAGGGGATAGCTCTGCAATATTCAACTTGTACACAATGCTCACTTCAGTGTCTTGCTCAGCAACTGACTCCAGCTCCCAGGGGCGGCACACCAAGTCATCATCACGCACTGTACTCTTGACCACAAGAGAAGAGAAGTCATGATCATACTCACTATCTCGCATTGATCTTGTGCAGATACACATCGGTTTTGAGTAGCCCCATAAATCCCACTGGAAGAATGAAACACGCTGGACATACATCGGTTTTGAGTAGCCTAAATCCCACTGGAAGAATGAAACATGCTGCAGGACATACACAAGATTTCATTTGAACAATGGCAATTGCAACTCTAGTACAGAAAGAAAATGTAATGATAATATATTGCCATAGATGTGACAACAAGTGTAAAAAGCAATGTCTGGTGGGTTACAAGCTTTCATCAGTTCTAAAAAAAATCTAACCAAGGTTATACTTGCAGCTACTGATTTCTAAAGAGAAAAAAAACTCTGGAGAAAGAAAAGGGGAAAAAAGAAAAAGGAAAAAAAAACAAACCTAGCAACACACCCACCCCTCCGTGACAGGTCAGACACCGAAGTGTAAGCCTCAGAAGCGCTGGATAGGCGTGTCTGGAATCACAGGAGGCTAACCTGCTTTCTACCAGACACCTTTAGCTTCGGTGGTCAGATGGGAACCGGCGTACTACGGCTGCTAGGCGGGGAGTCGAGAACCGGTATGTACAGAGTGGCCCAGACTCGTACTCGGTTATTGGGGAGACGAACACTCAGCCCCCAGGCTGTAAAGCAAGTGCTTAGCGAGTGTGCCATCCCGACATCCCGCCAAAACTAGGTACAAATTCCTTATTTAAACTCAAACCGGATGTGTCCGGTTGCGCATGCGCGTGCCACCTGGACCTTGACTTCCCGCCAAAAATATTACAAACTTCAGCCGCTTCAAACTAGCTAGCCACGGGAAGTGCGGATACTGGTCTAGCTAACTCTCTTCCGCTCAGTGAAGAGGCAAGGACATTTCGACGTTAGTTGGAAGAAACAGTGGGCTTTCCATGAATTCTGTGAGATAGACATGAGCTTTGAAAGGAGGTTGAGGCCCGAGTCAGTTTTCTGCTTTGCATAATGCACACGTAGCTATGTAGAGCTGTTTGCATTTCCATTCAAATGAAATTAGTGTAGGGCCTTAGAATTTGAAGTCATGCATAACGCAGTATAGACATTCGGACATATTCTACTCAGAAAGACAGTCATAGGCTTCTCCCTTCTGTCAGCAGCATACTGATGATACATGCCATGAATCTTGACCAGCCGACACTTCACACTGGCTCCATCAAAGGTTGACCCAAACTTTCTATTCTGGAGTTACTGTACTGTGTAACAAGCGATGTCGACATAATTTGCATGATCTGCAAAAGGGGGCGGGACCTTAATCGGGGACCTTGGCAACCAGTCAACACACTGGCAGACAGCAGTCCTGAGGCTCTGGCTCTACTAGGGCATGACTAGCGCCGTCAAGGCGAAGAGAACAACGGAGGAAGACCTCCATGATGGGTGAGTTGGTTGGCCTCACGTAAGATGTCTGACCATAGCTAAGCTTACCAAGTTTGTTGGTGCGCATTAATTGGAATACAGGTCCTCCGCCTGCGAACCGTAATTATACAACGTAGTGCAAGCTAACTCAGTGCTGTGAGTTATTGGGAACTATGCATATTTGGTGGCAATCTGTTATATAATGTAGCGTTTGGCATACATGTGTACACTGTACAGTGGCATCTCGGGCGGGGGGGTGTGGCTGGACGCCCACTATGACCCTGTGGCCTCCCTCTACACATTCTCCAGCTGCATGGGTGAGGAACTATTATCTTCAGTCTATCAGTCCATCATATTACCAGTAGAGTTTGGGAACGAGGCTAGTGCTAGTTCAGTCTGGAACAAGGTTATTGCTGTGTCCTCAGTCTGGGAACGAGGCTAGTGCTAGCTGTATCCTCAGTCTGGGAACGAGGCTAGTGCTAGCTGTATCCTCAGTCTGGGAACGAGGCTAGTGCTAGCTGTATCCTCAGTCTGGGAACGAGGCTATTGCTGTGTCCTCAGTCTGGGAACAAGGCTAGTGCTAGCTGTATCCTCAGTCTGGGAATGAGCCTAGTGCTGTGTCTTCAGTCTGGGAACAAGGCTAGTGTTGCGTTCTCAGTCTGGGAACGAGGCTAGTGCTAGCCTTCTCCTCAGTCTGGGAACGAGGCTAGTGTTGTGTTCTCAGTCTGGGAACAAGGCTAGTGCTAGCCTTCTCCGCAGTCTGGGAACAAGGCTAGTGCTAGCTGTATCCTCAGTCTGGGAATGAGCCTAGTGCTGTGTCTTCAGTCTGGGAACAAGGCTAGTGTTGCGTTCTCAGTCTGGGAACGAGGCTAGTGCTAGCCTTCTCCTCAGTCTGGGAACGAGGCTAGTGTTGTGTTCTCAGTCTGGGAACAAGGCTAGTGCTAGCCTTCTCCGCAGTCTGGGAACGAGGCTAGTGTTGTGTCTTCAGTCTGGGAGCGAAGCTAGTGTTGTGTTCTCAGTCTGGGAACGAGGCTAGTGCTAGCCTTCTCCTCAGTCTGGGAATGAGGCTAGTGTTGTGTTCTCAGTCTGGGAACAAGGCTAGTGCTAGCCTTCTCCGCAGTCTGGGAACGAGGCTAGTGTTGTGTTCTCAGTCTGGGAACGAGGCTAGTGCTAGCCTTCTCCACAGTCTGGGAACGAGGCTAGTGTTGTGTTCTCAGTCTGGGAACAAGGCTAGTGCTAGCCTTCTCCGCAGTCTGGGAACGAGGCTAGTGCTAGCCTTCTCCGCAGTCTGGGAACGAGGCTAGTGTTGTGTCCTCAGTCGATCGAAGAGAAAGGAGGGTCTGGTAAATGGGCTTACTAGCTAGTGCACCAGAGGAATGTAGGGAATCCCAACAGATGCAATCGAATAACCGCATATGAGCGTGTTAAATGCTGATGTGGCCTTGCACGAGCGGCTGCGCTTTGACTTTGAAGCGTGAAAACTATAGGGTTTCCGCAAACACGCAATTTAGTTCAATGAATATGCTTTAAGTAGCTCCGCACACATTCCAGCGGAGATATGCCAGATAGCAAGCCCATTTACCAGACCCTCCTTTCGAATTTTTCATACGGGGTGCGCACATAGAGGACAAGCATGGAGGGTCTGGGGACAAGACTAAGTGCTAGCTATGTTCCTACGTTCAGTTTTGGTTCCAATCATGTGGAGGGATAGTTGCAAGGTACCACATAATGATCTGAGGATCCATGCCGCTGTGCATCTTGTTGTACCTGTCTCCTTGTGTTTGCAGCACTGGAGGATCTCAACCGAGACGGAGAGCACAAGGTGGGTTGATCAAGAGCTGTGACTACCATGGTCCTACCTTCAATAGACCTTCTTACCCCCCTGTAGCTGCTGGTGGGAGACCTGGGCAATGGCCAGCTTGACATGAAGCTCAAGGTGTATAAAGGTACATGTAACTAGAAACAAGAGATGGTTCCCACAAAATTCAGTCATACCATCATTCGTTTGTTTTCCTCTCTGCCCAACCTCCCCCACCTCTCCTCTCCAACCTCCTTATCCTCTCCAACCTCCTCCCACCTCTCCTCATCTCCTCTCCCCCTCCCTCACCTCCTTTCCCTCCTTTCCCCATCCTCCCACCTCCCATCTTCTCCCTCCGTCCCCTTCTCCCGCCTCCTTTTCTCCCTCCACCCCCACCTCCCCCTTCCACCTCATCCTCTCCCTCCATCCACTACTCCTCTCCTTCCCTCCCCTCCTCCCACCTCCTCCTCCGTCCCACATACACAGGCACAGAGCTCACGTTCGAGACCCCTCTCCTGGACCTCCCTACTGGTGTGTGCACATTCTACATGGACACCACAGACCCGCACACACCCGCTGTGGCTGTAGCCTCGGGATCCTTTGTCTACGTGTACAAGAACCTGCGACCCTATTTCAAGTTCACTCTACCCAACCTAGAGGTATCACAGCAATGGCTGTAGCTATCTAGTGTGTCATGTGAGATCAGCCTCATTCCCAGGCCTCCCTTGGTCTTGGAATGAGACCTACATTCGCTAATCACAGCCAGGAGTGCATGAGCTGCCGAAGGCGACGAAGGAGCATCGAACTCAGCATGCACGCCCTAGCGGAAGTAGTAGTCCTTCACACGTCCCAAAATTTTACCTTATACGGCAAGACGCCATTACGTAAAAGTGTGAAAGACAAATTAGCGTTTGTGTGGTACCGCAAAGGTCTTCCATGTACGGTATGACCGTGGCGTGAGGGATCACAACATCTCTATACTAGTTTGACGCTCCTGTCACAGCATACCCTTAGTAGATTGTTGCTTCAGAATAGCTGCATAGTTTCAATTCCAATTCTGATTTTCTGAGGGTCTGGTTCCAAGACCAGCCTTGATTAGAATAGAAGCATCAAGCCTCCTCAACAATGTCCCTCTTCTCCCATTCAGTTGAATCACACAGAGGCAGATCTGTGGGCGCAAGTGAAGGAGGTGAGTGTGGATTGTGACGGGCTTGCTTTGCTCTGTGCAAAGCCGAGAGAGATTAATCCACATTCCACCCTGCTACTCTGTGCAGGACAAGATTGATCCTACAGTGCTGAGAGAGATGCTCGAGAGTCTGAAGTACGAGTTGAGACTTAGACAGTACCATCAATATTTTACCTTGCTATTGTTCTTGTGTCGTGTTTGCAGTGATGAAGGAACAGATGTTCCACTGACAGTCCGCTCACTGAAGTAGGTATCTGCATGCATACATACTGTAGCCAGTGAACAGAAACGGTCAGTGAGTGGGTGCTGTGTTTCTGCAGGTTCCTTCAACTCGAGCCTGATGATTTCCAGCCATTCGCCTCCGTCTTCAAACATGTGCCACTGAAACGACAGGTCTGCAGAACCCAAGCATGGAGCTGTGTTTGTTTCTCTACTGACCCTCTTACTGCCCCACTCAAACACACAACATCCTCACATTCCACCCTCAATCTCCTTTTGTGTATGTGGGGAATTGCACCTTTTGCACTTTCTCTGCCCAGTCTGTCATTGTTGCTATGGCAACACTGAAGAAGAGCCACCCAGAGGACGATGCTGTCAGTTGCCTTGTGGTCGCCACTGAGAACAGTGACGTCTACATCTTGGACCCTGAGGCCTTCACCGTCCTAGCCAAGGTACTTCCATGTCAGCCGCCGCCAGTTTCACTTCATGTCGTCACCGCAAGTGTGCAGTGAACCTCCTCTATTCCAGACACCTTGGGACAAAAAAACTTGTCCTGATTATGGACAGGTGACCTCATTTCAGGGTTGAATTTACAACGTTTGGGATAGTTCCCAAAGTGTCCTGAATAAAGGTGTCCTCATTTCAGGGGTTTGGTATAGAGGGGTTCCACAGTAGTATCATTTTACTCTGTGTACCATATCCTTCCTCAACCCCCCCCCCCCCCCCCACACACACACACACACACACACACACACACAGATGATGCTACCATCAGTGCCGGTGTTCCTCAGTGTGACTGGCCTCTACGAAGTCGAGTACCAGATCTCAGTAGCATGCAGGGATGCTTGCGTCTACACCATCAAGAGGTTGACCCTGTCATCAATGATCTAATGCTTGCTATAGGCCCAGAACAAGGCGCTGTACTGCTTACACCTCCAGTCTCTCTGTGAGCTGGGACCAGGCCTGGTTAAAATACCCTCAGATTGTACACACAAAATTCTAACCTTGAAGATGCCCCCTCATGAACTGATCTGTGATTCAGTGCCAGTATCACGTAACTTATTACCCATTTCCTTCTTTGGTCAATACATATTGGCAGTGGTACCGTGTACTAGGCACTAGTGCTTGATCTCAAGCTGGTCCCTTATCTCCTTCCAGGGAGGGGACAACCCCAAAGTACCGTATCCCGTTGGGGTCCCAGCCATGTGGTTTACTGCAGGTGGACAAGAGTGTTGTGGTAGGGTGCATGGACAACACCCTCACCTGCTACACCCCCAGGGTATGTGTGTGTCTTAGTGCTGTGCTCCATGCTCTGTACATGGTGACAGCTCCCACCATCGCCAGACTTCCGACAGGTGTGTATGAATGAACACTCCCTCTTCTCTCTCCCTCCCTCCCTCCCTCCCCCCTCCCTCCCTTCCTCCCTCCCTCCTCCTCCCTCCCTCTGGCTCCTTCCCCCTCTCCCTCCCTTCCCCTCCCTCCATCTTGCAGGGCAAGTCCCTGTGGTGTGTAAAGCTGCCTGACGCAGTCACATCTCTGCAGCTTATGGACCACCGTCCCCGGGGGTTCAAGGCTGTGCTAGTTGCTCTCAGAAATCGTGAGGTCAGAGTCTACAGAGACAAGTACCTTGTCAACACCATCAAACTCGAGGTGAGCCGCACCACTCACACACAAACACATGAACACTGACAAATGTGCACATACACATTGCCTGCAGTGGTTAGGCCACCCTATACAGGCCTGTTTGTGTGGGTGTACATGCATGTGAGTGTGTGCATGTGCATGTGGGTGTGTGTATGTGCATGTGGGTGTGTGTATACATGTATGCGTGTATATGTGTGTTAGACTCGTTCCCGCCCAGCTTTTTGTCGCTTGCCGGGCAAGGCCTGGGAACGAGGCTATGTGTGTTATGTGTATGTGCATGTATCTGTATATTCACATAATATGTAATTTGTACTGTAATCTACCACTCTTGTCTCATGTGGTGTGTCTTTCCTTGTTCTCTGAACCACAAGTCTTAAATATAGCCATAAATGGCTGTTCAAAGATGATTATATGGAGAAACAGAAAGTACACACCCAGGGTGATAGGATTATCTCTGGCCAAATTGTAAATGTGGATTAGCTTTGTCCCCAGAATCTCCAGGGACACATTGTTCTTCGTAGCCTATGCTTCTTGCAACCGAAAACAGCACTGGCCTGGGAACTAGACTAATTGCAGGTCCCTCGTGACCATTAATTCATTGTCTCGTCTACCTCTGAGTGCAGGGTGGGTGATGGTGTTATAATATGGTCTCATTCACGTGACAGGATGTGGTTGTCGGGATGGAGTTTGGCCGGTTTGGCCGTGAGGACGGAGTGCTTCTCCTAGTGACACAGGGTGGAGCTATGGCAATCAAGATCCTCAAGCGAACGGTGAGCTTTGAGGCTAAAGACCCGAATCCCGGCCCCCCTAAGGCTCAGATGGCAAAGCTGAATATTCCACGGAAGACAAAAGTGTTTGTGGATCAGACAGTGAGGGAGAGGGAAAATGCTGTGGGTGAGTGGGGAGGGAGGGGTTACCATTTTGTCTATTATAGATAGCATCTATCATGAAAGACAGAAGTTCGTGCACACACACACATGCACAGCCATGCACAACACATTCCAGCGGGACCTCTATCGGTTGAGGTTGGAGACTGCACGGTCTTATGTGAAGGCTGTCACTGCCAGCCTCACCCCAGTAACCTCCACGCAGGACAGCTCTCTCAAGATCTCAGCACAGGTGGGGAACTGTGTGTGTTTGTGTGTGTGTGCGGATGTGTTTGTGTGTGTGTGCGGATGTGTTTGTGTGTGCATGTATGTGTGTGTGTGAGTGTGTGTGTGTATGTTGGGGGATATTCCCTAAGGAAAAAACTACACACTCTACAGGTGTTAATGTCCATCCATCTGTCTGTATGTCTTGTGTGTAGGTGCAAGGCATGGGTCCTGTCTTCCGTCTCACGGTCAACATCCAGAACACCTCACCCAGCACCGCTGCCATTGGCCACTCCCTCACATTCAAGTGTGATGAGTTTCTCTATAGGATTGGCAAGAAACTCATTCAGGTTAGCTGCACATTATTCTATTGTGCAACAAATGAACGTTATCAGTTGGGCATGTCTGACTATAAAATGTCCACCTAGCTGACCAGCAGTTATGCCACATCAGCTCTAGTTTGGCTGACGACTCTAGGTAGTATTGCTATAAGCTCACTCCTCTGTACGGGGAACTCAGTGGCCCAGTGGTAAGAGGGCCCAACTAAGAATACTTAGGTGTTGGGTTTAAGATTTTAAGTCCCACTCTCTTGGCCTTTCCATCAGTGTTTGTGTTTGCTGTACCTCTCAATAGTCTCAAACATCACATAAACACTCACACGAACGCAGTCCCGTGCATGTCCCAATATCTCCCCTTCCATGCACATATTCTTGCGCATTCCCCCTCCCCCTACAAATCTTCCTCTTCCCTATATTATACACTCATCATGCCCCCATCCCAGATGCCCCTCCTTGTCCCCTCCCTCTCCTACAACTTTGAGACCATGGTGGAGTGTTTGGACGACATGGGGAGGACAGAACCCATTAGCGTCTTTGTGCTCAGGAAAGGCAACCCAGTCCCTATAATCACTGCCGTCATTAACATGCCTGTTAGTGAAAGTGTGATTGTTGTATAGTCATGACTAATTGTGTGTTCATGTAAACCTGTATTTGAAACTTATTATGTCATATTCAATTAAAATTATGGGCACTTTATATAGCTACATAGCTGTTTCCTGTGTGTATGTGCAAGTCAATAATCACTTCTATCCATGTGTCTTATCAGTACTGCATGACATACGTAATAAAAGCACCCATTTTTTAGCAATCTCCTTTCATCTGGTGTGCAGGAGATTGGCCAAGAAGAAAAAATAAGAATAAAGGAAAAAAACCTAGCAACCTCTCAAGTCAGACACACCAAAGTATACTGCCTCAGGAGCATTGGATGGGCGTGACTGGGATCACAGGAGGCCAACCTGCTTTGCCCAGAACATCCTCTAGCTTCGGTGATCGCGGGAATTGACGTCCTGGTGCTAGGCCGGTGTTACAGTAAATCCGATCGCTCGGAAATATGATCGCGGCGTTAAAATTTCCTAGGAAATGTTAACACCGGGCGTGCATATTTCCTAGGAAATATCATCGCGGACAGGAAATTCGATCGCTCACGGTAAGGTTGTTCTGTAAACGGAAGAAGGGTGCTTAAAAGTGCAGATCAATGCATGTCTCCGCACTCTAACACCTTTACAGTCATGGATACCAACAAATATGAAGAACTCTACAACGTAGTAGCGCACCAGCGCTATCCTCAGGGGATTACCAAGAATAAGAAGGATCATTCAAAGAGGCGACCTGACCAGAGGCAAGCATATCCAATGTTTCCCTACAGAGAAAAATAGAGGTGTTTTGCACGTGTGATATGCCAGAATGCCTGGACAATATGATCATGTGTGATGGGTGTGAAGAGTGGTTCCACCTGAGTTGCGTTGGACTGAAAGCCCCACCTCCAGATACTGATCCATGGCACTGTAGAGCATGTATAGTCTAGGAGTCAACTTTGTTGTAGCATTTCTGTTCTTCTGTATGATAATAATTGTTGTGCTGCTCTCCCGAATATATTTGCAAGTAACCGTACACACTGCTTTCCCATATACTGTACCGTGAGCGATCGAATTTCCTGTCCGCGATGATATTTCCTAGGAAATATGCACGCCTGGCGTTAACATTTCCTAGGAAATTTTAACGCCGCGATCATATTTCCGAGCGATCGGATTTACTGTAACACCGGGACCGGAGTTGAGAATCGGTATATATGCACGGAGTGGCACAGACTCGTACTCGATTATTGGGGAGGCAACATTCAGACCCTGCAGACGAATGTGCCGCCTCGACTTCCCGCCAAAACCATGTTCAAATTGAGTATTTAAACCCCAACCGGCTGTTTGCGGTTGCGTGCGCCACAGTCACCATGGCGCAGGTAACTGACCTTTGAACTTTGACGATGACGCGACGGTGGTGAGAGTTTACGTGTCATCTCACCATAGACAAACCTCATTAGCTTACTACTAGACGAATGCAGAACATTGTGGGGCGAGCCTGAGCGAGTACAGTTGTCGAATGCATATGTGCATGGAGCAGTTGCATGAGCATGTGTTCCTACATGGAGCAGATGCATGTGCATGACTGTCAGTGCATGTCATCTGAATGTGACGGAGAGCATAGCACAACTTAAGGACACAGAAGTTATGACACTAAAAGTACACCCATGCACTTCACAGCAACTGCGAATCAGGTTATAATTAGCCGAAGCAGTCTGGTAGGTAGGTCCAGGAGAGCTCTCTGTCTTTGTTGTCGCCACCGGAGGGTGACTTTCTCATTCTCTGCTGATGCCAGATCTGTGTCTTGACTGCATGTCACAGTGAGGTAAGTGTTACCGAGCGCAGGCCAGTCAAGTTCCCATCCTCTGGCAATAGCTGAAGCAGCAGTCTAACACACCGTGATGGTTTATAGCTATTAAAGCCTGCATGCATGCTAGCTAGCTACTGTAGCTAATGCACACCATGATGTGCTCTGCATGCACAGGACATGAGATCACTTGAAGCACTCTCCCTGTCTTCATGAAATGCTTTATATAGCCCCTCACCGCGCGCCATAGTCTCCATCCTTGTTGAGGTAGACCGTTCATGGTTCGTGTCTATGTCGTTGACGTTGCAATGGCGAGTTCGTTTGTGGTTTGAATTAACGCATGACGCAATGACACGCAAAATACGAGCAGGAAGTGATTTACGGCACGACGTACGATAGATATAAAGAAATAAATAAATAAATAAATATATGGAAAATTCACAGCAAACTCGTCTATGTGGGGCTCGCTCAGGCTCGCCCCAATTACCAATTTGGCACTTCAATAGGTTAATACAGGCTGGTACCGCCAAGCCAGACTTAAAGGGAAGTCAGTTCAGCACAACACAAAAGTAAAAGAGGAACACAGTTACCTGTCTGCGTTTTCACTTCGGGGTCTTGGCAGCAGCAATGTTCGGTCTGTGAACTAGTCTCGGTACCAGACTCTTCGCGCACGGCCGAATAGTCTGGTACCGAGACTATCTGTGAACCGTTTCCTGCGTTTGTGTTCCAACCGTTACCGCACCACCGCGTGCGACCTGACTCAGCGTTATCAGATTACCAGGGACTTCCCAAACGCTTAGCGAACACCAGTATTCATTACTGCAGCTGGTTAGCGTTGCGAAACGCGCTGGAGATCAAAGGATTTCACCGCCCGTAAACGTATTACGTACAGCATCACGTGGGCGTTTGAGCCAATATCCCTAGTACATGTACATGTATACACTGTATATCTATGATCTCACGCTCACACGCATGCGCTATATGCATATCCAAATCTCACGCATTTGCACCGCGCATGTTACTGTTGATTTTGGCTGCTGAAGCACGGGTTGGTGCAAAACCTGGACTCTGGACTCTGGACTGGACCGTGGACTGGACTCTGGACTGCATTTTGGACTGCATTTTGGACCGGATATTGGACTTGACTTCGTACGATCGTACGCATGCCCCAGAAGGCATGTCGGAGGTCGCTATATCTCTGTCTCAGTGGATGCCTATGGGAACTTAAGTGGGGACGACGTTGAGTAGCTACCCTGAGATCTGCTGGTGGAGGCTGGGGCTCTATCCTACCATAGATAAGATCTATGATCCTACAGGATTATTTCTGCTGGGGCAAATATCGGGAATCTCAGATTCTGGTCGTTTTTGGCAGAATAGAGCGTGTGCCGTCGATTGTTATACAGTTTGCTGTCTGAATGAGCTACAAGTACAAGACTGATTTCGTGCCTGTGATGACGACATTGTGTGTTAAGTTCTCTGCTGACGATGGGCTCTATCCTACGGGATTATTTCTACGGATATCAGAACCCTGCTCACTTGATGGAAGTGGAACAGAGCGTGCTAGCTGTTGAGCTTGAACCAACTGATCATGTGTGTGTGTGTGTTGTATTTGTTGTGGACCAGCTTGGTCTTCTGTATGCCTTCTGGGCCATGAATGATTGAGTCCAATATCCAGTCCAAAATGCAGTCCAGAGTCCAGTCCACGGTCCAGTCCACGGTCCAGTCCAGAGTCCAGAGTCCAGAGTCCAGGTTTTGCACTAACCCCACTATGTAGTAAGCATTTCATTGACTTCCCTAAGTGGATACTGACAGGTTTCTCAATGGTTGATTCAATTATACCCACTTACAAGTTACATGACACGTGTTCAAGTTCTCAGCTCGTGGCAACAACGAATTTGATAATGAAGTTGTTTAGAAACTGTTGTATGTTTATTCAGTCATGAATTTCTGCCTTGACCTTGACCTTCACAGGTCAAATTCGTAGGGTATTTATTGTGTCATGAGTTTAAATTGGATGGGTGTTCATGGGGTCTCACTCATTTTGTGCCAATCTCACTCATTTTGAGGTGGGGTCTCACTCAAGTGAGGCTGCCGACCTTGACAGGTCTGGGGACCGCACTGACAGACTGAGATATGAGAGACTGACTGTACGACTTCTTGGGGTGCGTTGGGTGCCCCATTTCTATCCATGTGTCGCAGTAGACATAATAAAAGCTTTTTATTGCAAGTGACAAATGCTGCATGGGGTGAGAACTAAGAAATCAGCAAAACAGCAATCAGTCATCATGCATGCAGGTGGACTGCAGGGTCTGGCTGCGCCAGACTAAGCGGCAGCAGCAGCAGCAGGCCAGGACGCTTTTTCCTGGGGGTGTGGCCGGAACAGCGGTTCCAATCACACCCCCAAACAGGAAATAATTAAACGAGGGAACGCGGCGAGGCTACTATAGTACCGGTATATAGTCTGGTTCCCAGACCCTACCCGCGAGTAAGGGTAGGGTCTGGGAACCAGACTATCTGGTAACATGCAGTGGAATCTGAAGCATGCAGGCGGTACTAGTAGCTATGGCGATTATGGTCTCTCTCTTGATATCAGGAGTCCTAGGTAAGCTCAGGAAGGTAAGTCTCGGTACCAGATTCTTTGCGCACGGCGCCGTGCGCGAAGAGTCCGGTACGGAGACTACAGGATGCATGCCCGGTGGAGCTTGCCTATCTGCATGCCGCCTGAGAATTTTATTATCATATAGCTGATTGGAAATGCTGAGCATCTGACGCTGATGATAATGCATGCGTAAGTCTTGACAGTATGATTATTATTCAGGTGCAATTCTTCTTCCCAACAACCGCTGAATGCCATCTTTTCTCCATCTCATGCCCTCCAATGCTCTTCTGTCAACTCTTCCATCTCCTCCACCTGTCTTAGCTGTCTTCCATAGCTAGCAACTTCTCTCTTCCGTGTGAAATTTAACAACATCCTCCGTGTAGTTTAGATTAACACTTCCACAGCTGCAGTTTCTCTGCTGTCGTTTGGAGCTTAAGCCTGATGTAGTACTGTAATTCCTTCCATACAACAGATAATTCTCCTCCCAGTACATGTCTCCTATCCTGTATTAAATACATGTCTCCTATCCTGTATTAAATACATGTACAATGGTTACTTGCAGTGAATTCAAACACTCAACTTTGTAACAACTATATGGCACACTGTTCGTATCAAATTACAATTTCTTATGTGCCGGCCTTACAGCTTATGTGCATGACCAGGTCTTGTAAGGAGAGTTATGTGACCGGATCTTGTAGGAGAGTTATATGACCGGGTCTTGTAAGAGTTACATAGAGTACCAGAGAAAACACTTGTGGTATACACTGCAAAAACTGAGCAGTAGCTAAACCACAATCATATGCCTGTGCGTAGGTGAGGAATTGAAACAATATCCTTTGAGTTTTAGTCCATTTGCTATCAAATTATTGGTACACATGCAGGTTTGAGTTACATGTATGCATTGAGTCACTGCAAATGCAGGAGCTAAGTTAGCCATTCTGTGCTAACTACCGTATAGCGGGTTATTTTCGTGGGTGGAAATTTTCGTGAAATGCGAATTAATTTTCATGGTTCTAATTTTCGTGGCAGCCGGTGTGGCGGCCAGTCCTTCGCATTAATTTTTATTAATTTAGAATATGAAAATTAGTACACGCAGTTTGATGGCCGAAGTACATGAAGTACACTGCGCTTCACTATATAGCGTGAGTGTGACGCTACTTCATCAGTAAAAGACGTGGGAGGCCAGTGTTGGAGAAGAACTAACATGCTAACGCGAGAATGGCAACCGTATTGATCCATTTGCTGTGGCGAGAGTTACTGGCCTTGTTTTTCGTCGCCTGGGTCCAATTCGATCACAACGCGAGGGACAGCTGGTGATAGAGGATCCTGTCAATCGAGGACACTGTCAACGGGACATAGCTAGTCACGCAGGTACAGCTACGAAGAGCTGTACAGTGTACTTGAACGACGGCACCTAGCTATGTGTTGCACAGCGCGATTTGGGGTTGAAAATTCCGTGAGTGGAAAATTTCGTGACTTGTTGATGAGTCACGAAAATAACGAAAATTGGCACCCCACGAAAATAACCCGCTATATGGTATACCTGTCATTCCAACTACCATGGTTTTCCTTTCCTAGCATGTGCATACTGTCCCGCCACATACTAGGTTCATCTGCTGTTTCACCCATTAACATGATGTCATCATCATAATGCTCAATTCTCCTCACAAGGACATCCCCAATTCCCATCACATATACATGTATGCTGTAGAGAACGGGTGTCATACTGTGGTGGGCTGGAACTATTAAGTATAGCTAGTGTTAATCCATTAATATTTGCCAACTTTATAGAGGGAGCCCGGCCTAGTGCACTTCTTCAGTCAGTCTATTGTAGTTTCCGTATAGGGTCTTTTGTTGTTATTAACAGTAGTGCTGTTTTGTACCTAGTAGATTTAGCATGCATGGTCCTTTATTCATTCTTCAAGCTAAGTTACTGCTCGGTCCATTACAAGAGGTACCAGTGATAAAGGGCACCCTTGCAGTAAACCTCATTTTGCTGGGAACCAATTTCATTAGTCCCTTCTAAACACCTGCAGCTGTCTCAGCCCCTGCATAGACACCTGAGGGATGAACTGCAGTAGTATGGGATAGTGGAGAACTTAAATCAGATCTGCAGAGGGTTCTATCATAATGGCTGTAACGTAACTGGACCTGCAGCCTTCCCCTCTTCCGTTGCTTCAACTGCTTCATCAAATCTCACAGTCATACATCTGAGCTTCACCACTACTCCCTCCCGCTCACAGGGAAAATATGACGATTACAATGATTGTCATTTCTACTTTTACTTTGATTTTCACTACATCTTATTTGCACCTACACTTGGTTGTTAGCACCTTTTACACAACACTTTTACCTTGATTGTACAATGACTGGATTGAAAAATACAACAGAATTACAATCTTCCACTTTGCTTTTCAAATTACGTGTTGGTACATTATTGTTGTATTTGGCCGAATGTAAAAGTAATGCAAAATAGTAGAATTTACAACAACTTCACATTGTTTTCGTGAAATATACAACGTGCAATCCTCAGCAACCAACTTCCTCATTCCATGCAATGTCATTGGACACCCACTTTGGGATTCAGATTCCTAGAGGAACGTGAATCATGTAGCTATAGCATAGAATTTTAGCTGTACTGAATACTTACATGTTAGATCTTGTAAACTTGTAATGTTGGTGTTTCTTAACTACAGTTCGGTCACAGGAATGTGTGCAGAACTTCCCCTTGTTTGCAAATCAAGGAGGAGGTGGTGTTCAACGATTTAGTCCTGGCACCCAGATCATCATCCCAGACTATTCCTTCAACTGCTATGGCAATGTCACTCAGTGGGGAGCATGGGTGGAGCGTGGAGGAGGTAGTGAACATTACACTCTTGACTTTCAAGTCTGGAGGAGGAGTGAAGGTGGACAGGGAACAACAGGATGCTATGATCAGGTTGATAATAACTTGTTCCAAATGATGTCTCCAGATGATGGTCGAATTGTGCTACCTGTCGCAGTGGAGGATCAGATCCAGGTGCGTCCTGGGGATGTTGTTGGATTCGCTGTTGTCAGTTCAAATCGACAGGACAATGGTGTGGAGCTTCAGGATACTGATGATGATCCTCCCGGAGGACGAGTAAATGTCAGTGCGTGGTATGGCCCTCTCCCCACAAGTGGCGGTGTTGCAGGATCATGCAGGATCCAAGTGGGAGATGATGAATTACGCTCATCCACAACAACTGCCCCCATCATCACCGTTGTTGTCGGTAAGAGAACTAGCCTCTGCAATAGTAACTATCTGTACTGAAATACTAGTCATGTATAATAATTTCTCATATTGTATTAGCAGTCATACCTCCAACCTCTGCTGTGGAAATCCCATCCCCCTCACCTACCCCACCATCTGACTCGACCCTGACTGCCACCCAACACACCCCTCCATCCACCACTAGTAATCCTCCCGGCACTTCATCCACTACCTCTCCTGGTAGCCCTCTCAGCATAGCAGCTGTTATTGGGATCGTGTTAGCCCCAATACTTGTGATCTTAACAGCTGTGGTAGTAGTTTCAGTGGCTGTAGTCATGAAGCATTCACACTCCAAACAAACAGCTGGAGAACTGTATGAAACCTCTGATGCTATTGGTATGAAGGACAATGAGGCATACGGAACAAACACTCAAACACACCACATTGCTACAGCTGCAAATGAAGCCTATGGCTGTGTGAAGGACATTCCAATTGTACAGAATGTGGCATATGTACCAGCTGCAGAAAACATCCCAACTGTTCAGAATGAGGCTAACGGAATGGAGTCCAGGGATAACACTGGCGATGGAGAGTATGCCTATGTTGCTACTGGTATGTAGCCTGAAAACATGGCCCATGCAGATATGCCATGTGCAACATACAATTATAGGAACCCATCAAGCCACTGTCAGCTAGATATTGTACAGAGCTACTTTTTTCAAGTTTGGTCAAACACTTCTTCCCTAATTGTTTTGTGGATTAGCCTACGTTGCTATGTACAGTATGGAGTATGTATGTATATGAGGGGTAGCTATGATTACTAGCTATAGCTATAGGTGTAGCTACATTGCAAACTAGAGTGTATTCATTGAATACTTACCCTGCACATCTAGCTATCTCGTCTACGACCCAGAGCTACTGACATGGATGTTCTTTGGTATTAAAATGGCAGACTATACTGACATTTAATAAGACAGAGCTTGCATGGCATGCAGTGTATTGGTCGCTATCAGGTAGCTACACAGATGCAGATTTTTGTTTTTACCCTGCACGCGCATGAGGGAAACAGGGTTATTAATTTTGTGTAGCATTTCCCTAGTCTCATGCCCAGACCACACCCCCTCGTGGGGAGAAACAGCCTGGTGAACGAAGTCAAATTTCTTGGATTTATTACCAGAATGCAGTAAGGACCAATGAGATTGCGAGATTGTTAATTATTACATAGTAATCACTTTGAATACTCATAAGCTGGAGAGGCGACAACAGCCAAGAGCCTTTGCCATGCCATGGCAGTTTGCCCTTAGTGCTTGACTGTGTAAGGCAACGCTGCATCGTGGCAACAACTCCTGATCGAAGACTTTTGCACTCAAAAGAAAGCTGGAAGTCTTATAAGAATTATAAGAACCAATTGAGATGTCACAATCATTTTGGATCTTATCAGGGGCGGATCCAGGGGGGGGGGGGCTACAGGGGGCACCCCTGCTTATAAGAAATGGCCAAAATTTAATCTTTAATTCTTATAAGATTCTTATAAGATCTTGTGACTGTTTGCGTAAGGGCACTGTTCTAAATACACAGATGTTCATCCTGGGAGAAGATGCTCCCTCATGAACTGATATGTATTCAGTGTATCACATTACTTGTTAGCCATTTCCTGCTTTGAATAATGCATACACAACTGCATGGGTAGTGATGCTGTGTACTAGGCACTAGTGCTGGATCTCATTGTGGTCCCTTGCTTCCCATTCTCTCCTTCCAGGGAGGGGACAACCCCAAAGTTCCGTATCCCGTTGGGGTCCCAGCCATGTTGTTTACTACAGGTGGACAAGAGTGTTGTGGTAGGGTGCATGGACAACACCCTCACCTGCTACACCCCCGTACGTGTCTAAGTCTTAGTGCATGGTGTGCTCCCTGCTCTGTACATGGTGACAGCTCCCACCATCTCCAGACTTCTGCCCAACACCCATCCACCACTGGTATTCCTCCTGGTACTCCTCCTGGCACTCCATCCACCATGTCTCCTGGTAACCCACTCAGCATAGCAGCTGTTATTGGGATCGTGTTAGGATCCATACTTGTGATCTTGATAGTTGTGGTAGTCATGTCAGTGGCTGTAGTCATGTTCGAAGCATTCACACTCCAAACGAACAGCTGGAGAACTCCATGAAACATCTGATGCTATTGGTCTGAAGAGGAGGAATCAGGCATACATTGGAACAAACACTCAAATACCGCACATTGCTACAGTTGCAAATGAAGCCTATGGCCATGGCTGTGTGGAGGGCATTCGACATCGCAGAGAATGTGGCATATGACCCAGCTGCAGTGAATATCCCAACTGTTCGAATGAGGCTTACGGAATGGAGTCCAGGGATAACACTGGCAATGGAGAGTATGCCTATGCTGCTTGTAGCTAGCTTGAAAACATGGCTCCTTAATCCCAGATATGCCATGTGTAACACACATAGGAATAATCATAGGAACCCATCAATCCATTGTCAGTTAGATATACTTTTTCCAACTTCTAGCTGTCAAGATCATCCTTTGGTCAAACCATTCACACCGCATACTGAGTTCTTCCCTAACTGTTTGTGATCATGTTTTGATTAGATATAAGTTGCTATGGTACAGACATTTCGCTATATACTTACACTCATTATCACATAACATTGCTATCTTTTAACAGTGATACTCTTTGCTATTATATTGCCACAAATAAACACTTGCATCATTCAACACTTGCTATTTATTGCAGGCTACTAGTTTACTGCTGTTCTGCTATTACTTCTCAGAGACTGTTACTGCTATCAGTACTATTACTACTATTCTGCTAACTTCTATTCTGCCATTATATACCACTATTCTGCTATTAAATACTGCTATTAGTGTTGCAATTACTGCTATTACTGCTGTTATGCTATTCTGCTACTCAGCATTGTGTAATACAGCCGCAGAACACGGCTGCCAACTGCAGCAACCTAAACTGCGCCCTTATTTGGAAGTTCGTTATGTAACAAGAGCTGGTGGGGGAGGGGGGGGGGGCTTCCTGTAGTAGTCTATGTAGGTGTTGGCCGCATGGTGGTTCGTAAATTAACTTTAGTGTGACAGCAGTATAGATCCCCACATTGTCCTCTACAATGTGTCCTCTTAACTCTGTTTAGCACATGCACACACAGGGTAATTATCCAGAGTTGATACAACGGAATGTTCACGCATGCGCCAACCGTGTACATATGTATTAGGCTCATTTTCTGCAGGCTCTGCACCAGAGCCTCCATGGGAACGACGCTAGGTGGGACTATTACAGTACATTAGACCCTCCTTCTGGTTGGATCTGGCTATACAGACTAGTACGTCAGACCCTTCTTTCAGTTGGGTCTGGCACACGCAACTCCATATATATGGAAAGCTCACCCTTCAGTATCATGCCCTGTCTTACTCACTTGTGGATACCTGGCCATGGGTGGACTCTGGCTGCAGCCATGGCACTAACATGCAGCTAGACTCCGTGTCACATTGCGGTACTTGGACACAAAATGACTGGTGAACCATTTCACCTTACAGCTGCAGACCTGTATTACACAATCCCTCGATCAGTGACAGCCACACCTACATCAAAATGTTATTAATCATGCGATTTCTTGCCAATAAGATCATTGACAGAGTGAATGAAAAATGTCGCAAAATTTTACAGAATGCCAGAGTGGAAAAGGTCAACTGATATTTCCAAACTCCATAAAACTACGTTGTCTACCTATAAGAGTAATGTTACTGTACGTGTTATTATACCCTACGGACAAGAGGCTACATGAGGGGCGTGGCTTATAGCTCATCCCGGGGAGGTTCCTCGGGCTCCTCCATCTCGTCCATCTCTTCCATCTCCTCCATCTCCTCCTCCTGTTCCTCCTCTTGTTCTACTTCCTTCCCTTCCACTCGGGCCTCCACATACTGGATGAGGTCATCCAATGTACGGCCACCATTATAGTCGATCACCTGCATGAATGAGGCAGGAAATGAAGAGCTTTACAGGAGGCATTCATCTTGGCAAGAGGTTGAATATGATGCACTGTGACCACCATTTCTACGCACCTTACATGCTCACCGAACTGGGGGGGGGGGGGGGGGGGGGGGGGGGGCTCTTTTGAGTGTTTCCACTTTCGACCTCACCCATCTTTGTTTATGTACGTAGCAACAAGCATGTGTGCGTCAGAGCCCATCTACATCACTGGAGTCGCCAGCAATATCACTGCTCACGACGTCGTCTTTCGCTTTCAAGTGCTTGAGGTCCCACGCAGAGGTCCCGTGTACCTTCGTCTTCACAGGCAAGCCAACACACATAGACACCATACACAGACCCATAGAGACTTTCTGCAAGCAAAGTTTCTTACCTCAGATGCGCATGGAACATCTCAAGACTTTCATAAATGCATCACACGAGGCACGAGGCTAACGCAAGGGTGGGGGCTCATTCAAGTAAACTTTGACCCTATACAGGAAATTGAAATTGAGCCAAAAGTGGGGGGTGGGCACTCTTTTGCAAGACTACGGTAGTTGTTGAAGGTTACTCTACCCATTATCAAACAGACAGACTACTCTGATAGCACCCACTACTCACCTCATTGGTATCCTTCATAAAGAACTTGAGAGTCGGGAAGCCTTGGACCTTTGCCTCCTCTACCTCATTCTTCGTGGAATCCATCTTGGCAATCACTACAGTGTCATCATCCTTAAAGTGTTCTCCTAGTTGATCCCAGATTGGGGCAAGCTGCTTGCAATGGCCGCACCATGGAGCATCTGTGTATGCACGTGTGCATGCATGCGTGTGTGCACACATTTGTGTGTACATAATAGTAATGAATTCAAATGTGTGTGTGTGTGTGTGGGTGTTGTGCATGTGTGTGCGTGTGTTGTGCATGTGTGTGGTTATGTTTTGTGTGAGTGAGTGTATGTACACGTGAGAGATATATTCTAGTAGCTGGCAAGTGTTGAATACAGAATGTATGGGGAGTGCTACAAACAACTTACAGAACTCAACAAAGACATGTTTGCTCGGGTCAAGAGCCACATCAGCAAAGTTCTTTCCAACCAAAACCTTTACTGGTTTTGCATTCCAGTCATCAGGGATCTCTTCTGTGTTCAAGTGGGACTGTGTGTGTGTGTATGTATGTGGGGGGGGGGGAGAACAGATGGGTTTAGACGGAGAGGGTGGCAGGCTGATCCCTCACAAAGACATACACTCAGAGCAGCTAGTTACCTTGAGTTTCCCACCCAAGTAATCCTGTATCCATGGCTTCAGCTTAGCAGCATCTAGCTCATTGAAGTCCGGCACATACTTCTTCATATCCTCTGCCAGGTTGATGAGTCTGGAGGTCGGTGTACCGTCTTCATCTATATTGAAGAATTCCATGATGCGAGACGAGGATTCGTCATCGTTATCGATGTGCACTACCAGCACCTGAGTGTGAGTGTGTGTGTGAGGGGGGTGGAGGCGTATGTGAGGGGGGTAGTGTGAGTGTATGTTGTGTGTGAGGGGGGGGGGTGGAGGCGTGTGAGAGGGGGTGGAGGAGAGTGGAGGCATGTGTGTGAGGGGGGTGGAGGCGTGTAAGGGGGATGGAGGCATGTGTGTGAGGGGGTGGTGTGTGTGTGAGGGGAGTGGAGGCATGTGTGTGATGGGGGTGGAGGTGTGTGTGAGGGGGGTGGAGGCATGTGTGAGGGGGTGGAGGCGTGTATGAGGGAGGTGGAGGTGTGTGTGCGGGCGGGGTGGAGGCGTGTGAGTGAGAGGGTGGAGGCGTGTGCGTGAGGGGGGTGGAGGCGTGTGCGTGAGGGGGGTGGAGGCGTGTGCGTGAGGGGGGTGGAGGTGTGTCTAGAGGTCTGATAAACTCCCACCTCCATTCACATTAGTGCAACACAGTGCAGAAATAGATCAGAGGTCTCGCCTCCCTCAGTGTCTGCATGTGTCTGGTGTAGCTCCTCTAATGCACCAACAGCCTTGTGTGATAGCGCCTCTGAGTCTCTGGCGAGCACTAGCATCTTTTCTGCCCCATTTCCGTTACTCGCACGCATAAAGAGAGAAATCATTGATAGGTACAAAGGAAGTCGTGTGCACACTGCCAGCTACTGTGACATGCTATATGCACACAGACGGAGATCAACAAAGCAGCCATTCTCCACCAGGTTCTAGCAACCGGCTATAGGGGCCATTGTTGGCACACACGGAACTGATGTTGTCTAGGGTGGCCAATAGTTTGGTCTGCCGTCACTTATACACTCAGCTTCTGCACCCCAAACAAACCCACACAGCTGCCAGGATAGAAAAATAGGTTAGGGAGGAGGGAGATGGACTCATTGCCAACCTTGCCCTTGTATGCGGTGGCTACGTCTTTGAGGTTGCTCATGACGGTGTCATAGTTTTCGGCTTCACCGGAGAAGAAAGCCAGCAGGTGAGTCTGAATGCTTCCACCAAATATCTTGGGGGCCGTCTGTGCGTGCACGAGTTTGTGTGTGAGCATGTGTGTGCACGTGTGCATGTGTGTGCATGTGTGAGCATGTGTGATTGGGTGTGTTGTGTGCGTGTGTGTGTGTGTGTGGGGGGGGGGGGGGGGGGGGGGGGGGGGGGGTGGTAAGGTCAAGTGACCAGTAATTTCCACAGTAATGCACAGCTGTATGACCTTCATACTGACCTCATCTGAGAACTTGGTGACCAGCGGCAACTGCTCTGTGAGGACAAAGTTCATAATCTCCTCCGTCGTGTACTCCCCGGAGAAGACAGTGCGGCCCTCGTCAAACTGGAGGGAATGTGTGTGTAGGGCAGTGGAGACAATTCGGTTTGCAAAATTGGGAGGGGAAGGAAGCATGCTACCAGAGATTCACCACCAGAGGACTAAACAGAGCCCACACACACGTCTTGCACGTGTAAACAGACCAGATACCTCCTTCCCCAAAACAAGTCCCCTCCCGACTCATGCAACACACACCTGCTTGAACAAGACTATACTGTCAAAAGTTGCATCCAGCGAGTCTGCAACTTCCTTCGATGTGGTGATCCCAAAACTAACACTATCATGAGCTTCAGCAGCAGAGGTGTAGGCAATGGCAGGTTCTGACTCGGTATTCTCAAAGAATCCTATCGCCACCACCTCGTCTTTCTTGGAGAAGGCAAGGGCTTGCTCAGGAGTGGTCAGGTCCTGGGCAGGGGGGCCTGTCCGCTTGTTTAGCCAGTTGACAATCTCCGGTGCAGTGCGGCCACCTGAGTGTGAGGCAGGAAGGGAATTAAACAAGGGATAAGCTGGGGGGGGGGGGGGGATCTCTCCCAATTCAATTGACTTTAGGGGGAGAGGAAGTATCACACTAGTCATGCAAAATGAAAGGAACAAAGCAATTAAGAGATGGAAGTGATAACCTACTCACTACCAGTGGAACAAAGGTCTCTTCCTCACCACATAACCTAAATTACCCCTCACCAGAATAGTCAAGCTCCTTCCCATTCTTGAAGAACTTGATGGTTGGATACCCACGGATCCCGTGCTGTTGGGCTAGATCGCTCTCCTCCGTTGCATCAACCTTGGCCAGCTTGATCTCGGAGCCTTCGTCCTTCAGCTGGCCCGCAGCTTTAGCGTACTCTGGAGCCAATGCTTTGCAGTGGCCGCACCAAGGGGCATCTGCACACAACGCAGTTGGGGAGAGAGGAATAAATATATGCCACTCCATGCCAACAACCTGCCACTGCATGGCTGGTAAGTTTATTAGGCCAGAGTTACTTGGCCTTCGGTTGCTCTGGCCAGGTGGGTCAGAATTTTTAATCTTTGCCAAAAAAAAAACTAGTTCATGCCATGGATCTGCTGCGTGATGAACCGAACACGTCGGCTGTGAGGTGGCTTGGTGTAAAGATTGTCTCTGTTTCCAGTGCACAGTTGAGAACAAAACTTGTAAGCTGTTCTGAAGATAAAATTCAATATGACCTGAGACAGCAAATGAATGATACCAAGAGCAGCACTTTGCAGAGAGAAGAGAAACTTGACATTTTTAACAGCCATGAAGTCCTATAATTATCTTGTCAGTAATTGCTCTTTGGCAAGCCACCAGGGACAGTTAGTGATTAGGCAACAAAATATCAAGCAGGCCTGGGCTTACTGCAGGTCTAAAATTAAAACATCAAACTGAAACGACAGTGCGGATACATACGGACACGCTATATTTCAGATGAACTTACAGAACTCCACGAGAATGTACGGGAAAGTATCGATGGCCTGTTGGAAGTCCTCACTTTTCAACACGAGTACGTTGTCCTCCTCCTCAAACTCTGCAAACCCCAGCCCTATAAGGGCAATCAGAAATAATGCCACTCGCATTTTAACTTGATCCCTCGGCTTGATTCCTCTACTCGATCTCACAGACTGACAATCGCACTCTCAGCTTGTACATGTGTACATGTGCTTGGCCAATGTGGTCTTATCTGATTGGTTACCCGTCACGTCATCATACGGAGCTTTACGTTACGCCCACGCATAGCGCATATGCGCATAGGTCGTCGTGCGCAGCGGAAGTACTATATGTCAGTCGTTCAGTGCATGCATGTGCTGGCTGCACTAATAACTGTGATTGTCTCAATGTGTCTCAACATCTGGTCTGCCCCTTACCATCCTCGGTCTCTTTGCTCTTGAAACTATCCTCTCTTTTATCCTCCACCTGAGTTGAATGAGGCAACAGTCACAAGGAATGTACACTACCTCAACCCTATAGCTAAGTGCATTTCCAGAAACAGCGCAGCAAGGGTGTAGGGTTAAGGGTTTGAGTTTCGTTTCCATGGTTGGGGGTACCGTTCACTGCAAAAAAAACACGCAAATATGCTCAACCACTGGGCCTAAATCAAGCTTGATGGAATTGTGAGGGGAAGTCTTTTCTCATTTACATGTTCAAATTTATTACTGACACAGCTGGAATGACTATACACATACACACACGCACCTGAAATTTCCCCTTCAAATAATCCTGTATCCATGGTTTCAAGTCTGCTGCATCTAGCCCACTGAAAGTGGGTGCATTTTTCTCCTCAACGGTACCCTTTTTAATGGTGGTCATTCGGGCGGTAGGCAACTCTTCGTCTTTAACCTCAAAGAGCTTTATTGCACCACTTACATCAAAGCTCTGGTCTGTTGTGTCAATATACACTACACGAACCTGTGTGTAAATGCGTGTAAATGTGCAGGTTGTTGAATGGATGTGTGGAATTCAACTTCAAGGGAAGATGTTCCACCATGCCACTGACCTTGCCCTTGAATGCGGTGGCTACGTCTCTGAGGTTCCTCATGACGGTGTCATAGTCCTCAGCTTCACCGGAGAAGAATGTTAGTAGCACGTGCTTGATGTGCGTATCAAAGAGATTCATAGCAGTCTGCATGATTGTATGCACAATGCGTATGGGTAAAGCACCTGGGAATAACACTGAAATTGATACTAGTTTGCTGAATGCATGCAGACCTCTTGGTTGAACTTGGTGACCAGTGGTATCTGCTCTATGGTGATAAAGTGTGAGATATCCTCAGTCGTGCAAGTGTCTTGCCAAGAGAATGCTGCATGACGTCCCTCATCAAGCTGAATGGAGGGGGCCATACAGGTAAAATAGCACTAGGTACAACCACTACCACCCCCACACACTCACCTGGTTAAACACAATGATACTGTTTAGAGTTGCATTCATAGAGTTTGCAACCTCCTGGGAGGAGGTAATCCCAAAGTAGATGTTATAGTGTGCAGCGGCAGCTGAGATGAAGGCGTTAGCAGCTTCTGACTCTGCATCCTGGAAGAGCCCCACCACCACTACCTCATACGTTTTGGAGAAGGCACTGGCCTGCTCAGGAGTGGCAAGGTCTTGGACGAGGGGACCTGTCTGCTTCTTCAGCCAAAGCACTATCTCGTCAGATTTCATCTTACCTTTAAAATAAAGAACGATTGTTTGATGTACATGTAAACCCCACAAGAGAACCCATTCTTCCATACTGCAAGCGATGAAAAGCTGGGTGGGGGCTGGGAACAAGCTCAAGGGTAGAGACTTAAAACACTGAAAGAGAAGTACGTTATCACAGTCTGACTGCATGTATACAGAGCAAACGAGGGACAATTTTGTTTGTCTTGCATGTGCCTTGCTATGCACCATGTGTTTTCTCATGCACAGACATTCACCTGCGATAATGTCTCTGGCTGGGCTAGGTGATTAACCCTTACAAACTGTGAAAACCCATGTAAAGTACGTGTGATCATATAATATGAGCATAGCAAGAGAGCAATGAAGCAGCCAAAGCTCACATTCATTTTCAAGTGTGATATATTGTATGCATAATGTGCAACGACAATATTAACATGCCCTGCTGAAATACAATTTAGATTAGCGTTCCTTGCAGGAGAATCACTTGCAGGAACAATAGGAAGCAAGTCATCACATGCACAGTGAAGCGAAACCCAGATCACCATTTCTTACAGGAACCAATCTAGACGGTCGACCACATACGTAGGTAGCTTTACCTGTGTAATGTTTCTCAGCAATCCCATTGCTGAAAAAGGTCATGTTTGGCACGATTTCAATGCTGTAGTTCTTAGCTAGCTCAGTCTCCTCCTTTGTATCCACCTTGGCCAGCCAGATTTCGGACCGTTCTTCCTTCAGTTGCCTTGCAGCCTCTGCATACTCTGGAGCTAGTTCCTGGCAGTAGATGCACTCTGGAGAATCTGTGCACAGATTAATACAGATACTAGGCTATACATACACAGCCTTAGCTTTAGTACTGAGCATAGATACTATATGGTACTACTTAGTGGATCATAAGTGAAGATTTAGCTAATACATAAACACCAGAGCAGTAATTATTAACCCTCCAGCTGCAAATTACCGCTGAAATTATTGATATTCATTCTTGTGGAGTTCTGAAAGTTATGTACATGTAGTGCTAGAAACCGAATCGATACAGGAGTGGAAATTAGCATTTATTCCACTGCACACTTACAGAACTCCACGAGTACGAACTGATGAGTGCCAGTGGCTAGCTGAAAATTTTCCTTCGTGAGCACGAGCACGTTATCCTCCTCCACGAAATGCGCAATACCCAGCCCTGAAAGGGCGATGAGAAACAACACCACTTGCATCTTCATCACTGCACTGTGCATGCACTGTCGGACGGCGGCTCTTCCCGTAAAAAGCCTCGTGTGCAGCCATCTGATTGGACGAACCATACTCGCATCTGATTGGTAGATTACCGTGTTCGTACCGGTAATACGTACGTAATCATTCATGGTCACGGGAAATACCCTGTAACGCAGGCACGCCCCCTCGACAGCAAAACAAGTACATCGATGGGGTGCACTTTCACCATTTCAAGGTGATTGTTTCACTTAGTATAATAGGTAGCTAGGTGACTAGTACATGTATATAACTCGTGTTACGTGTGCAGTGCTAATAGTTTTGTCCTTTCTTCTCTTTTAGCAGTTTTGAGGATGTTTACTGAGTCATAAGTGAAACTGAAGACTACATAATTTGGAGTAAATGCAAAGAAATCTACCCACCGCCATGTTCCCGCTGCGGAGGTATCAACCTGTCTCTCAGCATGCTGATTCGGAGGATGAGGAGGACGTCCTGTACGACCACTCCAAGTTGATGGCGGAGTCAGAGTTTGGAAGTGGGGAGTACAATCAGGGTATGGACCTCAGCCTGCCCAGGATTAGAGCCCTGAAACTGTCGCACCGCCGACCTCACTCCTGGATCCACTCCGTCCTGGCCGTATGCTTGTTTGTGGTGTTCCTCAGCATCGTACTGGCCATTGCCATTGCGGCCATTGTAATTGGTCAGCAGTGGTCTTACTTTGAGGACGACAGTTGGGAGAATTCCTCTTGTGTGCAGCCACCCCCTCCCACCCTGATTCCTCCCACTTGTACCCCTGTCCCTGTTCTTCTCCCTTCAAGCCCCATCCCTGTCCCTCCCTCAGGTACTGAGACACCATCACCTTCTGAGCCATTGACAGATACTGAGACACAATCACCACCTCCGGCCTTCTCTTCACCAAACACAACCATCACCTGGGAGCGATCGTTCTTCCCCGCTGCCACTGAGTGTACGGTGCAACTCTACGATATGAACCATGATGGTATTCTGGATGTGTTGGCAGTGAACGGTTACAGCCAGTGTGCGGTCAGAATCATGGCTCTAGATGGCCTCAACGGAAGCACAGTTTGGGAGAAAGAAGTCGACTTTGAATCATTCGCGGTCAAGTGTGAGCTTGATGTTGACTCGGATGGGGTCATGGACTGCCTGGCCATGGGGCGGTACAGTGGTTTTGTTGCCTTGAGTGGACTCGATGGAAGCATGCTCTGGGTTGTCGACCCAAGTATCTCTTACCCCCGTTACAACTTCTACTTTCCCCTAGTTGTCCCGGATTTGGACGGAGATGGGGTAGACGACCTCATTAACATGCACGGGGGTGATTCCACTTATAAGAGTTCAGAGACCAACAGATCACCCGCTTTCTTGTTGACAATTTCTGGCAGAACAGGACAGAAATTGATGGACCGCGTGCTCACTCCCGATGGCCGTGAAAGCTACATGTCTCCTGTTCATTTCTCATTTGCTGATGGTACAGAGGTGATTCTCTTCGGTACGGGTGGAGAGACACTACCTGGATCACTGTGGGCCGTGACACTGAGCAGTATCCAAGCTAGTGTACAGCAGTACATCAATAGCACAGAGTACACTGACTACCACGTGTTGAGGAAGTACACTAACTACCCTTGCTCTGCTGAATTGTCATACGATGAACTTGAAGCACTGCGCCCAGTGTTTGATCACAATGCATACAATTTGAACTTGACCGACCTGGACTATCCCCCGTTTGATTTCTGCCCTCGCTGGGGAGGCCTGCGTCCGATTTGGAATATGTACGGTTTGTGTATGTATGAATTGGTTCATGCGGAGGTCAAGGGTGTGATTCTTCCTCCTGTGATTGTTGACATGACTGGGGATGGATTAGATGACCTTGTGGTGTCAACATATGATGGCCACACGCTGGTGCTGGATGGTACTGATGCATCCGTGGTGTGGGAGTTGTACCTTCCCGACACTGAGTCTTACAGGTAAGGAACTCTGTGCTTGTGTGTGTACATGTGTACAATGCATGCATGCATTGCAGGAACGATTCTGACATTCAATGTCAATTCCCGTTGATCTACTTCTCACTACTGTCCTTTCTCACATACCCAGCCTCCCTGCCCCCCTCTTCTTCAACGAGGACGCCACCCCTGACCTGCTCGTACGAGTCAACAAGGGCACATGGATGATCTACGACTACTCTTATGTGGCCATCCTGGATGGGAAGGACGGGAGGGAGCTGTGGGCGCTCAACTCCACCCTGACTGGGATGATGTCCGGTCTCTCCCTGGCCTCAGACACAAACGGGTGGGATGCAGCCGTCTTCCTCAGCGTAGGTACCGACCCAAACGATGGCTCAGATTACCCGTGGGAGTATAATAGTACTATGTCAGACCCTAGTGTAATTGAACATGTGTCTGAAACTGGTCCCAGTGATTTGGAACAAGGACCCAACACCTTCAGTGACACAGCTGATGCAGATGGTGATCAGAAACCCAAGACTCCTGCGGGAACCGAGAAGAGAGGACAAAACCTCTCACCACCAGAAAGGACTACCAAGCTCAGGGCACCACGCCATTCCTCCAAACAGGAATGCACTAGGGTGTACTTTGAAGGCCCTGGCTCTAAGGTGTGTCCGTGGTACGAGTGGGTGGAGGACGGTGAGGGTGGAGCCCTCGTACGGGAGAAGAGACATGGCGATGGTGGTGATGACGGTGATGACGATGATGGCGAGGCGGAGGAGGGGAGTGCAGAAGGGGAGGATTGTGAGTCATCAGTGTTGTTGTTTAAGCAGGCTATTAGTGCTTGGGACCAACCCCCCACCCCATCGCAAGACAATGTAGTGCTATGAGGTGTGGGCCCCACCCCTCCTATACATGCACACAGTCCTCTCAATCTATGTCTGTGCTATGTATGTACACATGAAAGGAGTATTACTCATCTCTACACACAAACGCATACACAGCAGTGGTTGACTACAGCCAAGATTTCATAAAAGCTTCGCTGAATGTAAAGGACCCCCCTGGGTTGTGGGTTTCTACGGCAACGGACCCCTTTCCTGACCCTACCACTGACCTAGATGCATTCCTACGCTACTGTGGGTACAGCCGAGAGCACCTCACGGGTCTCCTCTACCTGGTCACCCGAGAGATGTTGGACGGGACAGAGAATATCATACCACTGGCCACACACGATCCTTTTGTCTATGGTAAGACATTGTTGATAGTGGTGAACTAGACCTTAGTCTTCGACTTGGTGGATTGTGAAAGGAATTAGTGTTCCGGCCTGCTATATATCAAGGGCATTTCAAGCCGGCTCAATACACCATTCTTTGTATACTTTAGGTTAGGAAGTGAATAGGAATTAACATACCATGAATACAACCACAGCTGCTCCATAGTCAGGTGCTTCTCAGCCTACTACCGAGATGTACTTTGTATGACTAGAGCAGCTAGACCTTCCAAATCACCCTCATTTTGAGGGTGACACCCTCATTTTGCAGTGGTCACCCTCTCGCCCTCCTACCCTCAATCACTAATATGAGTATTTACACCATCATATTTTGGGCCAAATATGTAGTGATAAGTCTTCTTCATGTGATAAAATGTGTCTATAGAGTGTACCAAGAGTGCATGATGACATCATCGACGATGATAGTCACATGCGCTCTGAGTGTATACAAGGAAATACAAGGGTAATTTCATCAATTATTCACTATATGACATGTATGACTGCGTTTGTCACCCTCTTTTAAGTTTGAAAGGTTGGAAAGTCTGCTAGAGATCGCTTAAAATTAGAGATTACTCCATACTGTTATTGATTGCTGTGCCTCACTAAATATCAGGCCCTCACAATATGCCTTGTCCCACTGTTGCAAGTATTTCCCATGTGTGCTGAGTCAGCATTCTGTGAGGAAATCCACATGGTAGGAACAGTAGCTGTTGGTGGGATGGATGTCTGTGCCAAGGAGACAAGTTTGGGAGGCTAGGTTCATCCACAGACTGTGCAGACAATTTCGTATCTAATGGTTTATCAAGCAGCTATGTCTTTCATACTTTAGTTACTACAGTCATAGCAGACAAATGTACGTGGCCAAAATCAAGCGCCTTCTCACCCCAGCGTTAGCCGCTTGCAGTACCCCCGTGTTAGTACTGCAAGTGACAAACACTGGGGTGAGAAGGCCTAGGAACGTAGCTACCCAAAATCAAGACTGCTGACTTGGCACATACAGGGGAAGATGCTGCAAATGTGTCCAGGCCCTTCTCAAAGTCTTTGCAAGGGCCTAGATACAAGGCTGTATGTGTCGATCCAAGAGCGCATAAGTAGATCGCCCACCCGGAGTCGATCTGACACTCCATATGGTGAGCTGGGAGTTAATCACCCCTCTCTTCCACACAGTCCCAACTCAACACCTCCCAGTACAGACCCCATCACCCTCAGCTCCATCCATTGAACAACCGTCCACCTCTGAAGCTCCACCCAACACTGATGATGCTTCACCTATCACCACCTCTAATGCTCCGCTAACCATCTCTGAACCTCCACCCACCATCTCTGGAGCTCCACCCACCACCTCTGGAGCTCCACCCACCACCTCTGAAGCTCCACCCACCACCTCTGGAGCTCCACCCACCACCTCTGGAGCTCCACCCACCACCTCTGAAGCTCCACCTACCACCTCTGAAGCTGAACAACCAACCACCTCTGAAGCTCCACCCAACACTGATAATGCTTCACCCAACACTCCGCCAGCCATCTCTGAAGCTCAACCCACCACCTCTGAAGTTCCACCTACCATCTCTGAAGCTCAACCCACCACCTCTGAAGTTCCACCTACCACCTCTGAAGCTCCACCCACTGAACAACCGTCCACCTCTGAAGCTCCATCCAACACTGATGATGCTTCACCTATCACCTCTAATGCTCTGCCAACCATCTCTGAAGTTCCACCCACCATCTCTGAAGCTCCACCCACCCCCTCAGAAGCTCCACCCACCACCTCTGAAGCTCCACCTACCATCTCTGAAGCTCCACCCGCTGAACAACCATCCACCTCTAAAGTTCCTCCCAACACTGATAATGCTTCACCCACCACTGCTGATGCTCCGCCCACCACTGCTGATGCTCCACCCACCACTGATGCTTCACCCACCAATGCTAATGCTCCGCCCACCACTGCTGATGCTCCACCCACCACTGATGCTTCACCCACCAATGCTGATGCTTCACCCACCACTGATGCTTCACCCACCACTGCTGATGCTTCACCCACCACTGATAATGCTTCACCCACCACTGCTGATGCTTCACCCACCACTGATGCTTCACCCACCACTGATAATGCTTCACCCACCACTGCTGATGCTTCACCCACCACTGATGCTTCACCCACCACTGCTGATGCTCCGCCCACCACTGATGCTTCACCCACCACTGCTGATGCTCCACCCACCACTGCTGATGCTCTGCCCACCACCTCTGAAGCTCCGCCCACCACTGATGCTTCACCCACCACTGATGCTTCACCCACCACTGCTGATGCTCTGCCCACCACCTCTGAAGCTCCGCCCACCACTGATGCTTTACCCACCACTGATGCTTCACCCACCACTGCTGATGCTCCACCCACCACTGCTGATGCTCTGCCCACCACCTCTGAAGCTCCACCGACCACCTCTAATGCTCCGCCCACCAGGAGCAAGCGCCATGGCCCTGGCATGGATACTTCCAACTCTGATGACTGGCAAACAGTCAACTACAAGCACACTCGCTGCCGCCACATTGAAGCCCCCACACTTATACCTGCCACGCCTGCCATTGGAGACCTCAACGGAGATGGGAGACTGGAAATAGCCTATGTTATTCTGTGGGGGTCTATGAATGGTGAAAGTTTTAACATGCCCCCTAAACTTCTCATTAGGACACTAACACTAGAAGATCGCTTCATGGAGGTGTACGGGAAGGGGGTAGTTGATTTCTCTCGGTTTCTTCCACCGGTGCAGCAGCCATGGACACGGTACATGGGGACACGTGGGAACAATGTATTCCGACTACCAAGACACAGATCTCGAGGTCACATGTAAAGTTTCTTGTTGTGGTATTGTGCAGTTTCGTTCTCATTCTTGACCTGGCGTGAGACCAGCTAGGTGCATGTACTGTGAGGTGCATTTGGATGTACTATAACATGTTCGTTTTAATTGTGTATACGTAGTCATCAATTATTAATGATGTTTAATACGAAAATATTGCACATGGAATATACTGTATAATGTTGAAAATTAGCAGCTGCTCAACAGCTAGCTACAGCACCTGAAAATGAGCTGCTCAACAGCTCAGCAACAGTTTGTAAAAACCCAGTTTCTATTTGAACATCTAATGAACTTTGACCCTTATGTAGATTACACGGCACATTGCTCAACCTGTGACACCACTGGCGACTACACTGCATGTATGCGAAGCTGTTGGAGGCAGTGCAATAAATACAGCTGATGATTTTGATGATCAATGGTGTGGTGCTATGCTGTGCTCAAGGGTCGGACAATGGAGGGTTCAACTTTGTGAGACATTTGAGTTAGGGTTCGCTGGTTGTCAATGACATGCAGGGTCCTGTGTGTGTGTGTGTGGGAGGGTGTAGGAAAACATAAAACATTAATTAAGGTCTCCAATTTTTACCTCCAAGCTCTTTCAGCCAATGGCTGGTCTCCCAAGGAGAGGTGGGATAAACAAAGCACTTCACCAGTGGAGCCACAGGTTGTATTCGAACCGGGGACTTTTGGTCCACAGTCAAATGCTTTAACCACTAGGCCACAAGTCACTCACAATTAGTGGATCACCTACAGTGGTTGCTATGGCAATGCCAGACCCACCCAGTTGCCGTACACTGAAGACAAATTGTATCTACCAGGGTGCAGTAGTGGGAATACATGCCACCATTACGGATTCCCATAGGAACTAATTGGGGCAAGCCTGAGCGAGCCCCACACTAGCGTGACTTCATTGCACAGTGCGTGTGTATGTTTGATGTTTGGTGGATCTTGCAATTATACCGTAAATTTTAAATCAGCGAATTTCACTTGCATGTGCAAAATAATATTCAAATTCAACGAACTCGATGAACCGTCTGTTCGACGAACGATGGCGACAACAAACATGGAGACCACTCATGGACATTGGCTAGAGCACCATGAACATTCTTCCTCCTCGGTGACACTGACAAGACGAGACAGCGCGTGGACCTACACGTACCGCCATGGCCGGTGACGTTGCTGCTAGGCTAGCTAGCTATAAACGCTAACCTGACTCACAGTTACTGTGATGTGCACGAGTGTATGTTTCAAGAGTGCCATAATTTCTGTGCTCATTGCCCGGTCACATTCTGATGACAATCATGTGAATGCAACTGCTCCTTGCATGCCCTGCACACGCATACATATGCACTTCGCTCAGGCTCGCCCTCCAATGTCCTGCATTCCGCTAGTTAATGTGCTTGTTCGTGAACCGACCTGATGTACTGCTGAAGTGAGGGGTCCTTATTGGCCAGTAGTCTGATGTCTGGAGACAGAGATCCCGTTCGGAACTCATTCAAACTACGCACCTTTGATGCAACTAGCCGCTGATGTGTGTGTGTGTGTGTGTGTGTGTGGGGGGGGGGGGGGGGGGGGGGGGGTCAACTGTGTGCTTGCAAACAGGTGTAAAAGGTGTTTGCATGAGTTGCATATGAATAACCAAATCCTACCATCTTTTCAAAGTTGACCATGTCGTGTTCTTTGTCTACGTATGTCTCATTTCCCTCATGAAGGAAGTATGCATCTAGGGATGGTACAAGTTGAGGGAAGAAGGGACGGAAGGAGAGGGAAAAAGGAGGGAGAGAGAGACTTTACATGTAAGTAACTTCTTTACTAAACAATGACCTTCTTTACTGAACAATGACCTTTGATATTCTTTACTACATTGTTTAGTAAAGAATATTGTTTAGTAAAGAAGTTCCTTTTGCAGTAAAAGTAAAATTTAAACATAATTTGGATGAGCTAGTGATCGAGTGGTCAGCTGCCTCACCCTTCATGATGAGTGGTATGAAGGGGATGATGGGAGGAGCCAACTTGCTCTGGTAGGCCCTCAGAACCTTGTGGTTACGAGAAGGATCCTTTTGTGTGGCAGTGTAGGTGTGTGAGGGGGTGGGCGTGAGGGGAGTGGGTGTGAAGGGTGTGGGTGAGGGGGTGGGCGTGAGGGAGGGGATGTGTCGGTGGGAGGAAGAGTCCTGAGTGAGTAGCAGCTGCATTCAAGTACCGTATCACTCATTAATTCTGCAACTCACGGTCAAAGCTTCAAACTGTTCAAATCTCCTCTTTAACCTCGGAGTGAGTTCCTGTAATGGAGAGAACGGATTGCTCACCCATTGCTTCACAGCACGACTACACTGGAGATGATGTACTGTACCTTCCATGTCAGATGTAGTCTGGAGACAGCTCCATTCATGAGACCGACAGTTATTGCAAAGAATGAGTTGAGGTTACAGAATTCCTTACAGCTGTGTGTGTGTGTGTGTGTGTGTGTGTGTGTGTGTGTGTGTGTGTGTGTGTGTGTGAGGGGGGAGGGTGGGGATGTTTGTGTAGGCAACCTGCATATGTTCTGGTAAAATTTGGGGACGTACTGTCCTGCAATCTTGATGAACTTCTTCAGCAGCACTACTCTCTTGACTAAGTCTGGCTCACGGCACATCTCCGTCACCACCCAGTACTGCACCTAGAGATCACATGACATCACAAGCGAGGGTAAAATACACATAATCCAATCACATTTATATAGCCGAATCATTTCCATGGTTGCACAACCACTGTCATGTGATCTCTTTAGCCACATCATGTGACCTACCTCATTGAATCTCCTGATGAGGAGGTCGAGGTTGGTAGTGATCTTGCCAAACTTGTGCCTGCCGAAGACCTGATGGATGAACTCCATCTGCTGGATATTAGAGAAGAGGTTCCAGTCGTACATTGTCAGGTGGGCAGCAATCTCACGAGAGCCATCCCTCTCCGGAAAGAGGACCACGGGCTTCTGGTTCTGGTCAGGAAGTGAGGGCTGTGCAGGTGTGTCGTGTGTGATAGTGATACAAGTATATTGCGTGTGGATGTGTGTGGTGCTAACACATTTTGTATTGCCGATTAGTCCCCTTGTCCCCCCCCCCTCCTCCTCTCCCCTCCCCCTCCCCTTTCCCCCCTCCCCCCAACCACTTACCAGTGTCTTCTCACTGTGAGTCCGAGGTACGATATACAACCTGCCATTAACGCTCATTTCGCTGTGCACAGAGATGTCGTCTCCCCGCAACACGACTTTCTCACCCGAGGACTTTACTTCACAGAGATCGTACATGGCTGCATTCAGATGCAGCTTTGAGCATGCTTCTGCCACAATGGATCTGGCTGTTGCATCAAGGCGAACCTGTAGAGGGTGAGGGGAAGGAAGGGGAGAAGGAGGGGGAGAGGGAGGGGGAGAGGGAGGGGGAGGGGGAGGGGGAGGGGGAGGGGGAGGGGGAGGGGGAGGGGGAGGGGGAGGGGGAGGGGGAGAGGGAGGGGGAGAGGATGCGAACGGAGGTGCACAATGGATTATATTGCTCATGTGTTAGTTAACAAACAGGCAAACAGACGGACAGCTGGATGGATGCACCCACTGCACGGACAGCTGGATGGATGCACCCACTGCACGGACAGCTGGATGGATGCACCCACTGCACGGACAGCTGGATGGATGCACCCACTGCACGGACAGCTGGATGGATGCACCCACTGCACGGACAGCTGGATGGATGCACCCACTGCACGGACAGCTGGATGGATGCACCCACTGCACGGACAGCTGGATGGATGCACCCACTGCACGGACAGCTGGATGGATGCACCCACTGCCACTCACTCACCTGCAGTCTGCAACAGGTGAGGTCAATGGTGTGGACACGCAGGGGCACCTTGTCCTGCGGTTGGCAGGGTGGCAACGCACAGATCCCCATCTTGATCTCCGGATCCTGTGCGTGCGAGCCCTTGCGGGGCTGGGGGTGGGGATTACAAGGTCAGGGTCAGAGCTAGCCCGGTTGAGTTCAGGGTCAGAGTTAGGGCTAGGTTAAGGGTTTGTGGATCCTGCCAGATCCTACACATGGGACCCCTTTGTGGGAGAGGAGATAAGAGCCTCACTCTCAGGCTTTCACACCATCCAGGATTTGATCACTTGCAGTATATATGCAAACACAGTCTCAGAAGGCCTGGAATATTCTACTACATGAGCGATAGACATTGACATCACCAGCTCATGTGGTAAATGGGAAAGGCCTGCTACCACGGTGAAACTTGTAATCAAGAGAGGAAGAGAAAGACCGCTATTCATGCAGTTTACATCTCTGACCAGGGTGAGGGGTAAGACAATGTTATCACAAACACGAGGTTTCTCTTACCCTGAGGTTGCCCATGTTACTGGTGGGGAGGAGGCTGCTGCCGAACCCCCCTGACCCACGGATGCTGTCTGATATTGATGTGTTGAGTAGCTTCATCTCCTCAGTGAGGCCGTCCTTTGCGAGACAATCCTGAAGCTCTCTCAGCAGCTTGAGGAAAGCTGCGTCCTTTACCAGTTCTGCTTTTGCTGTCTTGATCCAGAGTCTGACAACTTCTGCTACCCTGGAGGGAGGTAGGGAGAGAGGGATTGGTTGGGAGGAGGGGAGGGATGGAAGCAGGGAGGGAGGAGGGACGGATGGAGGGATGGAAGGAGGGAGGGATGGAAGGAGGGAGGAAGGGGGAGGGGTGGAGGGAGGGAGTGGGGGAGGAGGGAACGAGGAATAACTTTACTAATGCCCATTTCCATACTCCATGTATATGTAAACACCCCAAGGGTCCTACACACCTCTTCTTCCTGATAATTTCCTCTTCGGGGCTTGAATTAGGGATCTCAGTAGTCCCGTTCTTGCTGGCCTGGCTGTGATAGCGCTTCATTAGCCCATCACACAGCTGCTGGATGCTCATGAAGGAGGGATAGGTGAGGAAGAAGTCAGCTGCAAATGTGTCTGGGGGGATGTTAGTGGGAGGGAAGAGAGGGGGGGAAGGGAGGGAGGGAGGGAGGGAGGGAGGGAGGGAGGGAGGGAGGGAGGGAGGGAGGGAGGGAGGGAGGGAGGGAGGGAGGGAGGGAGGGAGGGAGGGAGGGAGAAGGAAGGGAGGGGAGGGAGGGAGAAGGAAGAAAGAGAGAAGGATTGCTGCTGATTTTACACCACACTACACACAGCATATATCCACACAGTCACTTACCCTCCTCATCTGAATCCATTTCCAGCAGGTGACCCAGCATTTTGTCTGGTGTTCCCTTGACGACGAGGTACTTCCCCAGAGCAGATCGCTCCAGGACCATGACCTCACGTCCATGCTCCATCAACTTCATGGTAGTGGACTCCACATTCAGAAGGATGCGCCGGAAGTCATCTCGCTCGATGCGCAGGAAGTAGCAGTTGGCCTCACGTGCCTGGATGGATGCACTCCTGGGTGGGAGACAGAGACGGAGGGAGGGAGAGAGGGATGGAAGCAGAGAGAGAGATGAGTAAAGAGGGAGGAAGGGAGGGACGGAGGTAGAGAGGGTGATGCTAGTATCATATGTGGATTACACTCTTAGAAAGGGAAGTATTATTCAACGATATCATTGAGATGTCATACCTCACTCCCTCGTTCACCAGAGCCAGCTTTCCAAACTCGTCTCCTTCGTGAAGAGTGCACACAACTCCCTGTGTGTGTGTGATGGATGGTTGTGTGTGTGTGATGGATGGTAGTGTGTGTGTGATGGTGGTATGTTATGGTAGTGTGTGTGTGATGGTGGTGTGTGATGGTAGTGTGTGTGTGATATGGTAGTGTGTGTGATGGTGGTGTATGGAGGGAGTACAGTTGTTTTTTGTGTATGGTGTGTGTGGTTTTGAGAGCATGACATACATTCACAAACGCACACACACCACACACACAATAGCTTACCTTGCCTCGAATGATGACATTGATGGAACCTTTCAAGATGATATACCAGCTGTCACCCTTGTCCCCCTGGTGGAACACTACAGCAAGAGAGGGAGGGTGACGAGGAGCACGAGTAGATACAACAAGCTACTAGTGTGTGTACAGTACCAGCGGTGCTACACACCGCAGGTGTCCAATTGACTTACAAAACTTTCCCGCCTTCTGGAAATGTTCCAGTCGCACACAAGCAGCAATCTGTCTCTTGACCTGAGATACAGGGGCATGCAAGACTCCATTAGCTTTATCACATTGGAAATGTATGAGAGATTTCACATGTGTGTGTGTGTGTGTGTGTGTGTGGGGGGAGGGGGGGGGGGGGGGGGGTTTCAACTCACAGCATTTGAAAGATGTCTGAATGCTCGAACGTGTAACAGCTCTTCAAATATCAGTTCAATCTCATCTTCTGTTCGTTCTGCGGGCCTGTGTGTGCATGTGCGTGTACAGCGGCATGTGTAACAGACCAGGTATGACCAAGTGATCAATTAGTCAACAGCTTAAGGAGTTACCATAATCATTTGGAAGTGGGATAAGTCCATATAAGGAAATCACATCTTAAAGTTGGTAAACAGGTATTACCATATTTGGAAGTGGGATAATATAAGGAAATCACATCTTAAAGTTGGTAAACAGGTAATACCATATTTGGGCTGCATACAAAACCTGTTGGATGTAGGACTGCCACGGCTAATGTAAGGAGACACTACCACCTTATCTAAACACACGCGTGTCAATTAGTCAACTGTAACATAAGGAGACACTAGCACATCCAAACACACTGGAAGTAGGATCACTCAGGCAACGGTAACTAAGAAAGATCTAGCCTCGTTACCAGGCGCTCAGTGATTGGACCAAGCACCTGGGAATGAGAAGGATCATATATGTGTCATTACATCCACGTACTCCTTCATGAGAATGGCATAGATGAGAGCCTCTGGTCCTAGCTGGGTGATGGTGTCAAAGCACTCTTCGAGGAGGGAAGTGAGAGAGCTACGCGAGCTACGGGGACTGGAGGTCACTGAGGAGGCCGACCTGGAGGGGGAGGCAGAGGGAGAGGAAGGGTAAAGGAAGGGCAGAGGGAAGAGCAGAGGGGATGATATTCTGATTCTAGTTGTCCTCATATGGCCTGAGAATGATTCACCTGGGTCTCCCATTGGGTATCTTCCCTCCATCCTCCTCTCCATGGGAGCGGGAGGAGACGGCAGACCAGCGACGTGGGGAGCCAATCTTGCCACGAGGTTTCCGGTCCACAAACTGGTAGTAGAGCTGAGGGTCATCCCGAAATGGGTGCTCCTTGTGAACTAGGGAAGGGGAGGGGGGGGGGGGAGGAGAAAAGGAGGAGGGGGGGGGGGAAGGGGGAAAGGGGAGGGGGGAGGCGAGGGGGAAGGGGTGGAAGTTGTGAATATGTGCACGGAGAGTGAATGAGCCCCGGGACAGAGATGTAAAAATGTCCCTCATCATGACCAAGCCCTCACACTGTGACACATACCATGTTGAACAATCCCCTCAGTAAGGAGGGCCTGCCATATTTGCACCACCTGCACCCTGGTCCGTGAGACACTGGACTGAGCCACCACCCAGTCCACTAGCTTACGCCCGCTGCAGCACCGGCGGTAGGTGAAGAGATTCACCCGATGGTCACTGGGAGAGGAGGGAGATTATCAGGTCCAGGTCCTCACTGAAAACATTTTAAGGGTTTGAGGATTCCTAGGTTCTCTGAGACGGGTAGCTATGTGCCACACAAAAAAGGCAGCTGGAAATCACCTACTGCACAGACACATATATAGAAGACACACCTAAACAGCTCAATGAAGTGGTCTTGTATCAACTGCTGGAGGGCCACCCCAGCCATGGCAAGCTCTGAGTCTGGTGGAAAGGAGTCCCTCTCTTCCCCGTCCTCCATGTCCAGCCCACTGATCTCCACTGCAGCATTAGGTTCTGCATGGGGTGAGAGGAGGAGGGGAGAGGAGGGGTGAGAGGAGGAGGGAAGAGGAGGAGGGGAGAGAGGAGGAGGGAAGAGGAAGAGGGGAGAGAGGAGGAGGGGAGAGAGGAGGAGGGGAGAGAGGAGGATGGGGAAAGGAGGATGGGGGTGAGGAGGAGGGGAGAGGGGGAGGGGAGAGGAAGAAGGAGAGGGCAAGAGGAGGGAAGAGAGGAGGATAGGAAGGGGAAAGCAGGAGAGGGAAGAAAGAGAAGAGAGGACTCGGGAGGGTGAATGGCATGATATGAATGCTACTAATGAAAGTTCTGAAGTGCAATCGCGGGACAGCAGGATGCTGGTTGGTGCTGTCCTCCATGCGGGGCATTGCCGTGCCAAGTTTGGTCTGGGGCTGTTGGTGGGTTGCCAACCATTTTTGACGAGCAAGCACAACTTGCAACATGATATGATTTGATCAATTAAGTGGTTTCAGTTCTCCCTGACTGTAAGGTGGCTGGCTGGTGCTGCATCGTACCTTGGTGTGGCTCCTGCTCGTAGCTGCCCAGATGAAGCAATCTTTCCATGACCCCTTTGTGCGCCTACAGTGGTCATGGTAACACACTTGGTGATACACACAGCATTATAAGATGACCCTTTTGTTTGCACCTGAGCTACGTAAACAATTAGTGACATGAAAACCTGTACAACAATACAGTATTAAGTGATAGCACTGACTGTGTTGACACATACTACTCAGTGTATTGCACAGTGTATTACACAGCATTACCTCATAGATTCTTCTCATATGCTCCGCCTCCACATAGAGCAGCTCACAGTACTCTGTGGTCACAATCATTGTCTGCCTAAACAGCAAAGAAAACACAATATGACTACATGTATACGTCCCCAGCTAGTATTCCTCCCCCCCCCCCCCCCCCCAACCACCACCTGCACGGCTCAGTGGTGCTGACACAAGTGGGTAAATATTAATCTGTTGAGCATAGCCAAGCGACATCACACACGTGTTTACGCACTATACTGACTGTATGTAAGAGAGGGAGTAGGCATGGGGGGAGATGAGGGGGAGAGACCTGGGACTGCCTCATCTAAGGTATGCTGCGTCCCACGTACTTACGATATGGATGGAGGGTGCGAGCGTAACATCGCATGTATTTCTCAGCGATGACCTCAGCAGTCTAACCACTGATGGCTCCTACTGGCAGAGTTGAGCCAATCAAGTTAGATCAGCTGCACCCAGCTGAAACATAACACACCTCACCCTAGCTGTGACATCATAATTATGATCTCACACTACATACTCTCTGTAACTGCATGCACTACCTCACACAGGTATGACCGGAATGAAGACCTTTGCTGGGAGCTATGCTGCCTGAGGCATTCTTCACATTGACAGATAAGTATGGAAGTTTGGGCTATTTATGGAAGTGCTATTTCAATCAATTAAATTAATCCCCTGGCTGTAACTGGCCTAGTTTGGAAATAAAACCTTTTGTAGAATCCATAAATTATATTGAAGCTGAAAAACTACATTCCATTGTTACGGTAGTCATAACTGATGGCATATTCATGCAGGAGGTCTTAAACTACAACTAGCTAAAATGAGGTTGGTGGAGTCAATAACTAGCAACTGAGGGCATTTACTTTCTGTTTGGTCCACTTTCTTTGGAGCATAGCTGGGTTCTAAAGGTGAGCCTCACAGTAAAAGACATTTACCTGTTCTTGCCAAAGATGATGTTCTCTCCAAAGGAATCTCCGTACCGCAGTTGGCAGATGCTTGTTGTCTGTGAGCGGGAGAGAGCCAACGTCACATTCAAATATATATTCATACCTCTTGGCGGACATGAAAAGGCCCAGAAGCTCCTCACAGAACATACAGTTATGGCTGACAAAGTCTGACATGGGTTTACACTACGGGTCGCCATCTTGTCTGCTGCCTTTTGGTGCATTTTTTGGTGCTGGCGGGTATTGCCATAGTAACAGCTTTGTCTTCTATCATTACTGAGGCATGCGGGGTCACTAGGAGCACATTAGCCAGTCAGTGGGGACAAGAATGACCGCTGAAAGCATGTCCGATCTTCAGCATGCTGCCACAGGTCATAATACTGGCCATGTCATCAAGCTGTGTCATTGATACTTCGCACCAGTTTTGGTTTTCACTAAAAAAATCTTTGTGTGTCTTCTTTAGCCAAAAGTCACAAGTTGTTGAAGACAAACACAAGAAGTGCTGCGACACATTGCCCAAACCTGACTCAACATAGACGGTCAAAACGCTGCAACTTCTTAACGAAAGGTCTAAGTATCGATGACAACACAATTTTGTTTATATACCAGGTATTACATGCAAATCACTTTGCTTTGATTGAAGGTGTGGATCTTAGCTGACCTTAGAGCTATCAGATGGATCAACATCCAGCATTTCAAGGGTGCCAGAAATGACAGCATACCAGTATAGCCCACTGTCTCCCGGTCGGAACACTGGAGGAAGGAAGACAGGGAGAAAGGGAAGGAGGGAGGAAGAGAGGGAGGGATGGATGTAGAGGGGGAGGGAGGAGACAGGGAGAAAGGGAGGGAGGGAAGGAGGGAGGGAGGGAGGGAGGGAGGGAGGGAGGGAGGGAGGGAGGGAGGGAGGGAGGGAGGGAGGGAGGGAGGGAGGGAGGGAGGGAGGGAGGGAGGTTGGCAACAATGGTATACCACACAAAGACTTCAAAGGACCTTCATTCCTGTGTATTATAAAGTGCAACATAGTAGGCGATACAGCCCATAGCTTCATTGAGACATACTTTGGCAGCATGTTTTCTAACATTGAGTGAGAGAGAGCACTGTTGGGGACAAATAGCCCTCATGCATTATACACCTCAGCAGTGCCTACCATATAAGGAGTGACACCAAGGACTAACCACAGCTTATTACTTGGGAGCATATTGCAATCAATGACACACTTCCTTCAGTCATTTTTTTGAAATCAGGCAAACTGACCATATAGGGTACAAGGCACCACACCATGAATGGAAGGAAGAAGGAAGTGCTTCACTGAAAGGAACTTCCTATTTACACACCAGCCGTCAAAGACTTCTGAGAGCCCAGCTACAGTCAGGACAGCTGGGTGCCAGTGGGTGGACGAAGACTTACGTGTAATGTTTGCCAGGAAAGAATCGTACAGAGCATATCTGTTGAGCTCCTGCAGCACCTTGTCTGGGTAGTTTTCGAACACCGGCATCGACTGTGGGCAGGAAACACAGGTTGTTATGAGATGTGACCACCTTGTTCAAAAGCAATTGTTGGTTATTAGCACACAGAGTGTGGAAGTTCGTGATAAGGTTCATGCCAGCATGTGTGTGTGGGAAGGTTCACGCCACATTATAATGTAGGGAGAGGAAGTGCTGAGTGGAGTGAGATGCGGAGGCAGGGGCAAGAGATTGGAGACTGGGAGAGTAGGAGGAGGAGAGATATGAAGGATGGGGGGAGAGTAGGAGGGGAAGAGGGATGAGGGGAGAGTAGGAGGGGGGGGGGGGGGGGGGGGGGGAGGAGGATGAGGGGAGAGTAGGAGGGGGAGAGAGATGAGGGGAGAATAAGAGGGGGGGAGGGATGAGGGGAGAGTAGGAGGGGAAGAGGGATGAGGGGAGAGTAGAAGGGATGAGGGGAAGAGATGAGGGGAGAGTAGGATGGGAGAGGGATGAGGGGAGAGGTGGAGGGGGAGAGAGATGAGGGGGGAGCAGGAGGGGATGAGGGATGAGGGGAGAGGTGGAGGGGAAGAGGGATGAGGGGCGAGGTGGAGGGGGAGAGAGATGAGGGGGGAGCAGGAGGGGGAGAGGGATGGGGACAGGAGTAAAATAGAAATAGGAGGGAGAGAGGTGAGACAGGAAGCACTAAGCAAACGTAGAGGGGAAGGAGATGGAGGAAGATAGTGTACCTTCAGTTTGCAGTAGATGATGTCCAAGTCTTCTTCCCTACGTTTCTCCGGCCTGCAAATACCAACACACAGAACAGAGTGTTATTGTATGCCAATGCATACTGTAGACCTAAAATGTAGTGCAGAGGGCTAGATCATCGAATCTTCTCCAGATGTGCGTGACCGCACAGGAAAAGGAGGGTCTACAAGCTTAACTTGAACTTTACGTGTAATCCCGCAGATCCAATCAGACCATTGCCTAGACCATCGAATCTTCTCCAGACGTGCGTGACCGCAGGGTCTACAAGCTTTGGACCACTTACTTGAACTTTACGTGAAATCTGTCAGATCCAATCAGATTGCAGCTGCCACACATCATACTTAAACTTCAAATAGTCAGTGCATTGAGTGCAATCTCTGAGGTCGAGGACAGACTAAAAAGTCGCTTGTATTTGCTGTTCTCTGGCAGAGCAACCAAACAGACAGATCTACAAGCAGCCATCAAGTTGGACTCGACTTACCTGCAGTTGTACTATTCAGACATACAAACACTTGACTTCAGCAATAAATCCAATGCTTTTTCATGCCAAGCAAAGTGATCCAAAGATTCTAGACCTTCCTTCTCCACGCACACGCATACTGTGATAGAAACAATGACTCTCACATTTCAGCAATTAGACACTGTGTTGCTTCTTTTATTTTATTAACACCATTTTGGGATTAGACATTTTGACTATTACACGTTATGGTATTAGCAAGTCTGGCAATCAAGTGCTGGAGAAAGCGAAGGTCTAGCTTGTTACACTAGAGCCACAGGCGCTGCATGCACTAAGACTGGTTCAGGCCTTAAATTTTGCTGCTTGATTGTGAATGTTGAATATACACACATTTAGCACTTTGAGCCGATAATATACGGAAGAATGCGTAGCGGCTCCACCCCTTCCTTAGTATACAGTATATGTCAAGATTATAGCGGTCGCAGCTAGCTGTGTGACTGGTGTCTATGGGAGTGACACCCCATTCCCTTATAATTAGTAGAATGTATTCTACTTGTCTTGACAAATGAACAGATCAACTGAAGATCATGATCGCTCATCCGTAGCCTGATCTGACCCCAACATGCCGGCCCTAAACCTAGGCTGATCGTGTTCTTTAGCTGACCCAAATGAACCATGCAGTACTGGTGCCAATATCTACCCATATGACCCTAACATCATTCATGGCGTTGGCACATGTTGGGCCTTGCTCTGCGGCTACAAGAGACCACTATACTTGATTCAATAATCGTCATAACACATAGACGACTTATCACGGGCTTCATGGTTTACTAGCTCAACCATCCAAACTTCTACACTTACTTCTTCTCCAGGCAGGAGACCCAGTGCCATGCGCCGTCCATGATCGATCGCTCACACGTGCACTCGTCACTTGCTGATACGCGATCTCCGCCGACTTGTCACACGTTCACCAACCTGTCAAACACACGTACAGTCCTTTTCACAGACGCACACTATACAACGGCAAGCCCCAAGGACCCTTCTTTGCTGGCTCAAGAGATCTCATAGTACAATCTACTATGATTACGCATCAATAATATCCTGTATACATAAACACTGATTTGTAGTGGGCGTGGTCGCAGGAAGCGCACACATGCTTGCAGGAAATAATTAATGTTCAGCTTCACGGTTCTACCAAAGTATATATCGTGCAGACAAATCCGCAAATCCTGTGTGTCTAAGGTCTACATATGTGCCCCACCACTGGGACTGGTTTGTTCAGGGTCCAGTTCCCGATCTAATTCGGGGAATAGTTCCAACACTATGATATCCAGCAATGTGAAGAACAACTGTGTGTGTGTGTGTGTGTGCGAGTGTGTGTGTGTGTTTATGCGTGTGTGTGTATGCATTTGTGTGTGCATGTAAAGAGGGGGAGAGGGTATAAACGAACGGTGTCAAACAGACCAATCAGAAGGCTGAGTTAGGTATCTATAAACACATGTAAACAGGAAGTGATAGTATTATATCGGTATATGCCTTGGTTAAGATGCTCTGGGCTGACCTGTTTGTTGAGCAGGTGGCACTGGAGGCCCTCAAATATCAGCATGGTCCCGTCTCGGAACGTCTCCTCTCCCATTCCCCTCACCAGCAGGCCAGGTGGGTAGCAGAGTAGCCGACCCAGGGCAGCCTGCCGCCTTGCATATACCTCGTCCTGTGTTCTGAGCAAATAAAATTACAGTTACTAGATTTTAACCCTCTACGACTGAGTGCAACAACATGTTTAGTGTGGACCAGTAAGGCTCAGCGCTAGCCTCGTTCACAGGCTCCCCCTGCCCAGCCTGGGAACAATACTAGCTCAGTACATACATGTGGTTTGCACTCCCATTCCCTATTAGCAGATGTGTAACCAGGTACAAACCCAATTAGAGCTAACGGTTGCTACAACGCCTTTCTGCAGGTGTGCTATAGGATAGTAGAGTAAATCCTGGCGGTGGGAATGGCCTGGGAAAGAAGCTAGGGCAATTGCACAGCACAGTCTTGATCGTTCTGCACACACAGAGTTTACATGAAGATCTTGCTTGCACTGAAATGGAATAGCGGATGGCCATGTATACGCATTTTTGTCATCAGGGATGAAAATAGTCGAGACGGCATATGGAATATACTCATACCTAGCCTCATGTCATGTTATAAAAAATGTAGGTATATACATATGCTATATATGTTATTGTTGTGTGCATATGGTTTTGCTGTTGTGTATTGGGGAGTACTTACATAGGCTAGTCCTTTTGTACAACCCATTCTCCTTGAGATAAAATTATTTCAATTCAATTCACTGCATAGCTAGTTGCAGTCACTGCCTCCTGAGAAACACTGTTATTCTACAGAAGGACATACCTTGGTGGGTCTTTGTTGAAGAACAAATTATCTGCAAGAGAATAGCATAACAAATGCTATAAGCTAGTGCAACACAGCATCAGTGATCCAGGAAACCTCTAATTTCAGTGATTTACACTCCACCAGCTTGTAGCCTCAGCTTGTATAGGCTTGTAGCCTCAGCTTGTAGCCAGTGTGCCAGAACATATCCACTCACCTCTTAGCAAATGAATGAGCTCCACCGCATTTGTCTCGTCCTCCATCAGAGACACCTTGTGGGCAATGAAGCTGCCAATCAGAAGGAAGATAACATTAATTCACAGCTCCTCCAGGTGTTGAGGTCACATGATAGTCATAGGAAATATTTTGGAAGTCACAAGATATCCCCGAGGAGTCACATGATATAGCTGACTCCATTCAGAAGAGGCCTAGCTTGCTGTCATGTGTACAAAGATACGAAGCAACACTCACTTGTAGAGGAAGGTCTCAAGTGTGCTCTTGCCAAGCAGCTTTGCAACCAGCAACACGGTCAGCTGCCACTGGGATACGTGATAGACGTTCAGAGCTGCAGAGGACAGGGAGAGAGGAGGTGGAAGCGAGATCATCAGACAATACCTTCCACCCACTCACCCATGTACACAAGGAGGTCCATGACTCCGTTCAGCTCGAGGGGCTCTAAAAACACAAGCACACACACCAGTAGACACAGCTAGGACTAAACATTACGCACTATGCACATCTTGCCTTCTTACCTCCCAGAGAAACTTGCTTCAGCCAAGGCTTTGCTCTGTACAGAGGATAGTTGTGTATGTGTAATTGTGTATGAGTGTGCCACTGCAGGTGTGTAGCGGTATCACAAAGGAGGCATGTCTCCATTCCATACCTATTGGTCTCGGACTCAGAGTGGTCCTCCTCCACGTCCTGCAACAAAATTCAATACTCAGCTGTATGCACTTTAGTTATTGTGAGGGTTGAGTGATTGAGAGAGAGAAAGGAGGAAGGGGGATGGGGGGGAGGGAGGGAGGGAATAGACAGGGGTGGAGGGAGAAGGGGGGGGGGGGGGGGGGGGGGGGGGGGGGGGGGCTGCCTTGCCTGCAGATATCTCTCCACATTTTCTTTGTTGGTTTCCACAGCAGCAGTCAGTTCAGCCACAGTCTGTGGACTGGGAGTCAGACACAATCACACACTCACACCCACACCCACCCACCCACCCACACACACACACACACACACAGTCATTGTGTGCACAGTGCATTGATGTACTTTGATTGACGGGCTGGGAACTCCGCCTTCTCTACCAGAGTCTGCAGGAACTCCTCCATGTGTTGTCCTTTCTGCATCAGAAGAGAACATCTCGGTAGTCTGAGATCACTGTTCCATCTTGAATCTCAGAGATAAGTACATAGCTACGCTGGCTGCCTTTGAATGACTGAATAGCTGAGCGAGTATGGTAGCTGAACGGGTGTGCATGTGCACGCTCAGCAACCACACCCACTGACTGCTACCACACCCACTGACTGCTACCACACCCACTCAGCTACCACACACACTGACTGCTACCACACTCTCAGCTACCACACTCGCTCAGCTACCACACCCACTGACTGCTACCACACTCTCAGCTACCACACTCGCTCAGCTACCACACCCACTGACTGCTACCACACCCACTCAGCTACCACACCCACTCGACTCCTACCACACTCTCAGCTACCACACTCGCTCAGCTACCACACCCACTCGACTGCTACCACACCCACTCGACTGCTACCACACCCACTCGACTCCTACCACACTCACTCAGCTACCACATACACCCCCACTCGACTGCTACCACACTCGCTCAGCTACCGCATCCACTTGACTGCTACCACACTCTCAGCTACCAGACTCGCTCAGCTACCACACCCACTCGACTGCTACCACACTCTCAGCTACCAGACTCGCTCAGCTACCACACCCACTCGACTGCTACCACACTCGCTCAGCTACCGCACCCACTCGACTGCTACCACACTCTCAGCTACCAGACTCGCTCAGCTACCACACCCACTCGACTGCTACCACACTCGCTCAGCTACCGCATCCACTCGACTGCTACCACACTCTCAGCTACCACACTCGCTCAGCTACCACACCCACTCGACTGCTACCACACCCACTCGACTCCTACCACACTCACTCAGCTACCACATACACCCACTCGACTGCTACCACACTCGCTCAGCTACCGCATCCACTCGACTGCTACCACACTCTCAGCTACCAGACTCGCTCAGCTACCACACTTGCTCAGCTAACACACTTGTTCAGCTACCACACTCGCTCAGCTACCACACTCACTCAGCTACCACACTCGCTCAGCTACCACACCCATCCAGCTACCACACCCACTGACCGCTACAACACTCACTCAACTGCTACCACACTCGCTCAGCTACCACACTCGCTCAGCTACCACACTCACTCAACTGCTACCACACTCGCTCAGCTACACACTCGCTCAGCTACCACACTCGCTCAGCTACCACACTCGCTCAGCTACCACACTCGCTCAGCTACCACACTCGCTCAGCTACCACACTCGCTCAGCTCTAGCTACCACTGACTGACCTCCCTTTTCAACATGCTTGGCACCGACTTGAACATCTTGCCTGGGTTGCCATAGAAACAACAGACAAATCGATGAATGACTATTGACAAAGCATGCATGTACAATCGGCTAACCATGCACTCCGGACATGGACCACTTGCACCAGTAGAGTTTATAACAACATTGTTATGAATTTCTCTATAGGCTGGCAGCCACAATGCCAACAACGAGCTATGTTTCGGAACCAAATTTGGTTGATTTCTGGCAGTACAATTTCTACCAATTTTGGTAGAAATATAACGATTGCCAAATTTGGTTGAATTCTATCCACTTGATTTCAACCAAATTTGGGTGATTTCTGTTTCTGTTTCTTACTAGGTGACTCAAAAAATCTAGTTTCAGCCAAATTTGGTGATTTCTCTATACTACGTGACTGAAATCTACCAGTTTTGGATGATTTCTTCACACACACAGATTTACCCCAAACATGGGTGATTTATAAAACTGCCAGTTTTGGGTGATTTCCTCGCACGCACAGATTTACCCCAAACATGGGGGATTTATACAACTGCCAGTTTTGGGTGATTTCTGCACACGCACAGATTTACCCCAAACTTGGGTGATTTATAAAGCTGGCTGTACAATTTTAACATGGTGCTCAATTCACCCAAAATTGGTTGAAACTTGTCAGTCAACTAGTAGACAGAAATCCCCCAAAACTGGGAGGTTTGCAATCACCCATGTTTGAGGTAAATCTGTCGGCGTTAAGAAATCCCCCAAAACTGGCAGTTTTATAAATCACCCATGTTTGGGGTAAATCTGTGCGTGTGAAGAAATCCCCCAAAACTGGCAGCTTTATAAATCACCCAAGTTTGGGGTAAATCTGTGCGTGTGAAGAAATCCCCCAAAACTGGCAGCTTTATAAATCACCTAAGTTTTAAATCACCCACGTTTGGGGTAAATCTATGCGTGTGAAGAAACCCCCTAAAATTGGCAGCATTATACATCACCCACATTTGGGGTAAATCTATGCATGTGAAGAAATCATCCAAATCTGGTAGATTTTAAATTTAATCAACCAAGTATCACCCAAATTTGGTTGAAACGGGACGTTTTGAGCAGAATTCCCCCAAATTTGGTTGAAACTTGCTTTTTTGAGTCGCCTAATAAGAAAACAACAGGCAGAAATCACCCAAATTTGGTTGAAACTTGCTTTTTTGAGTCGCCTAATAGAAAAAAACAGGCAGAAATCACCCAAATTTGGTTGAAACTTGCTTTTTTGAGTCGCCTAATAGAAAAAAAACAGGCAGAAATCACCCAAATTTGGTTGAAATCAAGTGAATAGAAATCAACCAAATTTAGCAGTGGTTATATTTCACCCAAAATTGGTAGAAACTGCACTGTCAGAAATCAACCAAATTTGGTTGCACGACATACCTGCCAACAACTATTCAGGATGTTGTCTCTTGAGGTCAAACACAGTGTTGAAATCTTCACGAATTCAGAGTTGGATGCTCAGTAGAGGCGTTACGTTCTGATGTTGGTGAAGAAGCTTGTGGCCCGCCTAGACCTCACCTTCAATGATCCCAAACAAGCGAATGGCAAGGCAAGCAGAAGAAGCTTGTGGCCCGCCTAGACCTCACCTTCAATGATCCCAAACAAGCGAATGGCAAGGCAAGCAAGCAGTTGCTGCTGGCCGGAGTTCAGTTTAACATAATCCAAGTCACCCAAATCACATTAACATTAATACTGAACCAGTTTCACGCAGCATCAGTATTCTCAGGCAGCTGTCTTGGGCTATAGCCATGTTGTAGAATAGCCATATAAAGAATCTCTGGCCAAGTTGATCACTAAAATGTCGCTATTCAAAACCGGTACAATTACATTCACAGAGTGAGACACACCACTTGTCATTTATACCCAGAGGAGATTGGCAGCTTGCCATCGGGCTGACAGGTACCCTCGTGTCTCGGATTGTTTATAGGCCATAAAGTATTAACTGCACACCATGCCCTGTCCATTCTGGTCCCATTGGATACAGTTACAAGATCCAGTTCCCTGACATGCAATGAGAAACTTAAACAGCTCATAGTGGGAGGGCACGTTGAGGACCATAGTACTCATAAGGTGTATGCCTGAGCTATATGTTATATGGGCCTCAACATACGCCCATTGACTGAACTACCCACCTGCTTTGTCACTGACAGAGTCGGGTAGGAAGAGGGCAGGGTCTGAGGTGTCTGTGAGGAAGCTGGCCAGCAGCTGACTGCTCTGAACACCAGGGACAGTTATCAGTTTCTGTATGTGTGTGTGTGTGTGACAGAGTGAGTGAGTGAGGGAGTGAGTGGGTGGGTGGGTGAGTGAGTGTGTGTGTGTATGTGTGTGTGTGTGAGTGTGTGTTCTACCTCAAGGTATTGCTGTAATTCCTTACTCCTGGCCTCAACAAAGCTTTTGTCCATGTTTCGCAAGGGTCTCTTTAATGGTAGTTGTGCTCTTATGTCACCTGGGAGTGGGGAAGGAGGGAGGAAGGGAAGGAGGGAGGGGAGGGAGGGAGGGAGGGAGGGAGGGAGGGAGGGAGGGAGGGAGGGAGGGAGGGAGGGAGGGAGGGAGGGAGGGAGGGAGGGAGGGAGGGAGGGAGGGAGGGAGGGAGGGAGGGAGGGAGGGAGGGAGGGAGGGAGGGAGGGAGGGAGGGAGGGAGGGAGGGAGGGAGGGAGGGAGGGAGGGAGGGAGGGAGGGAGGGAGGGAGGGTGAGGGAGGGGGAGGAAGGGGAAAATTAATTACTCTGCACATAATTATCATGAGTACTACATAGTGCATTGTCCCACATACCATAGAACTGCCTCAGCCTACTATCAAGAACCACAAACTCTTTGAACCTCCTGAAAGTAAAGGTTGACACAGTCTTGTCACAACATACATGAGCACTCAGGAGGCAGCACAATGGCGCTGTTACCTTTTCACCTTTTCCACTGGCAACTTGCTATCTACTCCTAGGGACAGAGACCACACAGTCATGCTCAATGTTGTTATAGCAATAGGAACAAGCATTATGCTTGAACAAACAAGTACCTTCCCCCTCCCTCCTTGTGAGTATGATGTAGACTGTGAATGGTCGGATACCGTCCGTGTTTGATTCCCAGCCCACAACCTGCACCTTGTATGGAGTGGGGACAGGAGGGGGCGGGGCTGCTTCAGCGATGGCAGGACTGTCGCGGCCAGATGCCTCCGAGTCAGAGAGCTGTGGACAAGAGACACACACAGTTGAAAAAAAAAATGGTACTCCTTTGGAAAGTGTTTATCACCTGTTCTGAGCCCTGTAGCTCTACTGGGTGTTGCTTGGTGGCCAAGAGGTTAAAGCACTGGACTGTGGGCCTAGTCGTCCCAGGTTTAGCCACACTATATGCAACAGGGGGTTTCCCCTTCCGGGTGCACTCAGCCTCCAAATATAATATCGAGATGAAGAGTGAGTGACCTTCGTACTCCCTGGGAGCCTGGTTCAGACCAGCTCTGCCTTCTCCAAAAAACTGATGATTTTAGGGGAGCAAAATTTCAGAACAAATAGCAACAGTGAGGTGTGTGAGCAGTCACCTCCCCCCTAGCCTTGTACACAACCTGGGAACGAGGCTATTTCCCCCCCCCCCCCCCCCCCCCCCCCCCCCTTTGTGTGGTTTGTTTCTCTGCCATTGTAGCTCCGATATCACATACTCACTCTTCATTCATTTTTCATCCCAGTTGCATATAAGGTCGCAGACTAGCCCTAGGAACTTCGGTATTTCTGCTAACACCTTCCTGCATCTAACATTAGAGTTTCATAGTCCATTGATTAAGCAAGTCAACTAGATTTCGTCAATTCTTACTAGAGAAAGGCTCAGCTGCTTACTGGAGAAAGGGCTCCCTTCTCTTACTGTAAGTGCAAGCACAGCGAGAGGTGATTGTCACTGCACCTGCTACCTCCCTCACCTCAGCAGCAGGATGCTCTCTCGGTGTGATACTGTCCATGGATGGAACTGTTCGTGTCTTTGACCGCCAGCGCTGAATCTTCTTCCCTCCCTCCTTCCCTCCTTCAGTCCCAGCTCCACGTTTGCCTATATGCTTGGTATAGAACTGTGTGAGTATATATGTATGTGTGTGTGTGTGTGTGTGTGTGTGTGTGCGTGTGTGCGTGTGTGTGTATGTGTGTGTATGTATGTGTGTGTATGTATGTGTGTGTATGTATGTGTGTGGGTGTGTGCGTGTGTGTGCATGCGTGTGTGTGTGTGCATGGTGATGTTAGTAGTTTGTGCAACTAAACGGTTGCAGCAGCAGGCCTGCAGTTGAACACACACCTCATGGCTCTGATAGAACAGAGGCAGGTACGTTTCCTCCAGCAGTTGGTACACCTCACAGAGCACTCTGAGGAAATTATCCAGTTAGAGTTTGTGAAGTGTCCCACCCATGTGATTGTCACATGACCATATTGCGATCCTCACCTGATTGTCACATGACCATACAATCATCTGCCTCACCTGCTAATGATCTGCTGTTGATGCATCAGCTCACACTTCTCAGCTGCACTCTCGTCCGAGGAGAGCACTGCATGCACGTGAAAGAGAGCAACAATCAACAGCACAACACTTTGTGTGTGGTTGCTAGCACCTGCACCATTTTCAGTTGCACGAAGAACCGAAAACGGTGTGGGCCTGGGAACAAGGCTATGTGGTTGCAAGTTGAGCATGGGGTGCCAGTGGGTGCCTGTGTGTGAAGTTTTGTTGCTGTTGGAGAAGCTGCTGGTCAACTCAGAGTACGAGTTATGAAGTTGCACTCTGGCAGCTAAGGCAGGCATCCACTAACTGCTCGTGCGTGCTAGTACCTTCATCCAGCTGTTTCCTCAGTCCTGGCTCCAGAGGGATGTGACTGCGAACTGAGGGGTTGAAGTACAAACTGTACAGCGAGGAAACCTGGGGGGGGGGGGGGGGGGGACATAGCTACCTCATCACCTGGGGTAAACTACACTTGACTTGACCCTTAGCATCCAAGACTTATATATAACATTATACCATCCACTGAGGTAGACCCGTTGGCTGTGTGTACCTCGATGATAACAGACTGGGCCTGTGTCTCCGATGCACTCTGTAACTTGCACTTAAGCTCAGCTGGAAGACGAGAGAGATCATGTGACACTGTACGCAGAGATTCCCCGATATGGAGGTATGTTTTGTGCCAAAACTGGCACACTTTGGAAACCATTCTCTACCAATTATGGCACATTCTGATACATCAATTTTAGCAAAATTGGCAGAAACAGCACTCCTGTTCTATAGGGTGACTGATGTATCATTTCTGAAAAAAATGGTCCAATGAACCAAAATTGGGAACATTGCACTAGTATTCAACTAGTGCATATGTGTATGAGATATCAAGCTGGGGATTGTGCCTTTGTGGTCAGCATAAAATGAGCTCCAAATGACATGGGTCGGTCACATTTTTGTCATGCTTTTGGGCCAAATTTCAACCTACAGCAATCATTGGCAATATGATTCCATTCCACAATGGTGCAAACGTTTGAGCTAAGTACTGTGCTAGGTACCTTGGGCTAGGAATGAGATATGAGGCTGGGATTTACACCATTGTGATCAGCATGAATGGAGCTTTCAAATGATGTCCATTTTGCTGTAGGTTGAATTTTGACCCAAAATCATGAAAAACCATGGATTATAGCCTTTGGTCGAGTGCGATTTTTGGCAAAAATGTCACCAATGCTGAAAGTCCTCTTTGGGACATCAGTTGAAGGTTCTTTTCATGCTGATCACAACGGTGCAAATCCCAGTTTCGTATCTCATTCCTAGCCCAAGATACCTAGCATAGTACAAAACTAGTATACTGTAGCTGCATGCCTAGCCTCTACACTGCCAGTTTTTTTCACTACTAAAAGCGATCAAAACTGAAGGTGTAGAAGGCCTGGGAACGAGGCTACACGTGCCTCCAAGATGCCCTTCACTACAGGAAAACAAGACTATTTTTACTGTGTATCCTTGGTGTGCTCATGCATGCAGAACTGAGCAGGGATCTGCTGCTCACCAGGAGTGCTGTTTCTACCAAATTGGTTCATTGATCCATCCAGAAATGGCACATCAGTTGCCCTATAGAACAGGATTGCTGTTTCTGTCAATTTTTTCCCTTAATACCAAAATTCACATGCCAAAATGTGCCAGAATTGGCAGAAAAAGGTTTCCAAAATGTGCCAGTTTTGGCATGTGAACATACCTGTCGGTATGGGGAGCAGTTGCATTCCCCAAATCATTGTACATTAAATGGGTTTGACTTACAGAGGGCAAGGTGGACCTGTAAGATGTGGACGGCATCCTGTGACTTCATGAACTGCATAAACGTGTACAGGGAGTCCTGGGAAGTAAGCAGCTTGTCCAGGGGGAGGGAGAGGGGGCGGGGTGGCCGAGCAGACCCACTTTGCCTCACAAACGAGGCCAACAACTTGACCTGTCTAGACAGGGGTCCATACGTTGCCTTCAATCGCTGGATAGAAGAGAGGTATAAACATACTGACATGTCTTATGCTGCAAATGTTACTGCAGTAAATTAAGCCATAGCAACGGGTGTCTTTGTCTTGTAGGCTATATAGCTGTCCGGAAATTGTACTTAATTTGTAATGTGTTGCTAGTGAGTTTGACGTACAGACAAACACTACACACTACCGAAGCTCAAGGGTGCACAGCCTGCAGCTGCCTGAGTATGAGTGTAGTATAATCCCATGGTTTAGCTATTATTAGCCTCGTTCCCAGGCCGCGTGGGACACGCGACCTGGGAACGAGGCTAAGCTATCATGTGCACTCACCGAGTTAGGGTCACATATGAGTGATAGAACTTTATTGATGAAGTCCTGTGTGTGTGTTATAATTATGTGCGTGTGTTGCATATGTAGGTTCAGAGACAGTTAGAACCACTGGAAACACCACATGTAGTCGTCACTTACTGGTTTTGCAGCAAAGTTCATTGCTGGTACAAATATCTTTGAAGCAAACAGCTCCACAATAAATGACTTCATAACCCTGCGAAGGGAGGGTCAGAGGGAGGGAGGGAGGGAGGGAGGGAGGGAGGGAGGGAGGGAGGATAAGGAGCATCCAATTGTCTGCTGTGATGTGTGATGTAAGTAATGCTGACTGTGATTGGAGTGCCCTCTCTGGGAGGAGGTGGGGGAGCACAGCGAGGGTGAGGCGCCGGAAATAGCACAGGTTGGCAGTCATCCCCCTCATTGCCACATGGGTACGGCAACCATACTCCTGCATGACAGCCTCCTGGATTGCTTCCACATCAACACTTCTGGGCACTGGGCAAAGACAACGACGGAGTTCCACTGCTTGTTAGTAGCAGTGATACACCACATGCATATATCCATACATTTTCTCCTGGCCAGCAGGTAGATATGCATGTGCGCCGCGGCCGCCCGGAGCAGCTTGCCGGTGATGAGAGAAGGAATGTCCACCTGATGGAAGAGATTGTGATGCCCACGTACATCCTCTTGGGCCTACAAGAGATGTTCTTTCACTTGGTACTCTTTGCTGGTATGGTACCTTTCTGGCTCTCCTGAGGAAGGCTGCTGCCGTGTGTCTGATGGCAACACGAAGTTCCTCCTCAAAGGCCTCATCTGGCACCAGACGCCTACAGGGCAGGGAACAGAAAAGGTTCACCATTCCTTATTCCAATATCATTCTGGAATGGGGAATCATATTAGAATGGGGTATGACATTGGAATGAGGAATGACATTGGAATGGTTAATGGAATGGGAAATGAACTTGGCATGTGTGTGACGAGCAGAAGCAACCGTGCAGACAGTGGGGCACTGTACCTGTGCCACGAGTGCACGAACCTCTGCAGCACAATCTCAAGAAACTGAACCAGAGAGAGAAAAAATGAGTTACGTATACAGTAGTCTCATCCTGGTCTCATACCCAGACCATAACCAATGGTCCGGGAATGAGGCCAACATAACAGTCACACACAATTGGTAGCTAAATACAAATAGTATGTTCCTGCATACAACACACGCACACGTAAGTCAACATACTGTTTAATTCTGGGGTCCTAGCTACAATGAAGTGATATCAGCTAAGATATCCAGTGATATCAGCTAGGATATCCAGTGATATCAGCTAGGATATCCAGTGATATCAGCTAGGATATCCAGTGATATCAGCTAGGATATCCAGTGATATCAGCTAGGATATCCAGTGATATCAGCTAGGATATCCAGTGATATCAGCTAAGATATCCAGTGATATCAGCTAGGATATCCAGTGATATCAGCTAGGATATCCAGTGATATCAGCTAGGATATCCAGTGATATCAGCTAGGATATCCAGTGATATCAGCTAGGATATCCAGTGATATCAGCTAGGATATCCAGTGATATCAGCTAGGATATCCAGTGATATCAGCTAGGATATCCAGTGATATCAGCTAGGATATCCAGTGATATCAGCAAGTGATAACGTAGTTGCGCATTATTAAGCGCATGCATATATATCCACAGGAAAAAAATATGTGCCTACTAATGAGATGCACTTAATTTCCTCAAATATCCAGTGATATCAGCTACGATATCTACATATTCACAGGTAGAAATATCACATCCATGGCCATTTCACACATGCACATGTACCTCAGAGAGTGCATTGTCCACAGTCTCTGCAACAATGAGGTCATCCCACGGCTGAACAAGAGGAGGGGGAGGGGCAGAGCGTGTGACACCCCTAAGAGAGGTACATGTGTGTGTGAGTGTGTGTGGTGGCCCACCTGGAGGGTTTCATTTCTGTTTGTGTGTTCGTGCCTCTTGCAACCCTTCTGACCACACACCGCACACGGCACCAGTGACAGCGGCCTCCACCTCACAGGAGGCTGCAGAGATACACACACACGTCAAGTTGATTACGTATGATTATGGCAACTTGGCAAGATCAAAGCGGCAGCTGTAAGTGGTGGTAATGGATATGTTATCAAAACATACAGACTACATACATACCTTTCGTTTGGGGATCTTCAGATGTAGCAGAAGGTTAGGGAGTTGGGGGATGATTCTAATAGATCAGAAACTTCAATGAGAACTCGTACCTGTCTATACGTATACATACATACATACATACATACATACATAGTTACATACATACATACATACATACATACATACATACATACATTTTACATACATACATAAATACATACATATATACATCTACAATAAAGTCATACATACATACATACATACATACATACATACATACATGGCCAGGAGGCTCACAGCCATGCGTAGCTTACATAGACTACCTATGCAAATGTATACATTTCTATTGATATGGCTATAACAGTGTATAGACATCGCCAATGATCACAACACCTAGTCTTTGCCATGCTAACATATTTGGTACTCAACACGTATATCACACACATACACATGCCCACAGACACCCAAACACACACACACTCACACACCCAAACACACACACACACACACACACACCCAAACACACACATACAGTGTCATACACCCCCACACACTCAAACACACACACACACGTACAGCTCACCTGAAGAGGACAAGGGCACCGACAACACCAAACGCCCAGCACCACAGCAGCAGCAGAACAGGGTAGCTGGCATTGTGTGTGGTGCAGGTTTGAAACAGGGTAGCTAGCATTGCAGGTTTGAAACATGTTACATGGGATTGTGTGTGGAGCAGCTTTGAAACAGGGTAGCTACAAACACGGTAGCTAGCTAGTCTGGATCCCAGACCCTAACCTGGCAGCACAGCAGTTTAGTGAAAGCAAAATTGACCAATCTTACCAATCAGATCACAGGATAAAAACATTTTATTTGACGGGGTTGAATCACTGTGTGGGAGATTGGGACAAGGCTAAAGCCTACAGAAGTTGAATCAAGTGATCAAGTTATTTCACTTGGGATGATCAAGTGATCAGGATCACAGACTTGCAACCATGAAACTTGATAACGACACCCGACAACCAAGGGATTATCCCCCAGAGGAATTGAATCAGCCTGGTAGACATTTGTAGGGTTTCATAAGCTATCCCGATGCAAGATTACTCTTACCTATTCATTTGGAAGGATACGAAGACGAGCACTACTGCTCCCCAGAAGAGCGGCATCTCCAACCGCTGAATCACCTCCCGGCTGCTCTCATCCATATCGGTTGTTGTTGATATTAGTGCATCGAGGGGGCGGGGCACCATCAAACAAGCCCCGCCCCTACTATGCTATAAATACCAGTTCAGTGATGCACATGGATGTGAATATTAATGATGGATGGTGACGATGCGACTGTTGTATACACCGGGGCTCGTCCCGGGAAGGCAGCATGCAGCTTTCCTCAAGGGGTGGCGGAGATTGTGCTTCGTATCGTGGTTGCAGTAAGTAATATTCAGGCTGCTGTACAAGATTATTTTAATTGAAAAGGCAGCGAGGCTATTCTCGACTAGGGATAGTGGCCATTGGCCATCTCTATAAAGGCTATCAGTGGAAGCTAGAACAATTTCCTGACCATTGTGGCTGCTAGGTTTTGTTGATAGTATTAGTGGCCCTTGGTAATTTGTGTATTCTCTTCCTGTTCTCATCTCCCTTGAGCCCCTTCCTCCTCTCTCTTGCCCTTTCCTCCCTCCCTTTATGTGTGGTTCATCTTCTCCCCTGTAGGTAGTCAGTGCAATCCTGATCATCACGAGTGGCTGCATACTTGGCCTGGATATCTCTTACACCCCTCCTAGCAATGTTGACAACAGCAGTAGCAGTGGCATTGACATTTCGATCTTAGAGAAGCAGACGGCTGCTGCAGGTGCCCTTGCCCTGGTGGTTGGCATTCTGGGACTGCTGTGGGAATCACTCGCAATCCTGCTACGATTTCTCAACATCGGCTATCTCAACCAGAGGGCAAAGATTGTGCTTGCTATTGTGAGTGCTGAGGCCAATGGTAGCTTAGCCTCGAACCCAGCCGCGCCTGGGTTCGAGGCTAATGGTAGCTCTGTATGCATTCCAGCCATAGTTTTGTGTTAGCTGGTCTGTGCATGTTATGCAGAGTTTGAAGTTCATATAGTTCTCGATTTGCGGCACTGGAAGAGGCTCGCATAATGTGGATGCAGTCAGTAGACCGTGATGTGCACTTATTGATTAATTTCGATTACATTTCTTGCATGTCAACAAGTCAAGGGGGCCAGCTTTACTCCATGGAGATGGTAATGTGTTTGAACAAACTGATGTCAATGAAGTGGATTTGTAGCTAGCGATGACATTCTGTCATTCTTCAATTAATTAATAGTTGATTAGTTGAGCAAAGTATAAGCCAATTGGAAATTCCCTAGTTCGAGTCGTAATGCCACCATGTGGCAGCATGAGTATGCAACCCATACTCTCCGTACAATGTACACGACAAGTCATACTCTGGGATACATAGTATGTAAGATGATGGTGAACACGAGCGCATGCTGATTACGATGATGTCATCATGCGCTCTTGTATATGTAGTGAATCATAGAGGTTGCACATCAAATTGACTGTGTTGATGTGAGGCTAATTTGACAGCCCTTTTTTCTGTTGTTTGCTCACACAGGATGTGGTGGTGACCTTACTACTCGCTTTAAATTCTGCTGTGGTGCTGAGCGCTGTCTTCTCCCCGGAGTGGAGACACCTGAGCGGTGGCAGCCCCGTCTTGAGCAGCTTAACTGCTTCAACTGTGAGCAGCTCATATGAGAAAGAATGATTATTTCATCATGGTGTTGTGATCACTGGATTTCATCATAGTCTTGTGATCACTGCATTTCATCATGGAGTTAATTGTGATTACCAGATTTCATCATGGACTCATGATTTCATCATGGTCTTGTGATTACTTGATTTCATCATGGTGTTGTGATCACTGATCACTGATCACTGGACATCATCATGGTGTTGTGATCACTGATCACTGGATATCATCACTGGATATCATCATGGTGTTGTGATCACTGATCATAGATCACTGGATATCATCATGGTGTTGTGATTACTGATCACCGGATTTCATCATCATGGTGTTGTGATCACTGATCGCTGGATTTCATCATGGTGTTGAGATCACCGGATTTAATATCTACCTCACCAGATTTCACTCCTTAATGCAGGAGCGCATAATGAGGAAGGGAAGGAGCGTGCAACAACCACGCAAATGATTAAAATTTGAACACACTCCCACGGTAATCCTGTTACTATTTTAAGCTCGCACACGTAAGAGAGATTTCACGAAGGATGCCTAGTTATTAGTATCAAGACCCCATCGGTGGTGAAGCAGCGGAAGGACATAGTAAGAACTTATATGCTGTATGAAGATGTAGTCAAACGAGCCGCTTCACAGCCAAGTGGGACTACCATGGGATCCCTCCCTTCTGCTATTATGCACTCCTGCTAATGCTCTTTCGGTCAAAACTTCTTATCTATGAATATTGGTGGCTGTTATTCATAGCCTGTAATCAGCATGCAGGCTAAGCAACTTATAATGGTACTGGTGGGTATAATCATGACATCATCAGATTTCATCATTCATGCAATCTATCTAGCCCCTCTCCCACGACCCCTCTCCGCCTGGGCGGAGAAGAGCTGGGGCTAGCCCAGCAATCGTCTTGGTGTTTGTGGGCATACTGGTACACTAATTATGGCTCATGAGCCTCAAATATACAGTCATGTATGCAATGCACATGCACGTACCGTACTCCTATAATTTCACACAGAAGACCATGAGTAGTTAATGTACACGCAGAGCATGGGTGTGGGCCAGAGGAGTTGTGGCATGATAATGAATTGCACACACACACACACACACACACACACACACACACACACACACACACACACACACATACTCACAGGTATTTGGCTTAATAGCATCGATCTTCAAAGTGGTCCTAGCAGTCTACATGATTGTGTACATAGTCAAGGGCTGGAACAAGGAAGTCGTCAAGTACACGTCACTCCAGTTCAGAGAAGATGAACCAGAGGACAAACTCTGACCAAACATTACTGCACTTTGTTGTGCTAACCTGCTCTGCCCTGCATGCAGGGGCACACTAGTGCCAAGTCATGTTGTTCATGTCAGTTGGTATTGATTGAGTTTGCTGTGTGTGCTGCTGCATGTTGATATTCAACTTTCTTTCTGCAATTCAAATGACGAATTCAGAACTTCTTCACCCCAATTCATCAAAGTGTGATTACTGTGGTCAAAACAAGCTAGATCTTTCTCTGGTGATTAGTGGTGAATTATTGGCTATAAGCAGCTATGGTCAGAACTAGCCTCGTTCCCAGTCCCACGCCCAGCTTTTCGTTGCTGCAAGTGACGAAAAGCTGGTGGGAACGAGGCTAGGTCAGAACATCTTGGATTCAAACATGCCAGTCCTGCATGTCCACATGCATTATGCCAAATTATAGTGCCTGCAAACTGCACGTTGGACAAATGCACTCTTGGAAGGTATACCATGCAATTTGAGATTAATACGATCAGCTTGAGGTGCAGTAATGCATGCACATACTTCCTTTTCATAATACAACAGCTGCTCTTCGATTGGTGGTAAGAATAATAGCACAATATGTTGGGAGGTAGGATCATTAGGACGTACATGCAGTATAGCTGCTAACCCCTTTCACCGTGCACCGGCCGGGCGGAGAGGGGCTAGTGGCTAGACCAGGAGGTATAGGTACGTCTTCCAACCACTTACTCCCTAGCCTTGTTCTCAGGCCTTCTACACCTCCAGTTTTTGATCGCTTACAGAAAAAAAAAATGTAAGCTATCAAAACTGGAGGTGTATAAGGACTGGGAACAAGGCTATCTACTCCCTACCTCCTCCCTCTCTGCATACCAAGTGGAATTGTATAAAACAATTTAGCGGTTTCTAGAGTTTCCTTCTCTTGTGTGCCATCCTGACAGCATCCCTGTGCCCTCGCCGGACACTCTGCTTCATGGCTGCCCTCCTCCTCCCCCATCCCACCTCCAGCTCCTCGAGTGAGGTTGTCCTGTAGAAAGTGTTCTCATGCAACCTGTTCAGCAGGTTCTCATTGTTTGAGTGGAAAAAGAACAACAGTTTGGGTGACTTCACCGTCTTTCTGTGGTCGGCTTCACTGCACTCTGGCTTTAGTTTCACCGCTACCTTTTCACTAGCATCTGTATCAGCCACACGGCCATCTTCACTTCCAGCACCATTCCGCTGCTCACTGTCCTCATCACGGTCCTCACCAAGAAAGCTGAATCCATGCTCACTGCAGTTTCCGCTGAACATATCTTTGAGATCTCCACTCACCGAGAAGTATCTTTCTCCCGAGACTGCTGGTGCACTACTGTCAATTCTACTCTCCCCTCCCCCTCTCTTGTCACCGTCTTCCTCAGTGGGGCCACTAAACGCCTCCATCTTATCGTCAGAAGGCTTCCGTTCATCTGCAGTTGGTCGTTCTAACACAGCACAGTTACTAGACTCTGGGTCATAGTGGGGGAGGAGCACTGCAGATGGAATACTCCTAGCCACACCATTAGAAACATTCCATTCCATACTGTAGCTGTTCCCAAGAATCGAGTCAATGATGGAGAGCGCCTTGGACTTCTCCTGTTTGAGTTGCTCGGCTAGCTTGTCAGGGACGATCTCGCCCTTTCCTTCACCACCACTCTCTTCACTCTCCCCACTCTCGACAGTCTCTGCAAACCGCTTGTCCAGACGAAACCTGATGTCCTTACCGATCCTCTTCTGAAGCTTGAACAATCTCTCTCCTGCCCTTCCCTCAAACTGCCTCTTCACAGTGAACGCTTCAGGATTGTCTGAGTCTTCACTGTCATCACTGTCGAAGAGAGCACGGCGAATGGTCCCCTTTTCCCTGTGCTCATCAGCTGCTGCCAGACACGGAGTGGAGACACTATCCGAACTCAGCTCAACCTCAGGAGTATCTTCGTCAGAGCTGTTGAACACAATATGCTGAGTGGCATGAGGGACATCCAATTGGATGAGAGGTTTAGGTCTACCTATTATCTCCTTCCTTTTCTGAATTGCCTCAAGCCTTCTGACATTTGAAAGCTCTCTTTTCTTCTGCAAGGCCTCGTTGCTGTCGATCTGATTGGCAAGTGACCGTGCTGTCGTCCTGCAGTTGTGTCCAGACCTTGACTTTGCTCTCTGCTGGCCCACTCCTCCCCTCCCATTACCCAACAATATCTCCTTTCTCTGAAGTTTTCTCCCTGACATGCCTAATCCAGATATCATGGTTTGCTGTTCAATATTTCTCAAGCGCGTAAATAGAATAGACTAGTATCTAATTATTCGTACGAAATTTAAATTACTTTCATTACATCACATGACAAAAGGTCAATTTACAGTGTCTGTGTACGTGTGTTTATTTCAAGAAAGAAGGCGAAAGTATGAAGCCGGGAGAGGATTTGAAGATACTATTTTTGTTTGTTCTTGCTACAGTTCTGTACCAAATTGGGATCACAGGTCAGCGAAGCATCAGGCGCCGGTACACTGTCGCCAGATGGGTACATAGATAACTGGCACAGGATCAGTGCTGTAGCGGCATATTTACTGTAACTTTTCGGACAGGCCCCTGGTTTAAAGAAAAGTGAAGGCACTATACATAGTGGATACAACACATTACTAAATAGATCCTAGAAGGGGAGGATGATAAATGTGCCGGTTAAAAGTTACTTTTGTTAGACATCCATCAAGAACACACTAAGTCGCATAATGTGACGTGTTCTTGATTGACTCTGACAGGAACTGACTCCTTTCATCTCAAAATATTCAGTTACGAGATACCATAGATAATATACTACCAAGGGCGTATCGAGCCGCCGACGCCCTTGATACTACGAAGTATATCATCTTGGAGATACCATTGCATGCATTGGCAGGCCATTTACTTGTGTGACACTTGACTCTTAAGATCTTGTTACCACTTCAGGTGTGAATGCGGATGGTGATCGCACAGGTAAGCTTTGTTGAATTGCTGTTGTCTGTTTACTTGAACACGAACAGCGGAGGGAGAGCTTCACACGGAGTACCTGAGAGTGAATAGTGGTGTTTATTTCCTTGCAGTTACCAAGTGTGGGTGCCAGTGCCCGAGTCAAGCAATAACAGACCAGCACTGCTACTACAACTGCAGCATGTACCAGTGCGAGCAAGGGCCTGCCAACTGTAGCCAGTGTGTCAACTCTTCCTTTGCTTCGCTTCAGGATTGTCAGCACAACTGCAGATCAAATATAATGGTTGGAGGGTGTTTGGGCACACGACTTGGGTGCTGTCCTGACAACCAGACACCTAAATCAGAAGAGGGGAAGTGCCCAGGTGGTACGTGCATATTGTGATAGTCTCAGGAATGAGTGTTGAGACCTGGGAATGAGACTAAGTTTCAAAATCAGAACAGTTCTTTACAGCAGGTTATGTTTCAGTAGGGTGGTCTCCTAATGAGTCCTAAGTGAGCCTCTGCCTTAGCTGCTGTGTAGATGATGAAGAGTACACACACATGCTCCTCCACACATACATCTCCACACCCTCACACACACCTCCATCCCCCACTCACACACATCCTCACACACACACACCTCCACCCTCACAGATGAGGCCTCAAACCATCCCGATCCCATTCGCTGGGACCTGATAGCCGCTGGCATCTGTGGGATGGTGCTACTGCTGGCAGTAGTCACACTCGTTGGCATGGCAACTTATGCCTACCGACAGAAACACAAGCAAAGGCACAGAAGGTTTGTCCCGGGTGGTCACTGCAGGCGGGACATCAGTCGGCTGTACTTCTGTGTAAACTAGACAGATGATCCTTAGTCGGGCGGGCCGAGTGAGCTACATGTATCCGGCCAGCTAAACTTTAATGGGATGGCCCAAGTAAGCTAACCAAGCCTTCTAAACAATCTTAGTGGGGTGGCCCAAGTGCCAACCAGCCTGCTTTGTCTTGAGGTGGGATGGTATCGTCGTTCGCTTGTGGAGCACATAATTATACCGGGAGGGTTCTCTGAGGCTTCAATCGTGGCTAAAAGCGCTCATGTTGGGTACAAATGCATGTATGGAAGCATGTATCAAGTTTCATTAGGCACAACATGCATGGTGATGGGCATACCATAATGTATGCTGTTGTTCAACTTGTTGGTAGGGCTCACCCCAATAATCGAAAGTAATCCCTCATATAGTGATTCTTAAGCCTCTCTGGTAGTCCCCTTGTTTGTTGTTGTCTGCATGAGTTCCTTTTTAGGCATCCGTAGCATCTTTCCGGGTCAGTTTGCTCAACTGGAGCATAAAACATAGCACGCCACGCACCCACAATCACTTACAGCCTGCAGTAAGTGTTTGTGCGTGAAGTGTTTTGGCCTTGAGAATCAGGAGTGGTAGGTTAGAGAGGTCTTTGATTGCATGCCAACACTCTCTCCACCCGTCCAGCTTTAATGGCGTTGTCAAAAGTTGTACGGGCCCTTGACATCCTCTAGCTTGCTGTTCATGCATGTACTACTCATCGTTGTGACACCAAACCACCAATCAATGTGCAGTTCTTGTAGCCTTGTTCCCAGGCCTTCTACATTGTACACCTCCAGTTTTTGTACCATACAGACCCTCGGTCTGGTACCGAGACTGTTCTTGAGTTCCCTACGCAACAGCTCTCCTTGTTGCTGTGCACCTTGATTGCTATACCTACAAGCATCTAGAGTTTAGTTTTTGAAATGTGAAGGGGACAGGAGTAACGCTGTTCCTATAGTGATGCCCCTGGCCTCCCTATCCGGATCCACACACACACACACACACACACAGGTATATCCAGGAGGTGCTGCAGATGTACGATGGCAATGACACCACTGATGAAGACTATAGTGACAGCAGCATGGAGGACAACCCTGAGAGAAACAACCTGTTTGACCGGTTATCATCACGGCCCGTCTAACCTTGCCACCTCTATCTCATTCACACTCACTTCAGCAATGTCACCATAATTATGCATGTTTGCCTGCAATAGAATTGTATGCTTTATGACTGTATATTCCCACTGGTAATGGGGGCTACAGAATATCACAGAATATATATATGTTTTGTTTACATCATGTCTTGTATTCACGTGTGTCAATTTTGTAATGGTGTTTCTGCTACAGCATCCTTCCCAGACCGTTCTGTGTGGCATCATGGGAATGAGATCATTTGTATGCTAACGATGACGTCATGAGCTGCATTATTAAAATCAGACACGTGTACATGTATATAGAAGAGGAGGTTGAAACCTGAAGTTTGAGATGCCTCAGATGGTAAGCGTACCCCACAACCAGTGAGATGCGCGTGGTGTAATCCAGTCCTGCTGTGTGTGCTATCAGTGTCCTGCTGTGTGTGCCATCAGCCCTGCTGTGTGGTGCCATATCAGTCCTGTCCTGCTGTGTTCTTACCCCAGATTGTGAGGGTGCAGAGCAAGGATGGCACAAAGCGCATTGCCACCAACCCAACAGAGACTTTGCAGAGATTCCTGGAGAGGGTTAGTCAGCACTAGCTGGTCTAGTGATAGCCTCATTCCCAGGCCGTGTGGCCTGGGAACGAGGATAGTCTAGCTAGTGATGGGTTACAGTCGATTTCAATGAAGGGGGTGACACTCCCGTAGACACCGTAGTCAGAGTTGCGACCGGGCTTATCGGTGATTCTTGACCCGTATACTAAGGAAGGGGTAGAGTCGCTACGCATTCTTCCATATACTATCGGCGGTCAAGCGGTCAATGCCTGAAATACAGTGCAGTCAAATGGTCAAGAGTCTTTTTGCGATGCAGTCAAGTTGCAGCTCTGACTATGACTACGGCATCAATGGGAGTGTCACCCCCTTGAATTTCCATTGTATTTGAACTTGCAGTTAATAGATGGCATCTCTTTACCATGGGAGTCCCCACATTCCTCTGCTGCGCCTGCTAACAAAGATCTATTTTCGGACAAATCTATTCTCGGACCAGAAACCCTTACAGCTAATAAAGTACAGATACGAAGGCTCTACAATTCAGCACTATCATCCATTCCAGTGTGTCTGAACATATATTTAATTGTGAGACTACAGACGATTTTGGTTGTTTGAACATTGTGCATTCGGTGGACTTTCACAAAAACCATGTTCCACACATACGAGGCTCACACAAAGTGGCCACATAGCTACTGGACTCAGTTTCCATGAAGTTCCACCGATAGGAATTTATTACGCTCTGAGCTCAAGTGCAATCAAACACTATGGGTCAGGAAAATGGCACAGTAGATGTAGCTGTCTAGCTGGGTTATGCAGTGCAAGTGTTGTATTTTCTGCTCTTCCTGCCAATTGATATTGATATCTGGGGGGGGGGGGGGGGGGGGGGGACTCTCAGTCTTGCCAGCTAGACCCTCTCCACGTTCCACGTGTGCGTGACCAGTTGAGGCCAGGGTGCATGGAGAGGGTCTGGCAGGCTAGTATCCGACAGCTGCCTATGACTGTGACACCATGCAGTTGAGAACCGTTGGTAACCCTATGACCTTACGAGCACCTTGGATTATGCTATGTGCATGCTCATACCCATCACAGGTGGTCCAGGAGTTCCGTCTGAATCCCCATGATAACTTCTCCCTCTTCTGCTCCCCCGGGTACCGCAATGAGCTAACTCGGTCACACCTCCACCAGCAACTGCAGCAGATACCCGTCAGGTGCATGCACGAGTGGGTAGATAGATAAGTACATGATTGAGAGTTCTGTCCTGCTGTAGGTGAAGTGTACACTCAGATCAAGGTGGAGTGTATGCTCATATGATTGTGTGTGGTCATGCACTCACATACACACACACACACACACACACGCACGCACGCACGCACACACACACACACACACACACACACACACATACACACACACAGACATGGGGACATGCTCTACCTTGCGGAGAAGTCCGGTGATGGTGGTGCAGGGGGAGGAGGGTGGGGGAGTGCAGCGGTGGAGGAGGATGAGGTGGACAGGGTGCTAGGAAGTAAAGATGGCAAGATTCAGAGACAGAGAGATTCTCAGCTGTAAGTAGTGACTGAACATCAACCTAGTTTGTAGTCTGCCTTTTGTGATAACTTATGCCTTCCTCCCTTCTCCCTCCTCTCTCCCCTCTTCCCTCCTCTTCCCCCTTCCTCCCCTCCCCTCCTCCTGTCTTACCTCCACCCTTCTTTTTCGTCTTCTCCCCTCTCATACCCTCCTCCCTCTCACTTGCTTCTTCTTTCTTCTCCTCCCTTCCCCTCCCCTCCAGCTGTCATCATGGCCCCCAGGCCAAGTGCATCAACTGTGCACCACTGGACCCATGGGATGAACGTTACCTACGGAGCATAGATCCACCCATCAAACATCTCTCCTTCCACTGTTATATCCGCAAACTCACCAGCGGAGTGGACAGGTGAGTGGTCAGAGGAAGAGGAAGTGGGGGTGAAGTAGTGAAGGGAGGGAGTGGGAGGGTGTGAGCGGGAGGGTGAGGGAGTGAGAGGGTGAGGGATTGAGTGGGTGAGGGAGTGAGAGGGTGAGGGATTGAGTGGGAACTGGGGAGTGGGAGGGAGAGATTGAATGAATTTTGTGAGCTGTGAACCCCTCTACTCACAAACACACTGCAATCAGAGGCAAGTTTGCCTCCCTGGAGGACCTGAGCTGCAAGATCAAGCCAGGCTGTCCCGGCCACCCACCCTGGCCAGCAGGAATCTGCACCAAGTGCCAGCCCAGTGCCATCACCCTTGCAAGACAAGTGGGTCACATGCACACCAGCACATACACACGTACACACATGCACATGCACACCAACACATACACACATGCACACAACACACAGTGTATGTAATTGTTGGACTAAGTACTTTCATGTAATACACCTGAGGGTACATCTGAAGACCCTGCCATGGCCTCCAGTGGTGTGGTGAATGTCTGACTAGAGAAGAATGCTTGTTGTAACAATGAAAGCACACACTCTCTCCCTCTCCGTACACACACTGCATGTGCTTCTCCCCTCCCCCTCCCCTTCGCCACACCCACCCCACCCTCAGCCCTACCGCCATGTTGACAATATCATGTTTGAAGATGGCAAGATAGTGAACCGGTTCATTGAGGGTTGGCGTGCCTCTGGCCAGCAGCGCATCGGCTACCTCTATGGCCGGTACATTCCCCTGGAGAGTGAGGTGCCTCTGGGGATCAGAGCCGAGGTGGCTGCGATCTATGAGCCCCCACAGGTGTGAGAGTGTGTGTGTGTGCGTACATGCACACACAAAGGTGGACTTGTGGTTATGTTTACAGTACCCACTAAACCCACTCACAGGTGTCCACGAAGCTGAGCGTTGAGCTGCTGGAGGATCCTCATGAGAAGGAAGTCAACGAACTGGCAGCCATGCTGGATCTTAGGAAGGTGAGGGGAGAGAGGGGGAAGGGTGGAGGAGAGGGGGGAGGAGGAGGGGGGAGAGGGGAGGAGAGGGGGAGTGGTGGAGGAGAGGGTGGAGGAGGAGGGGGGAGGAGAGACTGGGCTGGGGGGAGGAGAGGTAGAGGAGGCGAGAGGTGAGTTAAATAACAGTGCCTCTGGTCTTTCCACAGGTGGGCTGGATCTTCACTGATCTTGAGCCAGAACAAAACAGGAAGGTGGCCTTCAAGAGAAGTGTCGTAAGTGTTGCTCAGCTGGTGGTCAAGCTGGCTAGTCTGTGTATTCTTGTGGCACAGCTGCTGCTCCTCGCTCCCCCACTCATCACTTCCCTCCCCCTCTCTCCTAGCACACGTACCTCCTCAGCGCGGAGGAATGCATCATTGCAGCGGACTTCCAGAACCAGCATCCCAATGCCTGTTGCCTGTCGACTACTGGCTGCTTTGGGTCGAAGTTTGTCTCCATTTGTGTTTCAGGGAACGAAGCAAATGAAGTGATCCTCAAGGGATATCAGGTACATTGTTGCTATGGCGACTGTGTTTGCATGGAATGCTATTTCCGGTAAATGTTGATCCGCAGAGACAGTCACGCCCTTGTCCTCTCTCTCTCACACACACATGCACATGCTCACACACATGCACACGCATGCGCACGCACGCACACACACACACACACACACACACACACACACACACACACACACACACACACACACACACACACACACACACACACACACACACACACACACAACACACACACACTCCCATGCTCACAGGTTTCCAACCAGTGCATGGCCCTGGTACGGGACGACTGCTTGGTACCGACATTAGATGCCCTGGAGCTCGGCTACATTCGAGAGTCCACACCGGAGCAGTATGTGCCTGATGTGTTCTACAAGGTACGCATGGACAGCAGTGTGAGTCTAGCTTTGTCCTAGCCTCGTTCCCAGGCCGTTTTGGGAAGGAGAAACGGCCTGGCAACTTACGCCAGTTCAAACTGTTTACTTCCGCTGCCAGAGAGTTGGAAGTCCCAATCAGATTTCAGCTCGCTGTCACATGACAACAGTAAACCGAATTGCGTCATGCGTTGAACCGTCGTAGTCATGCCCATTCATCACAATAGTTGACCGCTCGATCGCGCTAGTGTAGGTGTTCTGCACGACGACTTTAGTTCGTTCGTCTTCTGCTGGCCTTCCGTCGCAGAACCTGCGCAAACAGTTGCTTCCACGAGCAGGAAAGGACCGTTCTCAGCCGGTGAAAATATCAGAAGTATCACGTGGACTTCACTGATTGAATGAGGTATTCAATTGTCGTGACGTTACGTCCGTAAACAGTTTGAACTGGCGTAAGTTGCCAGGCCGTTTCTCCCTCCCAAAACGGCCTGGGAACGAGGCTAGCTTTGTCCCAGAGGCGGAGACCAGAACAGTCTGGAATTAGAACTCTAGAACTGGTCATGATAACCTCATGGCATGGCTTTGATAGTGGGATCTAGGTTTCGATTATTGTGTGCTATAACTACACGAATGCATGTTTGTTGTGTACTAGACTGTAAGCTTTGTGATGCTGTTTAGTTATCCTATAATGTAGCGTTATTGTGCAGCACTGTTGAGTTAACTGTGAATGGTGTCTGAGTGTAGCCTATCTTCCCCCCTCTCCCCTGCAGACGAAGGGCGATTATGGCAGCGATGTGACCAAGCTGGCACGCCCACTGCCTCTAGAGTACCTTATCATCGAGCTAACCACAACCACTCCAAAGACACCCAGACCCTTCCTGGTTGGGGGGAAAGACCCTCCCTTCCCTGTGGAGAACAGGTCAACCGTTGGAGGGCGAATTCAGGTAGGCATCTTTCTGAACTCAACTATTAGACATCTGATGTTGAATAACCTCCCACGCACACACTCCCCTTCACGCAGGATTTTGATGCCCTGGCAGGATACATTCGCAACCAGCAAGGCTCCCCCTTCCTTGCGTTCATGTCCGACTTCCACCTCCTCCTCTTCCTCTACACCAATGATACTGCAGGCATCAAGGTATGGTGCCGTAGCGCGCGTTATTAGGCGCAGCTCACTTATAGATGCAGATTCACTGTTAGGCACAGGTTCAACTCTCATTCCGGGTACTCGCTGTTAAGCGCTGCAGTCTTCTCTGCCATTTCCGATCCTATGGTGTGGAAAAAAACCTATAATTCGAATTGAAGCGCACTTCCTATTTGAGGAATGTCGTTTATTTTGTTATTATTTTGCTTATAGGCTTCCTGTGGAGTTATAGGCACATGCGCCTAATAACGTGCGACTACAGTACTGTACATGTAGGCTTGTGTCCCAAATTTTTGTCTTGGAGGAAACTCAGGGAGGATTTTGCACGTGATTAAGTACCACTGTGATGTCACTGGATGGAGGCTTTGGTAGATCCTGGATGCTGAGTTGTCTCGGTCTTGCATGAGCATTCCGTAGTGTGGTGTCTTTACCTTAATGTCCAACTGACATCACATCGTGACGCTGTTATCACGTGCAACCTTCGCTATGAGTGGGACAGAAAGCCCTTAACTACACAAGAGTCAAGGATGTGTTGTTGAGAACCCCAAAGTAGAAAGTAGTAACTGCATTTTGTCAAAAGTGGGTCCATGACAGCCATCTCTCTTCTGACAGCCATGCCTCCAGGAGTTGTGTCGGGCCATTCGGCAACAGGACAAGAGGATGGCTGACCAGTGGAGACGCCAGGACAGCTGGGCCAACATACAGCAGCTCATCTATGCATCTGGTAGGTATCAACCTCACAATGAGCCATACAGCCAACAACACAATCTGAACGTCTTCCCCCCTCTCAGCTCCCTCCCCTACGGCAACCCTCCCTGATGGCCCACGCTTCCCCCGGTCAGCTGCTGCCAGCAGCGGCTCCTGGTCCTGCAAACATTGTACCTTCATAAACTCTCCCGACTTAAGCGAGTGTGGTATGTGCCACCTCCCACGGACATAGTAGCCTCAACAAAAACACATAATACTATAGTGTTCATTGTCACAATCATATTAATCATCCATTGTTGGTTTCGTGCATGCAGCCCCTTGTATGGTCTCACCCCTTGGTAGCCTCAAAGGCTAATAGCCCCTTGGGAACTACATTTACGCCTTCTACAGTTTTTTGCATCCTGCAAGCAATCAAAAACTGGATGTGTAGGCCTGGGAATGAGGCTACTGGGAACAAGACTAGCCTGCCCTTGGTTACATTTCCACGTAATCCCAGAGCCAAAGATTGTACGTATAATTATACTTGTGAATGGCAGTGACTTGGGACGGCTGTCTCACCCAAGAGTTATGAAAGTACATAGTCGTAATTATACAGACACAAAGAATGACTGTATACTGTACATTCACTTCAATGTAGTGAACTATGCTTGGTCATACATACACATGTATCTACTTTGTGAATTCAGGCAGTATGAGGAAATAAGCTTTGCCACTCAGGCTCTCCCCAGTAACAGAAGAGCAAGAGATATTATGGTCTTCTGAATATAAGAACAGCATGACTATAATTATAAAACTATGACCAATACGCTACGCATCAGTCTGCACGTGGTTCAAGAAGACAGCTTGGTGCCGGTCAGCTTGCAGTCCACTATGGTTGACCCCCTGTCCACTACTGCTCCTGCCTCTTCCAGAAAGCTGACACACTCCTCGTCACTAGCAAATCCCAGCTCTGTACTGATGAAGGACACAGGCAGTGTGGGACGAAACCTAGATGGGCCCAGGTGGAAGGAAGGAGGGGATTATACCACACACATTGGACACGCAAACACTAAGCTGTATACTGGTACATCAGTACTGCCACAGCTATCACCTTGCTATGCAGTACACTGCCACATTCAAACCCTGCAGCAGTACACTGCCACATTCAAACCCTGTAAGCTGCACCACAGCTGTCTATACGTCAGTACTGCTACAGCTATCACCTTGCGATGGACACACGCAACCGCTAAGCTGCATCACGCAGCAGTACATCAGCATTGCTACAGCTGTATATTACCTCAACATGCTACAACCCACAGCTAAGCTAAAGACAGTAAGCTAGCAACGTATGTACTCCGCAACGTCGAGTGAGTGCAGGGAGGGATAGTGAGGATGAAGAAAGGTGGGTAGAGGCCGCAGTAGAACTTCAGTGAGCACACGGAGGCAGGGAAATGGTAACTTCAGAAATGTCCTTGCAACATGGTTACGTAAATGTCCACGACTACTACCATATCTTGATTTTCTTCTCAAGCATAACAAGAGCATACCAGAGGGCGTGTGGGTATACCATTGACCACTTTACCCCAGCTTGGGAGGAGGAGGAGGAGACCGGTCAGACTGACGATTGAGGAGTGAGAGAGGCCAGGTGGGTGCCTCTCAAGGTGGGGGAGGGAGCTGCAGCAACATGGAGACGACTGCAGCAAGGTGCTGGGGAAAGAACTGTAGAAGACTGAGATACAAAGTGTAGGCTTGGTAATGCAAGAACAGCACAAACACCTCACTGCCATTGGTGTGGAGTGAGTGAGGAGACGACTTGAGAAGCAGTGCACCTTTATGGCGGAGGAGGATAGTGGAAGGTGCCTCTTCTGGCGGGAAAAGGATAGTGGAAGATGCTTCTTCTGGTCGGACGACAGTGGAAAATGCCTCTTCTGGCGGAACGACAGTGGAATTAAGCTGGTGGAACGACAGTGGAAGGTCGCAGCAACTTGGGGTTCTCACCAGATATCGAGCACAGAAGCTACGAACAATACTGTCCACTTCCAGGTACGGTTCACGGTTCTCTCTGCATCGTTTATTCTTGTTCCAATGTCACTGTGTCTGCTTTCTCCGGGTGAGGTGATCCACCCCTTCCCTTCTGCTTGCTACATACCTACCCAACCCACTACTACACCATTATCATGCAACGTACGCTTTCGCCATAGCCTTCAGTGCAGCTACACGTTCCCGCTCTACAAACATATCCAATAGGTATGCTCCCGCATTGGGAGTGGTCTGATAGAGAAGGAAGAAGTTGTGGTAGTTCCGGAGAGCCCACGCTGATCTCACTTTGAGGGCATGAGTCACACAGGGTGCGTGGCGAAGTTCATGGGTCAGCTCACACAACACTGTAGACAATTCTGGTGTGTGTGTGTGTGTGTGTGTGTTGTGGTATGGTATGTGTGTGTGGTGAGTGTCAGCGTAAATCGTGTCTGAACATACAGAAGAGTGTATCAGCTGTCACATGACCTGTAGCCATGCCTACCTGCAGTGTTGTTAGTAAGGATGAAGTAGAGTATCCTGTAAGCCAAGAATTCAGCATGGTTACCATGACAACCCTCTGCGTAAAGAGCCTTGAGTTGCGTCTGGCACTGGTTGAACTCACCACGATCTCCCTAGAGAACATGGCAAGAGGAGGATGGGGGGGGGGGGGGGGGGGGGGGGGGAGAGAGTTAGGGGAGGAGGTGGAAGAATATCAATGGGGGCAGGTAGGAGTGAGAGTGGAAGGGGATATAGCAAGCTGTTAAACAGCACTGAAGTAGGGCAAAGGAACTCAGTATGTCACATGCCCACATGCTCAGCTCACATTTTCCAGAGCCACTCTGCCGTGCGTTTCGTAGACTCGTACAGTAAATTCATTTCGGACTCCCTGGACCTGATGTGCAAACATTTCATGTAATGTTACTCCTCAACAGAAACGTGTATATTCACTTGTAGCTTTACATTCTCTTCCTTCCCCTCCAACTCACAGTGAGGTCCTGCCGGATAGACTTGAGCTGTTCACAGGCATAGTGGTAGTCCTGGTTGGCCTCCCACTTTGCCCACATGTGGTCCAACGACAGCCGCAACACGCGCTCTGGACGCACTGTGCTAGGGTCAGGAGCCTGGGAAAGGGAGGAGGGGAGTGAGGGTTGAGGAGGGGAGTGAGGGTTGAGGAGGGGAGTGAGGGTTGAGGAGGAGAGTAAGGGTTGAGGAGGAGAGTGAGGGTTGAGGAGAGAGTGAGGGTTGAGGAGGAAAGTGATGGTAGACGAGGAGTGAGGGAGGAAGGACCAGGGAGGTGTAGAATGAGGAAAGGGAGAGAAATGTATGGACTACAGCTGCATGCTGACATACGGATGTGAGTCTGAGGTACTGTTTCTCAAGCGCCTGTGAGGTCCCCTCCACAGCACATCCCTGCCACCCAACTTCCCCGTCCTCTCCGATGTTGACGGTGTTCTGCAGGGATAATTGTACTGTGGGTAAGTGTCTGCAAATCACTTCTACAGTGGGTAAGGCCTTGCAATCAAGCACAAATCAGGTAAGGACCTGCAATCAAGTGCGAATCACTAAACTAAGGCTGTACAACCATTGCACAGTGAGCAAGCACAAATCGGCCCTTGTAATTGAGCACAAATCACTACACTACAGGTAAGGCCTTCAATCAAGTCCATTACTTCAACTGACCACAGGTCTGATGAGGTCATTGATCGAGAGCTTCTTTTTGATGGTGCGGTTGCCCTCGGTGCCGCGGAAGAACCGGTGGGCTCGCTGATCAATCTTCTGTTGGTCCTCAGGTGTCACTACAAAGTCCTGGCTTGGCTCAGTGTCAATGAAGTACCTGTACAGCGGAAAGTCACACATGTACACTTTGCACACATGCACACCGTCACACATGCACACTGTCACACATGCACACTGTCACATACACACACACATACTGTCACACACATACACTGTCACACACATACACTGTCACACGTACACTGTCACACGTACACTGTCACACGTGTGCTAGCTGTCACACACGCACGCTGTCACACGTACACTGTCACACGTGTGCTAGCTGTCACACACACACGCTGCCACACATGCACACTGTCATGCATGCACCTACCACACATGCACACACACACACACACACGCTGTCACACATGCACACTATCACACCTGTACACTATACAGATGTATGCTGTCACACATGTACACTTAGTACACTATGTGCATAACTCAGTATCCTTTTGGGGTCAGCTCAGTATAACACCAGATGCAATAGTGGCTCACTTGTTCTTGCCTCTCTTTCTCTTCCGTTTCCTCTTCCCCCGTCCCCCTTCCACCCCCCGCCCGCGTTCCATTCCCCCACCTCCTCTCCTGCCGGCAGGGGACGACTGGTGAGGCAGTGGAGGAGGTATCCACCTTGATTCAGTCGGGGAGGGTGTGTCCCAACGAGAGGAAGACTTCTGACCCCCTGCTCCCCCATCGCTGCACGAGTGGAGGGAAATGAGTAACACTGCAACCACACAAGATTGTGGGCTGAAATGTCAAACGTAAATAGCCTCGTTCCTAGGCAGTCTTCCACTCTGATTTTAGCTACATATAATTAATAATTATGTGCCCTCTGAACTGTCCATCCGAGTTCAAAGGTCACATATGCAGCTAAAAGTGGAGCAGAAGACAGCCTGGGAACGAGGCTAAACTATAAACATGTTGCCGATGGATACCACTGGTAGAGACACAGGATGGGGTTCACCAGTATCAAGTACTGGACAGTGGACTAGTCTCGGTCCCAGACCCAAACCAACCCCAGTGTGGATCACTTCCAGTATCTCTCTCCCCGTGCGTGATACTGGAAGTGATCCACGCTGGGGTTGGTTAGGGTCTGGGGCCGAGACAGTTGCAATCCCCAATACAAACAAGATAAGAATTCTGTGCTACGAGGAGGCTTTGCATTCTCATAGCAGGTGGATGTGTGTGGCCAACAAAGGTACATGCACTGTACGTGTGCTCACAGGGGGAGGGGGTACGAGTCCCAGTCGATGCTCCACTGCCTGTTCTGTTTGAAGATCTCCAGCAACTCCCCTTGAAGGAAGTGATGGATGCGGTCCCTCTCGTTGTCCGTCGAGCATGCATCAAATGCACGGGAAATGTACGACCTGCAAGACAGACCCAATCCAAAAATTGATGTCATAAAATCTGCCATGCAGTGCAGAGACAGGACCTTAGAGCTCATCAGGAATGCACAGTCAAAGTGTGACAGAGGCCTGGTTACCACGGTAGACATTTTTTTTATGATGTCATGGCAAAGTGAGTAAACGATATATATTTGCAATCATTGTCAACAAACATACTCGCGTAGCACACCTGAGTTGGGGGGGCCACTGTTGGGAGGCATCATCCAGAGCTACCCTGTAACACCAGAGACACAAGATATTCAAATCCCAACCCATTCCAAAACCTCTCAACCTCATTTACACATCACTCAACACATTGCTATCAAACCAAAGGAGGTGGCCAGGGAATGTGAGAAACCCAAATTAGGGCTATGATGACAGGGACTAGGCCTCACTTCAGTCCTGTACAGCAACACTTCAGCTCACGTTTGCTCTTGATTTGGGGGGAGAGGCGAGAGAGGTGGGGTTCTGTCCTCCTCTTCCTCCTCTCGTCTGTGGTGTGGTGGCGGCTGTTGCTCCCTGGGGGCCTGGCCAGGAGGAGGTACGGCAGCATAGCAGTGGCGGTTGGCGGAGGGGGGTGTTGTGGAGGGCTGGCCTGTGGAGTAGGGTGTGCAAGTGATTGTGCAGTGCCAGAAAATCTTCCTCTAGCTCTAGGCAGATACGTACTAACCCCCTCCCTCTCACCCCGCTGTTCTGCATGTGGCTCCCAACGTGACATCCTCTTCCTCTTCCTCCCTCGAGCCGCAGGACTGGTGTCATAGGGCAGGCCGTCACGGTCCACAGGTGCATCAGAGGGGGGCGGGGTACGGGGAGTGGGCAACAGGGCCCTCTCACCCTTCCCACCCCTGTGCCTCCGTGAGTCACGCTCCCGCTGGTGAGACCGCGAATGTCCGTAGTCTCCTCTTTGCGACTGTGAGTTCTTGTCTGTCTTTGGAGTACCGTACCCTACATTGGACGACTGGTACTCCGTACCTAACAGGTGGGGTCAAGTGAATAAGTTCTTGCAAAAACATATCATTGAGAAGACATGTTAGAACACTTGAAACCGTCAGAGCTAGTTTGATTCCCAGAGCCTTTTCAGGTAGTTAATGGCAGAGGGGGGCAAGGAAAGAGAGGGGGGAAGGGTCTGGTGGATAACTCAATGGATCCAGGGCTGCATTCCTGCTGTCCATGGTGATGATGGAAAGAATGGCATGCTGATCGACCAGAATTACTTTATCATTACTGCTGTTACAACTATATACGACTGAAACAACCGCAGGCTGCAGCCTGGGAATGAGGCTACAGTGAAGGGGGGGAAACAACCGCAGGCTGCAGCCTGGGAATGAGGCTACAGTGAAGGGGGGGAAACAACCGCAGGCCGCAGCCTGGGAATGAGGCTACAGTGAAGGGGGGGAGTAGTTGGTTCCTCACCTGTTTCCCTGTTGTTCCGCTGATAGCTGTTATCCTGCTCTCCACGTCCTCTCCCTCCCTCGCCACTGCCACCTTGCTGTACCCGTGGCTGCCCGGCCCAGGCCTCCACTCCAGGTTTCTGCCACTGATGGGAGCCACCGGCCTGCCAGCCTTCTCCCCCCCACTGCGACCACTGGCCACCCCAGGGGTAGTGGTAACTAGGGTCACTCCCAAACTGCTGAGACTGCTGTTGTTGTGTTTGAGCAGTTTGCTGGGTGGCAGGGCTCTGGGGAGTACCGTACTGCCACAACATCCCTTGCGCTCCCTGCCAAGCCTGGTGGTATCTCTCCCAGGATGGGGAGCTCTGCTGCGATGCCTGCCAGCCACCAGCAACGTCCTGTTGTCCCTGCCAGTTAGCACCGCCCTGTTGCTGAGACGCCTGCCAAGCAGAACCATCTTGTTGCTACACGGGATGAACAGATAGCACATGTATAGCTGTATTCCAATTAATGCACACCATAAAGACTATGCCCATCCAACACTTCCCCAATTATTTCACACAACATAACTGAAAAAATTTCGCTAACAAAATTTGTGCCACACCACCACCACACACACACACACACACACTTGTGCAAATACATACACACATTACACACACACACACACTTGCTGCTGGGAGCCTTGATCCCCGTGCTGCCAGCTGGTGGCTTGCTGTGGCTGCGACGCAGTAGCCTGCTGTCCCTGCCAGCTGGTGGCTTGCTGTGGCTGCGACGCAGTAGCCTGCTGTCCCTGCCAGCTGGTGGCTTGCTGTGGCGGTGACAGAGTAGCCTGCTGTCCCTGCCAGCTGGTGGCTTGCTGTGGCTGCGACGCAGTAGCCTGCTGTCCCTGCCAGCTGGTGGCTTGCTGTGGCTGCGACGCAGTAGCCTGCTGTCCCTGCCAGCTGGTGGCTTGCTGTGGCTGCGACGCAGTAGCCTGCTGTCCCTGCCAGCTGGTGGCTTGCTGTGGCTGCGACGCAGTAGCCTGCTGTCCCTGCCAGCTGGTGGCTTGCTGTGGCTGTGACGGAGTAACCTTCTGTCCCTGCCAGCTGGTAGATTGCTGTGGCGGTGACACAGTAGCCTGCTGTCCCTGCCAGCTGGTAGATTGCTGTGGCTGTGACGCAGCAGCTTGCTGTCCCTGCCAGCTGGTATCTTGCTGTGCAGTAGCTTGCTGTCCCTGCCAGCTGGTAGATTGCTGTGGCAGTGACGCAGTAGCCTGCTGTCCCTGCCAGCTGGTATCTTGCTGTGCAGTAGCTTGCTGTCCTTGCCAGCTGGTAGCTTGCTGTGGCAGTGACGCAGTAGCCTGCTGTCCCTGCCAGCTGGTATCTTGCTGTGCAGTAGCCTGCTGTCCCTGCCAGCTGGTATCTTGCTGTGCAGTCGCTTGCTGTCCCTGCCAGCTGGCATCTTGCTGTGCAGTAGCTTGCTGTCCCTGCCAGCTGGTATCTTGCTGTGCAGTAGCCTGCTGTCCCTGCCAGCTGGTATCTTGCTGTGCAGTAGCTTGCTGTCCCTGCCAGCTGGTATCTTGCTGTGCAGTAGCCTGCTGTCCCTGCCAGCTGGTATCTTGCTGTGCAGTAGCTTGCTGTCCCTGCCAGCCGGTAGCTTGATGTGGCAGTGACGCAGTAGCTTGCTGTCCCTGCCAGCTGGTAGCTTGCTGTGGCTGTGACGCAGTAGCCTGCTGTCCCTGCCAACTAGTTTGCTGCCCTGCCCACTGCAACGCAGTAGCCTGCTGCCACTGCAACATGTTCTCCTCAGTGGGAGTCTGGCCACCATCGGAAGGTGTTCTTGAGTATCTCTGTGTGTCCGTTTCCTGCTCCGAGTGCCCACTTCCTCCCTCTCCTCCTCCATCACTTTTCAGACCTTCAGTTCTGCTCTCACTCGATTCTGGAGGCTGCAGTCACATACATGTACAGAGGGTTACATGCACCTGGTCTATACTAAAACTCCACTTCAAGCACATTTTTTTCATGAAATTGCAAGATGAAAGTGTGTGCACAGAACTGCCAGGATATACATCTTGGGTAGCTAAAGCATGATCCCGGACTTAGGCACAAGTTAGAAATTAGTACACGTATTTTCCGGAAATGACCTGTCCGTTCCGGAAATTAGGTATGTCTACTCGTGATAGAGTTTTCTTGCCAATACCATATCTACCCCAGAGTAGTTTTTAAATGTTAATGCCATTGGCTAATAGTATCACCACGTACATAACCACACCCAGATTGTGTCATTCTGCACTATGACCTGACCATTGACCGTATTCTTTGACAGTTGACGGCACTGTTTTAGCGGCTTTGACCATTGACCGATTGCGGTCGTAGCCACCGTGACTGTACAGTCAATGGGAGTGACCTCTCCCAGTGCAAATTAAAACCAATCAGACGTAAGCTTTGAAAACTACTCCAGGTCAGCACACCTGGTGTAGCCTGGTTTCATCAGTGGTTCCAGGTGGAGGTGGCTCGGTGGGAGGAGGAGGAGGGGGAGGAATCTGAGGAGGGGTCGGAGGAAGAGGTGGTTGCTGTTCAGTGCCAGTAGGCAGAGGTGGGGGTGGAGGAGGCTGCTGCTGATACTGATAGTAGTACTGTTGGTAGTTGGGATCATACTGTTGTGGGTAGTAGCTGTAGGCGCTGTAAGGAGTCGGGTAACCCGGAGGCGGGGGCACGTAACCCGCACTATACCTGATGAAAGGCAAGGGTCGACATAATGCGACACACACATACCACTTTGACACCGGCACAACTTACTGATTCTGATACATCTTTAGGTAGGTGTAGTAGCTACAGTCCGCGCCGCATGCCAGCCATGCCAATGATGCCAGCCGAAATTTCACTGAATTCCGGAAAATTGCGGCGTCGACGTCACGTCAAAGTTGCGTGGTCACGTGCGAGTGTAAAGTTCATGACAGGTCGACTTTGTCGGGTGCAGTTGTTTCTGAAGAAGGTGGAAGGTAACCGGTAGCTTAGCTGCTAAAGATGGGCCGACAGTAGGATAACTTTAATATGGCCCAACTAGAATAAGCCATTTTAGTGAAGCAGAGGAGGAAGGGTCATGCATGCAAGCAGTACGTGCAATTGAGGCAGATATACGTTTGGTAAACTAGGAGCCCTAGATAGGGGAACTTTCAAACTAAAAGCCCCTTGGCTTGGTTAATTAGCCCTGGAGGTGCCTAACTACACTGGCAGGTGCGCATGACCCAAAGAAGGGTGAACCTGATATAATGATGGTAGTCTAGACTAAGTGGGCTAGACCCTCAAATCTTCAACGGATTGACTCACGTGACCACATGGGAAATGGAGGGTCTAGACCGCTTTACCTGAACTCTACTCAATCAGAAAATTTGCTGCTGTCACGTGTAATACTTCAAATGGTCAGTGCAATGTGGAGCAGCAAACACAGATGACTATCTAGTTGAACGGAACAGAACTACAAGCAGTTATTGAAGTTAGCAGGCCGGACTTGACTGACTGCAGTTGCGTGCCAAGAAAGTGGTCCAAAGCCTCTGCATGTGTATACTATAACCGATCACGTGCTAGCTGGAGAAAGCGAAGGGCTAACTTGTTAGACTATTATGCTTGTAAGGTTAGTAGGGGATTTCCTGATGGGGTGCTTGTCCAGAAACCCATGCTTGTCTATTAATCCTGTAGACCGGTTTCATGTGCTAACATCTCTCATTCTTAGATGGCCGAGGCAAATGCAGAGTTCAAGCTGGAGACAGCCAAGTTCGATGCACGGTTCCCCAACACAAACCAGACACGCAATTGCTGGCAGAACTATTTGGACTTTCATCGGTGTGTCAAGGCAAAGGGGGAAGACTATGATCCCTGCCAATACTTCAAGAAGGCCTTCAAGTCTCTCTGTCCTGTTGCATGGGTGAGTTCACTACTCATTCTAATTGACGCCTACCCTGGAATATCTGACTGCCATGGACACTGTGGCTGTTTCCCTCTCAAAAGACATTGTCACTTTGCAGTCTGTGTTTTATTGATGTACTCTGTTGGGAGGGCGCAGGCTCTCCACTCAGGCTCGGGAGACCAGCTAACGTTTAAGCTAGCTCCCGCACTTCATAGTGGCTCTCTAGTGAGCGCTGCTCACTAGAGAGTCAACTATACTACATGTACCTTATGTGGGCAGAATGCAATGGGGACTACTTACAGTGCCATGGATGGTCCCAGCAGGGGACGGTCCAGGGGTTTCTGCTATGGACTGTCCATGGGACTGAGCTGTCATACTGCCCTCGAAAGCAGTTACGCTGAACAGAACACTGTGTGAGTGTAACCTCATTCCCATGGAGGTCATTCCACTGCCACTGTTTGATCGCTTTCAGTATGCAAATGGGGGGAACAATAATTGCAGCGAAGAACAGGTTTGCAAATATTGGCGGTGGGAATGGCCTGGGAAAGAGGCTAGTAGGCTGTATGATGCCTTGAAGCGTGTACCATCATGGTTACATGTACACATCTCTGTTTTCAGGTGGATGACTGGGACTCTCAACGTGAAGAGGGCAGCTTTAGTGGGAAGATCTAGTCGCCCCAAACTCATATCCATGTGATAGCATATCCAAACTGCTCTCCACTTGCCCTGTGATGTAGCCTATATCATATTGTAGCAACTAAGTCCTGTGTGGTTGGGTGCATGCCCAGTATATTACTAAGTAGCTCGCGCACCAACCAGGTGGTTAGTTGTGAAGTGCTTTTTGAGTTCAGCCTAGCTGTTCCGCGATCGAGGATTTAGACCACCAGACTAAACGTCTGATCAGGTTGGATCAGGGGGTAAGTCTAAGAGTGATTACTCGTGGTCTCCTGTAATTCCTGGATAATACATCAAAAGTAAGCGCAAGAGTCAAAATAAAACAATGTACACTTAATGGCCTGTACCCCAATCTTAGGTACAGTATAGGTGGGAGCAGGTGTGCATGTATGATGAGAAAGCCGGGCATTCAACTGCTATGAATAGAGGTACTGGTACAAACGCCATCCAAGGTAGGCAGAGAAAATGAGAGCAAGACTGTTATGCAGGATTTTGCGGTATTTGTCGTTCTTCCTGACCAGTACAACTGGGGTTTGTGACTGGAGCTCATGGCTGGGGATCCTGGCTAGTTCGGAGCCCTTGTAGTCCACCTGGTACTTGCAACACGGGTCAAACTGCCACGAGACATTGTACACAGCTGCACTGCAGACGCCAACCACCCCAAGAGGGATAGAGGTAAAGTTCCTGACGGCCCCAGGGAGGAAGGGGACAGTAACCAGTGCCCCCAGGGTTGCAAGGACAGCTGATTTGTGCAGAAAGTTTCCGACACGTATCCACCTCATGGTTTCATTGCCTAGCCAGAACGGTTCAACTACCACCAGGGGGTAGCACTTCTCCAGGGCATACTCCAGCTGACACTCCAGGGACTCCTTGCTGTCACTGTGATCGTGTGAGCTGCCATGGATGATGTAGTACTCCCTGCTGCTTTGCTGAGTCCTACAGTGACAAATGAGAGCATATCCCATGGTTGACAAGGAACAGTGAAGAAGCATCAAAGGTATTGCCTGACTACTGTTGCTGGAGGCCCCGCATACGAACTTTATGAAACTCAATTTCCTGACTAAGTGTAGTCTCAGCCCCCAGACCCCAGCATGGATCGCTTCCAGCATAGGATTGCTTCCAGTATACTGGAAGCGGTCAGCACTTGGGTCTGAGGCCGAGACTAGACTAAGTGGAGTTGTCCAAGGGGTGGTCACTCCAATATGTGCCGTACTTAGAGCTGCGACCTGGGTCACAGCCAGTGACCGTCCAAAAACTGCCTGTGACTACGTGACCGCACTGCTAAATTGCCAGTGACCCTGTGACCATCGCAAAAATCCACCGTGGCTGTGTGACTTTTGGTAGTATAGGTAAGCCACACCTACATCCGCCATATACGGGGTCACAATCGCCAGTTGCATGCAACTCTAAGTATGGTGCTTATTGGCGTGACCACCCCTTGAGTTGTGGAGGCAGACTTCTGCGTGAGGTCTTTCTAGTAGGCACAGAACTCACACGGAATATATACAGCGAACTGATATGACTTCTGAATTTGGATACCTCATTATCTCTGAAGTTCCGTATCTAAACAGTCCCTCAATAGGCATTACGCATATTAGCTGTTGGTGCACTAATGGCATGTAAATTGTCTCAAGGGGAGATCACGCCATAAAACATGTAAAAGCGACCTTCTCGTCTCAGCAAAGATGTCTCATCAGAGCTAGTTGACAACTCCACAGTTGCAGAACTACTTCACATTATCATTTTGTAAAACATTATGCCTAAAGACATACAGTTAGTACATGAATGCAGTGGTAGAGACAAAGTGTGCATTAAATAGAAAGCAGGCTCATTCTACGCACCAAGTTAGTTTTCTAACACGACCACTGGACCAACTACCTCTTCCTTTCTTTCTGCGCCTCTTGGTTCGCTCTCTTCGAGGATTCAGCCGGAACCCAGACGCCATCCCGGCTCTCCATGTATTCAGATATCACTCGATACAGTCTCGTTCCAAGAACGTGCATCGGATCTGGGAACGAGACTAACAAGGCTGTGTCACAGGACGGAAGCCCCACAGTGCCGGGGATCGAAGTACAGTGTACATCATTTGACGGAGTTTGGTGATGTCCTTCTTCGGATTTGGCGCATTCTCTACACCAGTGGGGCAGCTCGTTGGTACGTGGTGTGATGTGTATGTACGTATCTTTGTACTACTGGAGGAGGGGATCACCAAGGATAAATGAAACTAGGGTTACTAAGTTTTGCACTTCACGTTGGTAAACAGTCACGTGAGGATATGTTGGTATGCCCTCCTGCTCACAGAGCGTGCCACTGACAATGCAGCCTCTGCTGGAAACCTAGCTCTCCACTTGGAGATCTGCGACGCCATCAATGACACGGACAGTGGGTGAGTGGGATACGACCTAGCTGCATCACGTTGGATCCATGTACCGTTGTTGTTTGCCTCATACTCATGCCAGATTTTTATCCTGCAGCTTTGGGAATGAAGACCTGGGAGGGTTTTAGACATGATACGGTGCCACTGTGACATCATATCTACCGCAAAAGCCACGAAATGTTCGGTTTGCGTTACTGTCAGCACATGAATTGGGGAACCAGGAAGATGCAAGACTCAGGTGCCTTAGGATCCAGGAGGATACACAGACCTACCAAACCGTCCAGTGCTCTTGTAGTGTCACTTATCATGTGCAAAAGTCTCCCAGGCCTTTTTTCCCAAGACAAAATCTGTGATGGGAACGATCTGGTACGAGGCGACTTTATTTCCCCCCTCCTCACACGAACAAACATGCACACACTCACAGGCCTAAAGATGCGGTGGGTGCCGTTAGAAAAAGGCTGACGGGCAACTCCAGGAACTTCCACATCATAAATCTAACACTCACTGTACGTACATGTATTATCTGAGATATAGCAGTAAAGCACCCCCTGGTGTGAGGGGGCATATTGACAGGTGATATTCTCTCTCTCTCTCTCTGCTGACAGGTCCTTGAGACGTGTGTCAAGAATTGTGGGTACCGGTTTCATGTTAAAATTGCACAGAGAGACTTCCTGTCTGACCTCATGCGAGTGATACAGCAGAAGGTGAGTAACGTCACGGGTCGCACGTGAGGTTTCTCTTTGCAGAAGGTGATCGTGGTCTTCCAGAGTGTATAGCTGCTTCTTTCTCAGTCTGGCTTTAAGATTGTATGTGGTTACCTTCGACCTTGTGACCCGTAATATATTGTGTTGGGTTTGTGTCAATAACAGTGAGCTGTTACATGTGTAAGTTATTGTTGACTTATTCAGTGTTGGTGTGCGGGTATTGGATTAGAGGGGAAACCCCATTTCATGCTCTCTGTTCCTCTCACTTCCTCGACACTGCTTTATCTTTATATTGTCTGGTCCAGAACAACCCGCCCACCATTGTGCGTGAGCGGATCCTTGGGCTGGTGCAGTACTGGGCGGATGCGTTCAAAGGGAAGCCCCAGCTGGCTGTGGTTGAGGAGCTGTATCAGCAGCTGAGGGGAGAAGGGATCGAGTTCCCCCCCATGGACCTAGATGCACTAGCCCCTGTGGAGACACCACAGAGAGTATGTGTACTACTGTGTTAGAGAGAGAGATAGATAGATAGATAGATAGATAGATAGGTTTGTATGTCACACTCGGGCAAAGACTTCGGGCATCTGGGCGTCCATCCCATGTGACCACCCATCCTAGATACATGCCTGATGACGAATTATAGCCTTGTTCCAGGCTCATCCCTAGCTTTTTGTTGCATACTGTACAGTATGCGACAAAAAGCTAGGGAGGAGCCTGAGAATGAGCTGCGAATTATACTTGGTAGTGTGGACCATACATAGTGGGAACATGTTAAGAGCATAGCTGTATTGTTTGTAGAGAAAGCATAAACAACAACCATGCATGCAGGAGTCAGCTAAAAGGGACTACATTGTACGTGTCATAAGCAGCAAGGATGCTCATGAATAATGTGAGCATGATCTGGAAGCACAACCAAAGAAGCATAATTCCCAAGGCCTAGTAATCTGTACACCGGAATGTAATTCTTGTGTGTAGAGAAGGTAGTGCAGTTATGTTGTACTGCTTGTCTCTGCCTCCAGACTGCTCCAGCTCAGCAGCTACCACCACCGCAAGGAGGACAGCAGGTGAGAGGAAGGACAAGACGAGGACCCTTGTCTCGCAACTCTGTGTTTCAGCTTGTACACTGATATGCACACACACACCTGCAGCAGGTGATGCAGTCGGGTTCTCCACAGCCTGGTGCCCGACATTCTCACCGCCAGCCCCGTGGACCCGTCGGACCGCTGAAGCCGGAGCAGGTGGCAAAACTGCTGTCAGAGTTGGACGTGGTACGCAGGAACATCGACATCATGAGCGAGATCATGACAGAGACGGAGCCAGGAAAGGAGACGACTGAAGACGTTGAGCTGCTAGATGTGAGTGGGGAGGAGGGAGGGGGGGGGGGGGGGGGGGGGGGGGTGCTTATTGTGCTGTGTGCAAAGGTCTCAAAGTTCGGTTATCATTACTTCACCACTCTTTTACACCCCCCTCCCAACACACACACACACACACACATACACACACACACAGGAGTTGAATCGTGTCCTGCACAGCATGCAGACCAGAGTGGCTGACCTCATCGGGAGATGTACTGATGAGGTTGTGCTGGGTAAGAGCAATAGCTTGTAGACGGACATATCCTAGCGTGGTAACCTCTCTTCCCTCCCTCTCCCTTCCTCCCCTTCTCCTCCCTCTCCTCCCTCTCCTCACCATTTTCCTTCCCTTTATTTCTTCCTCCCTCGCAGAGAGCACCCTTCAGATCAATGACGAACTGAACACAGTCTTTGTGCGCTATGAGCGCTGGCTGCGGAACATGGAAGCAGCCAAGTCTGGCACAGTGGGAGAGGAGGCAGCCCCCCCTGTGACAACCCAGGTTGCCAACGGAGTAGCCACCACCTCCCTCACTGAGGTACTTGTGTAGGATGGCTGACTCACTGATTTCCCAAACTTTGTACTCACTGTGTGCTCCCCTCAGTACTCCCGTAACAGGACATAAGTACTTGCCTCTTGGGAGCTTTCTTGCATGATTTATGGGAGCAAATCTAGTAAACCTCAGTAATCTACTGGGACGTCACTGCTGTCCATTGATAGTGGTACATGTATCGATAAGGACATTTGCCGATATTCCAATAACAGATTATTGTTAGTGATTGATGGCCGATACCGATAACCGATCTGATAGCATGCTATATGTTTTTGTTTGTGCTCAAAGTACCAACAGTTAGAAAATTCCACCAATACCGATTATAAACCGATACTCTGATATTGGTGCCAATTCTGATGTTCATCCGATTATCGGTACATCACTAGTACTAGTACTGGTATAATCACATAACCTACACCTCCTCCCCCAGCAACCCACGGTACCCTCCATTAGCTACCCATCCTTGGACAGCGAGCCACCACCCCCAGCCTACGAGGACTCAGCTGTTGGACAACTGATTGACCTGGGCACAGAGCTCACGTCCCAGCCTCCACCACAACAAGCAGGAGGAGACATTGTGGCTCAGCTGGCCGAACTAGGGATCTCTTCGGCTGCAGGACAGCCACCACCAGCTGCAGACAAGCAGGACTCTCATGACGAATTTGACATGTTTGCCAAGAGCAGAACAGCATACTCCCAGGGGTAAGGATGGCCTTGTCCCCAGGCTTTCGAGAACGAGAGCCTGGGAATGAGGCTAGGGTAAGGAAGGGGTGCTGCTTTACTGTGTGCTGTCCCCCCCCCCCCCCCCCCCCCCCCCCAACACACACACATACATTCGCAAACAGAGGCTCCACGTATGATGACAATCTGGTGAGCCAGACTACATCCCTGTCAGCCGCAGTCCAAGGACGGCCCGCACAGCAACAGGAACATCCGTAAGACAGACACACACACACACACACACACACACACACGTACCCTAGACATCATCCATACACATTCTCTAAGTGGTCACACAGGGTGCTATATGACTTGCTTCTATGTATGACATCACATGTCATGTACATGTAAATACCCCCGTTGACAATGGAATTGTGGGTAAGGAATGTGTCATTGAACATTCCATTAAGTGGCTACCCTGACAATATTAATCTCACAATCAATGATGTTCCATGGTTTCTATAGACTTGTATGATTACTGTGTATGCATAATTCTGTGAATAAAACACCGCCTTTCATCTACAGGTATGGTAACCTTTCAGAGTGGCTTGCTCAAACTAACTTAGTAAGTGACTCACTCATCTTGCTAGTTTCGTGTGCTGAAGTATGCTGTTACCCTCCCCTCCCTCCTCACTCCCTCCATCCCTTCCTCTCCCTCCCTCTGTTCCCCTTCTGCCCTTCCTCCCTCTGTCCCTCTCCCTCTGTCCCCCTCCCTCTGTCTCTGTCCCCCTCCCTCTGTCCCCCTCCCTCTGTCCCTCTCCCTCTGTCCCCCTCCCTCTGTCCCTCTCCCCTGTCCCTCTCCCCCTGTCCCCCTCCCTCTGTCCCTCTCCCTCCTTCAGGAGCAACCTCCGACTAGTCAGGCGGAGGCGGGCACCACCACTGAACCAGCCGAGTCTGTCACCAGTGCTGGTATGTATGTGACTGTTAATATCTCTGTGGCCTCCATTTCCCACTTGAACTACATGTACATGTTTGTCCCCACAGAGTTTGACCAGTTCCTAGCGCAGCGCACCACCAAGGGTGAGAACCTCCCCCCATCAAGACCACGCCCCAAGATGCAGAAGGCAGAGGACCAATCAGACGAACTCTTTTCCCTCTGACCACACCCACTACTTTATTGTTCGAACCTGTAATAGTTATACTAACCCTTGAGTTTGTTATAAATCATAGCTGGATTTGTGCAGTATTTGGTGTCATTCCACATTTGAAAGTGTGTACAAGTCATTGTAATAATGTGGTGGTCATGTGACAATCATGTGACACTGATTCAAGATGCATGTGGCTTTGGTCTATGTCTGCTGGCAGAGTTTTGTCATTTTCTTGGCAGTGGTGGACCTGAACAATGGACAAGGTACGCTGTATAATTATGCACAATGTTATGCGTGCGCACGTGACTGTCTTTGCATATCGCATGTCTCTCCTAGCCCCTCCCCCTGAGCCCCCTCCGGAGCTTGTCTCCAATCTGACCCTGGGTGGGAAGGTACCACTGGAGTACTACTATGTGGATGACTCCAGCAAGGGACAGGGTCAGTGGCACACTCTCTGTAATTGCTGCACTGCAATCACAAGGGATCTCACTCACATATTTGGTGTAGTCACAGCTATACAACTGGTCTCGTTCCCTTCCGAGTAGTCTGGTAAAGCCAGACCGTATGAGGGGTTGGCTTTGCCAGACTACCTTCCAAGGGGGGTCTGGGAACAAGACTAAGCTGCAACTTGTCATCTTGACCCCAGTCGTTGCACAATCTTATTGGGTCAAGGGCGAATGTGCACGTAGCCAAATGGTCAATGGCTGAAAACAACGGTCACTTGTATCACTCATACATGTACACACCCTCATGCACAGGCACACATTACAAGTATTCCTCGGATGATATAGCTGATTTGATGTCCCAGGCCAGCCAGCTCATTGAGAAAGTTCTGAGCATCTCCCTCCCCCCTCCACCCCCCACACTCCCCCCCTCCTCCACCTGGCTCTCGCAACTTTCTGACATATGGCTGATCCATGCACTACACAAATACTCAGTCCAAGGAAAAAATGTGGTGTGTATAATTATACGTATGTATGTGTGTGTGTGTATTAAATAGTGCAGTCTCAGGACCCTGCATGACCTTTACTCTTTTTCCCCAAAGTTGCAAACCAAAATCTGGGGCAGTAAGTCGTGTACAAGACTATCAAGATCCTCCTTCCTTAGGAGTAAAATCAGGAAGGCAGGCCAGGGTGGGTTTCACACATGACACAGTGCCACCATCATGTCATACCATATGTAACGATGCCAATTAAGGAACATGTTTGCACAAGAGCACGTGATGACATCGCGGTGTAATGACGTTGATGTCATCATGCGCACTTGGTTTGCGTTATGTGCAAGTTGAAGAACAGAGAAGACGCAAGACTGAGCATCCAGGAGCATGATCAGTGATGTCATGATGGCACCATATCATGGGTGCAGGCTCCACCTGCAAAACCTTCCCAGTCCTCCCAAAAGCCACAAGTTGAAATCTCCATATGATGGAAGGCCTGGGTACAAGGCTATAGGGTCTGGGTTTAAGCTCCCGTCCCTCAGCAGCGAGGAGCTGGTGGGACTGGGGCCAGCTAGCTGTATATGCTAGGGCTGTTGTCCACTGATCATTGCTCCCCTCAGGTTGTGTTTGGCTCAACATCACCGTGGTACGAGAGCATTGGTAAGCTTCTTGAATCAACTAGTTCATGTGTGCAAACCTGATTGCTAGAAAAGTGTTCTGTAGACCAATTGCAGCTAATGCCATCACATTTAGAATACAAAATTTACAAACGAAATGGAAAACAGCCACTGTGCTGTGTGCCTCGAGATAGTAGGTTCTCAGTGAATGCAATAATGCACTAACAACACTTCTAGTGCATGTTGAATCACCATAGCTATATTATAGGCTTGAAAAGCACTTGCTAGTGATGGAGGGCATGTTCATGTTTCGATCGATACTGCATGGTACACCAAAATGACGTAAGTGCAATGGGTCAATACTAGTCTATCACTGTATGCAGTGGTTGAGGTCGCTATATAGTTCACGTGTGGATATTTTGAGTATACAAAATCTCACACAACGTGATGAAATTGTATATTATAGTGCAAAAGGTGATGCATGGGGTGAAGCCTTAGGTCCCAGACCAGGCATTCTTACAGGAACATTGTTTCTCACAGCTGACAGGAAAGGGGGGAAGAGCCAAAGTATGACCAGATCAAAGAGCTTAATGCATTCCTATGACCACATCACTCCGGGCCCAGTATATTTCACTGTACAGTACTGAGGCTAAACTAACAATAAGGATTCATGCCAGACCTTGCCTGTCGCATACTGCAGTGCTACAACTTGGTGCTAGCAAGGTGACAGTCATAGAGGTGAGATGTGGGTCACTTCTATCACTAAGAACATCACCATGACTCAAGATCCTTTGACTTTGTTCTCCATTTGATGCAGTACAACCATCTCACATACGACCATCCTGCCATTACTACACTACTCCTGGGAGACCTTGTGTTGGAGAAAAAGTTCGACATTGCCCTGTCTCTATCAAGGCAAGAGAGAACTATTCCTAAAACGTGTATAAAATGTTACCATATGCAGCCTGTACATCTTCTGTGGGATCCAGTAGTGATATGACTGACTCTGTGATCACGTGCTCGTCTCTCACACCCCAGCTTTGACCACGATGGTCTTGGTCGCTATGGCGACCGCCTTCACCCAGAGGGAGATCTGCTTGCCATGAGAACTGTAGCCGCAGTGCTCAAGGACCAGGGCTTGCTGTTCCTTACCGTGCCCATAGGTGGGCAGCCATGGCCAGACGTGAATCTTTCAGCTTGTTGATATTTTGTTCTCCACATATAGGTCCGGATGTTGTGGTGTGGAACCTGCATCGTCGCTATGGCAACATGAGACTGCCTCTGCTCCTGGAGGGGTGGGAGAGGGTGGAGGATGTGGGATGGCACGATAGATTTCTGACCAAGGAGGCCCCCTACACAAGGACCTATGAACCTGTATTTGTACTCCGACCTCAACAGGACTAACATCATGATTGTGTGTAATGTGACATCACATGTGAGTGTAAGAGACTAATCAGTAATGGTGTGTAACACTGACCATTGATTCTACACACACCAGACCATGTATGCATTGAACACCACAGCTGAATCCACTGATACAAAATAATATGAAGTGTCATCTGATCAAGTGACAGAGAATAGTAGTCTTGTGACAATACCATGACTACTCATGTGACATTAGCCTTAAATCTTAGAATCCAGTCCAGCAAAGAAGGTGAGAGAACTCGGAGGTAGACAGCCATCCTGTGGATGGGTGAAGCCACCACAACCTCGTGTTGCTGGCTGGCTACGGCCTGTATGATCTGCTGGGCTACATACTGGGGAGTCATCCCGTGGGCAGTGGTACGATCCATGACTGTGGAGGAGAAGAGATTGGTGTCAGTCAACAGTGTTTTCTCAGTTAGACTATATTTCTGAATCCTTCACTGATGGCATTACGCAGATAGGGCAGGGCTCACGATAACACACAGAAGTTGTTCTGACACAATGTCAGACCATAACTAAACCTGGCCGGACATTTATCAATAATGATCTGACATGCACGTTTTCTCTACCCCTTACAGATTTTGCTCTGGAAAGCTTAATGATAAAATAATGTACATAACAATATGCAATGAGGGATGGCATGAGGTACAATCTCAGTCATAGTTATGAAGCTATCCATGATTCCCAGTCCTCCAATGTTAGCATATATGGATGGTCACTGTCCGAGTCATCCTCAGGAGCATTCTCCTTTTCCTTGGAAATGAGGAAAGCAATCTCGAACTTACGCTTGATCTTGCTCTTGGCATCGGCATCAAGGGTGTGCAGGGCCTTCGCTATCGGAGCATATTCAGTGACATCGCTCGAGTTCTGCTTCTTGAGTAGCAGCATTGCTCGTGCATTCATGTTGGTTGCAGCGTGGTCCTTGAAGTTAGAAGTTCGCAGGTTCGTCGATCCGCCAATAAACGCAGGCTTGTAGTTGCGCATACCGCGTAACTTGTCTTGGAACTCGATGCATACGGAGCACTTCAGTGTAGCCACATATTCCCGATCCGCCTTGTCGTATTTCAGCCAAGTAGCTGTATTTAGGGCTTTATCATTCTCGACGATCCACTTATCAACCGTTCTCGCCATCACCCCACGCTTTGGTGGAGGACCTCTAGCACGCTTTCTTCCCACGGACATTTTTTCCGCATGTGCTCGACATTGATCGGTCACGTGGCATAACTACCCGGAAATTGTCCGATGACCGGACGTTATCGTGAGCCCTGTAGGGGTGTATCAGGAGCGCATGGATGGAAACCGCTTCTCTCTAGCCTTGTTCCCAGGCCATCACTCATGCAGCTTTTTGTCGCTTACTGTACGGAAAAAGTGATATTTCCATATAGACATCCTTGTGAACAAATGCAGGCATGAGCTCACGAGGTAGAGTCACGGAGACGGATATTGCAGGGTGATGGAGGTCAACTTCTTTGGCACCGTGGCACTCACGAAAGGCGAGGGGTAATCAACACGAACGTACTTCCTTGCAGTGTTGTTAGTGCGTGGGAGAGCCTGGGAACGAGGCTAGCTCATCTCCATGTTTGTTGCAATACAAACCTCAAGGGTGGGAGGTGTGGTGAATTACTGGAGATGCATCAGATCCAGGTTAGGAATGTAGGTCACATACTCGTGGCCATTTGACCTATACATGCACCAGTGCCAGAAGTAAGATCACATGCACCTCAGTGATAATCCTCCCTACTTCTGGAGCTCTCTCTAAGTAGTACAAGTACACATCTTCTCACCCCTACACACAGAATCTGATCATAATCTCTGATATGGAGAAGAGTTACCACAAGTCCACACACAACTCACATGAATCACACCCAGGGTTACACATAAAGTCAAGTAAGTAATGTATGCATATAGTCAACAGTGTACTCAAGGACTAGTCTCGTCCCCAAACCCTTCACGACCTGTCCTCCACAAGCGCACCCTATCGGAAAACTCGGAAGTGTGTGGAGAGTCTGGGGACGAGACTATCCCAAGGACATGATCTGTTTGTAGGTCACACACCTCCGTGCTTACTGCCATCTCCCTGCACTGCATTGACTGACAGCTGTGTGGCAATGTAGCCGGGGCTCACAACAGTGACAGCCATACCCCTAGGGCCCAGCTCGGCCCTCAGGGAGTCATAGTACCCCTGCAGGGCATGCTTGGAGGCGGAATCTGGGAGGGGAGATTGAGGGAGGACGTTCGAGAGATTAGCATCTGTGCGGGTTCGGAAGAGTCATTCACTACGTCACCCCTGTGTGCTACCTCACATTCAGGTCAGGCTTACATGAAGAGCGGTACGGCAGTCCTATCTTTCCCTGCAGGCTGCTGATCACCACTATGTGACCTCGACCCTGGTCCAGCATGGTCGGAAGGAGCGCTGGAGGGGTGGAGTACATGTTCAGAGACTACTGAAACAACACTGCAAGGAAGCATGTTCGTGTTGATTACCCCACTCCATCCCTCACCTTTCGTGAGTGCCACAGTGCCAAAGAAGTTGACCTCCATCACCCTGCGATCCACTGCGATATCCGTCTCCATGACGCTACCTCGTGAGCTCACACCTGCATTGTTCACAAGGATGTCTATACGGCCAAATGCATCCACTGCCTCCTGTGCCTTCCCTGCTATGGACGCCACATCACTGAGGTCCAGGGGAAGAATCTTTGGGGGGTAGAAGGAAGGAGAGGAGGGCTGTGTGTGTGTGTGTGTGTGTATGTTGGGGGGGAGGTTAACACTCATTAAATGCTGTAATTGTTGACTTTGTTTTACTGACTTTTTGTATGTGGTTGTTGTCCAGCTCAAACTTGAGTCGCTGCAGCTGCTGCACATTGCGTGAGGCCAGGATGACCTTGGCACCCACTGAGTGGAACAGCCGAGCTAATGCTGCAGGGGGGGAACCCTTGTAATTTAGGAGGCACATCGAAGAAGGTGGGGCTAGGGTGGAGCATTACACAATCACACACACCCCACACTTTCCACAAACTCACGCTCCCCAAATCTCCATACACACCTAGTACCTTCGCCTAGTCCTGAGCTGGCGCCCGTGATGAGGACCACTTTGCCAGCAAGACGCTGCAGCGCGCGCCGCCCCTTCCACCGACGGTACGCCTGCCACACGCACACAGCTAGTCCTACCAACAGCAGCGCCTTCCCCACGCTCCTGCCCGCCCAGCTGTGACGGATTACATAGCACGCAGCGTCCATCAGATGTGCAGAACAACGCTTGAGCACCGTGCACTGGACTCACAATGTTATTCCATTTATCCGTACTTTTTGCGAAAGATTTTCATTTCAAATTCTACAACAAAGCAAAAAGTCAGACCCCCCCATTGCATTGTCGCCATCACAGCCAGCCATAGTGGAGGATCATGAGAGCAGCCCGAGATTGGTAAGCGAGTCAGGTACATCTAGGGATGCTTGAGACATCTTGGTGTACCCTGAACGCTGGGAGATTGGCTTGAGGGCAGTTTATCAACATCAATTGCTCTGAGTTTTGTGACATTGATGTGGATCTGATCTGTGTTTTGGGGCCATTGAGCTCCCTAGTATATTTCATGTGCATTATTATTTACTTCTGCAGGAGAGCAGTAATTGTCCTATGAGCCCTGAGGCCACACGCCCTCATCTGTAATTGTACTCTACCCCGCCCACCCAACCAGTACACAAAACTGTTCTCTGATGTGTATACTGCAACCGTGTGTGGGTAGCCCCTGTGATTAGTTATTGATGGTTATGTCCACTGGTGGAACACACCGTCCCCCCCCTAACCGGATCAGTCTGCACCACATACTGAACAGATTGAAGATGTGTGGATGGTACTGGGGGGATCTGTCAGGGGAACAGGCAAAAGACGTCCTTAAAAATGCTCAAAACGGCTCCTTCATCTTAAGAGACAGCACAGATGCTTGCCATCTGTTCACGCTGTCTCTAAAGGCACGAAATCTAGTGATCAGTGTGCGGGTCACATTTAGTCGGGGGCAGTTTAAGCTAGACTCTTGCCAACAAGAAGACTGCCCTTCATTCGAGTCCGTGGTGGACATGATAGACTACTATCTTGAAGATGAAAGCAGAGAGTTCTACATTATGGTGCCAGACCTTGGAGAATTTCCCGTCTCTCTCCGTCACCCTTTGTGGAAAGAGGCCCCTTCCCTTCAACACCTCTGCCGCAAGAGCATTGTCCAGTGCTGTAGAACTGCCAGCAAGATTCACCAACTGCCACTGCCCCCTCACCTCATCCGCTACTTGCTAGAATTTGCTCCGGAGGACCTCACTAGTACGAACCACCAGCTTCCTCCAAACACATAGCACAGTGTCCGTTCATCTCAGGTATCACTCAGTTGCTGTGTGCAGCCTCAACCTTTGTATCCACTGGTACTAGTGGGATGTATGTGCTGTGTGTGCTCGTCCTGTGCCTGTGTTGTGTATATTACTTCCTGTTGCCTACACGGTATTGCATTCCAAGAGTATTTCACATGACTCCTCACCTGTGCAAAGGACCTGTCTGTAGCAGGCTACACACACCATAGGGTAGTACACCAAAGGGGTAATTACCCTGCTTATCGTATCAGCTATCCTAGCCTCGTTCCCAGACCCGAGATGGGGAATGAGGCTACAGTTATCCTACATTGGCAAAAAATATCGGTATCAGTTGTCACTAAATAGAGAGTGGTAAGCAAAGTTTTCGTGATAATGATGCAAAAATTCCAGTAGCTAGTGTAAAGTAAGCACTGAAGGTAGAAGTAAATCGGATTGGCCCTCAGTATCTGCAGATATTTGCTACCAAAAGTGGTCATTGGAATATCGGGCTAAATTCCACATTGGTGCACCCATACATCAATTCTACCTATAGCGTTAAGGCTTCCTACTTGAGTTACCACCCCTTGTCTGAAGGAGGTATATCCTTCTCAGTATGTGAGGTTGTTCCTGGTACTTTGTGACCTACATTCCACATTTTGACCAAATCACCTGCTAACATCCTTTGATCCACCCGCAGATGTAGCCCCAGTGTTTGAAGTGTTCATCACAATGAGATAGTTTGCTTTATTCAAAAGGGATCAGAATTCTTCTGCTTCAAGATATATTCACTATGTAGTGCTGGGCAATAGTACAGATAAATTATGAAAGTGTATTGTGATATCCCAAATCAGTATTTTGATACCAATACTGCTTTTTCAGGTGTTGAAAGTAGGTTCAAAGGTCGTATGTATTGTGTTTCAATGGACAAACTGATAGCTCAGTATAACCGCCACTTGTAATGCATTTGTCAATTCATCTCTATATTGTGGCGTGGATATTGTGATATACCCCGGTAGTAGATATCACCCAGCCCTACAATCCATTCTTGTATGGGACTGTATAGGAGTTGGAGACTACCTCCAGTAATATATTCGTAGCCATTTCAATTTTCAGTCTCCATTAAAGGGAACCTCTGCGCAACTATTGCACATACGCCCACAACGATACGGATAATTATATTGACTCAACATAAAACTTGGTGGATGTTGAGATTATTCTTTGCATAAAATTAGCCCAAAACTAAACACCTTGTGCCTCGGGTACCTAAGCAGCTGGATATCCCTTCAGGACTCCAGCCATTCCTACTTTTCAGATCCTTCACCAAATGTGACACAATATACCCTGGGAATTGTGTACATTGTGCAGCTTTGTGTGAGTGGCTGTACAAACTGATGCCCTCTAAATCACTTACTGAGCTGTATGCACACATTCCTCCTTATTGGATTGGAGGAGGAAAGAGTTTTCACTTCTTTTATCCCTCTGACCAATCAATGTAATGGTACTCTGCTCCCAGACAAAGCTTCACAGCCCACCAGAGTGAATTCATTAATGATCCCCTTTCAGCTAAGATTCCAAGGGCGGGGCCAGTAGGTGGTACAATAGTATTCATAGCCATCTGTGTTTGCTTGTCCTCTGGAGCCTGTGGCTGCCAGGCCAGCCTGCACAGGTGTTCAGCCCGTGCAATATCTATGAATAGTGTATAAGCAATAGGAGTTGCTGACAATGAGTGATGAATACTGAGCGGCAACACCCACATTGAGTGGGTGGAGCTGAGTTGGCAGTTATTAATTGAAGTTTAATGCTTTTTATTGACTGGGGTGAATACATGTTGTCATATGTGCTCCTGCTGTTGTGCATTCATTCATTAGTGCTGAGCATGCTAGGTACTTGGCTCATGTTATGCTGTGCTGGCATGCTGATGTTGTAATTGAATTATGTGTGTGCAGCCTACACAGCCTCTAGCCTCGTACCCATTATATACAGCCTCTAGCATCATACCCATTATATACAGCCTCTAGCATCATACCCATTATATACAGCCTCTAGCATCATACCCATTATATACATCCTCTAGCATCATACCCATTGTATACAGGTAGCCTCATACTCAGCTAAACAGGTGCCCAACCCTTAATGAAGATAGCGTCACTTGCTTAGCGCCTCCTAGGACGGACACAGCCCCCCCCCCAAAGGATAGACACAGTAATTGATGTTGGATCCCATAGGGCAAACAGAGAATTAAAGCCTCAGGGAGTGAGGTGCTCTGAATGGAATAAATCCCAAATGAGAAAGATGTGGGGGGCATAGGTGTATGTGTAAGTGTTATAGGAAGTGACCTCCCCGACTGTGAGAATTCCTGTGAAAGACATTAGTAAGTACATCAAAGCTACAAGTTCAGGCTGTGGTATGTACATGCTTCTTGCACAAGGTCACATGGTTGCCCCCAACAGTGTGCCAGGATGTACATTGTATGCTGTCAACAAAACACACAGCTATAGTCTAGTACTGTGCATGTATGTGCAGAAGATTGTGTTGTAGCTTGTTATAGGTCTTAAAATGGAATTTTAGTGTGTCGTATAACTTTTCGTCTGTAGCCTCTAAGTCGCAGGTGAGTGGTGTATGGGTGTGTGAGCCATTACCCTGCTTAACTCGATAGCGTCTGTGTAGCAACACATTGGTTAATGTGGATTTCGTTTAGCTGTGCCTATGGCAAACAGTGTCAATAGCGACACAGTTGTTTACTAGTTGGGGAAGCCAGCTAAATAGCAGGTTAATAAACAAGTGTAACGACTAACGAATTTGGTGCATTGTTTGTGCCATTAGCATCAGCTGTTAACCTTGGCTGTGTTCCGACCTTTTTGTGTTGCGGTTGTGCAGCCTTGTTCGCAGATCTCCCACCTGAAACGAATGAAAATAGTCCCTAGGAACGAGACTCGAGGTTCAGTCTAAACAATGGTCGAATCTGGCCCCCTGATTGTTCCAAGTCTTGCATTGCACCCAGGCCAATTGTTGTTACCGACTCTTCAGGCAGTAAAAGTTGCAGTGTATTTGGAACTTGGAAGTCTAACTATATTCGTCTCAAGAAACATTCTGGGCCATTGGTTGCTAAGTGGGGCTGGGAGTAGATACGCCATTGACTTTATTCTTGGCTAATGTGTCTGTCATGTCATGTCCACCATCTACCTATTAGCTGTGTTTAATGATAGCAGTTGTAAAGAGAATGTGTAGAATTACAAGTGTTGTTCAGTGAACACTTGCACAAAAGGAATGTAGTGAAGCCCACTCAGCCCACTCAGTACTTGGCTGCCAAGATGCAGGCGCAGTCAACAATGCGTCAATCAGCTGACTCTACAAATTGGGTGGCTACCATACTTGGAAGTTGGGCATTAGAGGGCGACCCTATCGCTACTCAAGTGTTCAAACCTGAATATCATCTATAAGGCTTACATTTCTAAGGTATGGTAGCATTGGTACTGTTCCATTGACAACCAGGGTACTTCAGCGGAACCATCATTTGACTAACTGTAATGAATCCACAGTTTGCATCAAAAATGGATATCTCACACAGCTGTGCGGCATGTACTGCATGTGAGCAGTTTGCTTGTGGCAAATTGCGATTTTCTGTACACTGGCAGTACAGGTCCTCAACAGACCAACCATTCCCTTGGGAGAGGTAACCCTATCTCCATGGCTCTCTGTGTGCACAAACATCACTCTATACCCTGTCAGCTGGCATAACAGAATACCAGCTGGATTACACTGCTGCCCATAAAAGGAGGTGTTGTGTAAACCCCACCTATATACTCCTTTAGGTTGGTAAATGTAGCATTGAGCTATACTGCATGGGTGGTTGACCAGTACACTATTACCCTTTACAGCTGTTTGGACAGAGGCACATTGGGCCCACAATCATGTTATTGCAGCTTTGAATTTCAAATATTTGAATTCATTCAATAGTTAATTAAATAGTGGGCTTCTTTGACAGTTGGGTAATTACTACCATCCAATCAACTATTGCATCATGACCTCATGGTAGCCCGTTTTGGGGGGAGGTCCCTGGGATTGTCCCTCATTTATGTCAGCAGTATTCATAGTTTTTGGTAATATAGGAGTTCAGATACTTAAATTTTGAATAGTTAGTAGTTACCACCACCCGATCAACTATTGCATCATGACCTCATGGCTGCAAGTTTGGGGGGAGGTCCCTGGGATTGTCCCTCATCTACATCAGCAGTATTAATAGTACATGCACTATTAACACATTGGACTAGCCTCACTCGTAATTGCCGAATCAGGGAATTAAATTTGAATGTTACTACCGTTGGGCCCCCAATCAGGGAATTAAATTTGAATGTTACTACCGTTGATCAACTATTGCATCATGGCCTTGCGACCTCACGGCTGCGGGACCGGGAGGTCCCTGGGATTGTCCCTCATCTACGTCAGCAAATATGGGAGTAACACATACTACATAGTACATGCACTAGTGTTGCTAGGGGATGGGTAATGTCTGAGTTCGACTGTCGGGCCCAAAATCCCAGATTTGGATTGCAAACTTGCAATAGTTAATTAGCAGTTACAGCAGGTTTGGGGGGAAGGTCCCTGGGATTGTCCCTTGGCTATGTAATCACACTCAGCAGTATACCTAAGTTGCACAACACTAATTATTGTAACTGCAATGCATGCACTTCCTGGCAAACAGTTCCTGCTGACAGGAGGGGTAATAATATGGCCCCTTTAAATAATGAGTTCAGACACCATTAATTTGCGCATTAAGCCCACAATCATGTTATTGCATGGCTTCAGATCAGATTTCAAATTCAAATTCAATTACTGAGAGTGGATTTGCAAACTTTTTTTTATAACTGTTGATAAGGAGGGGGAGGGGTAGTGCTCCCTACATGAGTTCAGACACATATTCCATGATCCACAGGACCATAACAGGATACACTTCAGCAATAGACAGATAACATGAATACACACAACATATATGGTACAACAAAAAGGACATAGAAACATCCAGAAACACTAAACAAGCAAGACGCACATAACTCCTAAATCGGTGGGTGAGTCAATGAATCGGAATTCTATCCATGATAGTGCAAGTGAGCTAAAAACAGACACTATGAAATGGTTGGTACAGTTGCGATAAAGGGGAGAGAGCACAGTGACTAAAATGAATGAAGCAATAAATATCCCAGGGAGTCCAATAATAATACCCTGGTAAACCATTTATTGCGGTCTGTTTCAATCCTAATTTCTAATTGCCTGTGTCAATTTGGAGTGAATTTCTGGAACCAGAACTTCTGGAATCTTCACTAGCTTTGTCAAACTCGACCTCATCCTCATACAGTGGGAACTTTTGCTCGTCAAAGTGGGGGTTTTCTGAGATGTACAGCTCTACGAGTCTCTTGGGTAGCCCAAGTTTGTCCAGGTTGTCTCGAGTCACATACTTGTGGACGGCCTCACGACACAGGTACATGAGAGAGTGCATTTGCCTGTGGCGGCACACGGGCTTGGTGAGGTAGAGGTGAACATCTCGGTGGTTGGAATGTCCTGTTAGTGCACACACAGGGAGCTTCTCCACCACAGAGCGATTGTAGCAGAATGAAACTAAGTCCATCACTGTCTTGAAGAGGGGCAAGCCAGGGTCTTGCAGTGAGAGGCTAAAGTACCCCTTGGCATAGTCAACTCGAACAGAACCATATCTATCCTGAATTTTGAAAGTGATTGTGAATAAATCGTTCCTATTTTCAGAATCGCTAGAATCTCTCACAAGGAAAGCACCATTGCGTTCTTCCTTCAGCAGTCTTTCGGCTTCAGCAACAGAAATGTTGCCATAGTACCAGCCCATTTTGGGCAGAGTAAGAATGGTGTCTAGAAGGCCACAACGCTGGTAATTACAGCACGTCATGATTTTGTACCTGTGAGAGAGGGAGGGAGAAATGCTATTAAATTTACAATAGCCACTGCAGTCTGCAATAGTTAACCGTACACCCTCTTCAATGGAGAGGGTTCACCTAGCCTATAGGGGACAACGTAAGCGATAATTATTTCGGCCGTCTGGCACTCACTTGTGACTTGAGATAGCGATCTTTGCTAGCTGTTTACTACAACGCATTGCACATTCAAGGCTGCCTCGCTAAATTATGAACACCAATTCGTGACTAGCTGAGTTTTTGAACAAATGGTTCGGCGAAATACTAACTCACAGATCTAGCTACAATCGGATACTTGTAAAATGCGCATTCACGTAGCTATAGCTACACGAACAAAATAGGGAATCTTGGATGCACACTCTTAGCTAGTTCAGTAGTCAGCAACAATCACCACACAATGCAGCGCAATACACTGATGCATTTCAAATCTGGGCTCACCTTTTGCAAGCAGGGGAGTTTCTTGCACGGTTGTCAAGTGTTAGCGTTGATTTTGACAGTGCAATCGCTGGTCCAGCCACGGCAAGCCGGGAGCGTTGGAGTGAGTTGCAGCAGTGCGGAGAAAAAGAAAGAGGGAGAAACAGGCGGAAAAACAGCTGACCTAGTGGTCGTCAGCTGTCCCGTCAGATCAGCTGTAGCTTAGCGCCCTTGCTATAAAGCTGAAGAGGTCGCCTTGGCAGCAACAGCTCTATTTATAGAACGTAACGCCCACGCACTCGGATTCCTGATCTCCGTGACATCACGGTCGCTATAATTTTGTTTCAGACAGCCGTTAATATTTTTTTTAAAGCCCCAAATGCATGGATCAGATGTAGTGGATATTGTAGATTGCATGCAAGTCTGTTGTCTTGACTGAGCAGACTGTTGAATGAATTAGCAGTTTGAGGATGATAGTGCATGATACCTTCCAGCTAGATCAAGGAAGATGAGCAGGTAGCATCTTCATGGCTTGTGCTGCCGCTACTAGTCACTATGGTAGAGACAACGTGGTATTCACCTGTCTGTCTTGGCTCATCTGACGAGGACTCATATTAAACTGCATTTCAGTAGCAGATCACAGCATGTATGTGAGCTTTTGTTACTCCAATTACTTTGGGCAGTGCCCACTGCTGATACCGATACCTCAACCCCTGTTCATAATCTCAACATGATTTATAGAAAAGGCTTAATCCCTAGTACATATTTTTTGCTGTTCCAAAATCTTTTATCCATAGGCTATAGAGGTCAGACTTTGATTCAGGTCATGTGGGATTCCGATACCACCACCTTGGAACACGAGTATCGGTACCTTGTAGTGGTATTGCCCAGCACTAGCATTAAAACTGTGCCAAGTGGTATTCTGTACAGAACACAGCATTGAGAAACAATACAAGCTGAAGAGCTACGTGCTGACACTGCAGTCACTAAACACTCCTTTGTCTCTGGTGCTAGTTAAGAGTTGCTTTAGCAGCAGGCCAGCTGCAAGTCGGGACCTTAGGTCATGTGCGTCAACATTATGATGCCACTCCACAGACCCCCATCGTGATATCTGGATAGTGCGTGAATGTGTGTACGTGTGTGTGTGTGTGTGTGTATGTGTGTGTGTGTGTGTGTGTGTGTGTGTGTGTGTGTGTGTGTGTGTGTGTGTGTGTGTGTGTGTGTGTGTGTGTGTGGGTGGGTGGGTGTGTGAGTGTGAGTGGGGGTGGGGGATGTTGCTAGGGTACATTTGAATCTTTCACATCCTCTAAACTTTGCTATGTTCAATGAGCTATATTGTTCTTTGGCAGGGAATCTGGGTGTGGCTCCATGTAAGTGGTCACAGAATGCACTCAGAAAATCCTTTCCAGTGGGGGGTAATTGGACTACAAATGATTGCCATTCAAATTTGAACAACAGTACAATGAATGTTAACTTTGTGAGTACTACATGCTGCTGCAAGATTAAACAGGCCACTTACAAGCCGACCATGAATCCCAGAACACACATTCACCAGACCTGCCACTATGAAAACACTCACATCTTACACTCACATCCAATAGCTGCACAGGAGTACACTACCGGTGCAGCTGTCTCAGCACTGCCTATCATATTATTCTTAGCGCTAGACAGCGTGTCCCAACTTAACTAGTGGCTGCGCAATACAAACTACATCCACCATTCTTGGCCTAAAATAACTCTACAAATAATGAGAAAAACATGAAACACATGTTATTGTAGTTGCTAAGCAACCCTCATCATTCCCACACCAGGTTGCGGCCAAAAACACTTTATATTGATTGGCTAATGCTAATGTACATTCCCAACGAGTAGGAGTCATTCACACGAGCACGACCCTGGCAGGAACCAACCCCATGCACTCCTACAGCACTCATCTTGTCAACGAGTGGTCTGCAATGTGATGTGCCTGTTGGAGGGACTCTTAGTCAAACTATACCAGCGGGCTTCTATTAAGTATATAGGCGGACTGCAAGTGTGTATATACCAGGTAGTCTGTTAACTCATTAGATTATCATGCTAGTGTGCAACATAGGATTTTTTACCAGCGAGTTTACGTAAGCAACCTTTAGACATTATTCATCCCTCACACACACATGCATTACAATTCTCTGTTCCAGGAGAGTGGGTCATTGACACCATGTCAAGCTCTTACCTGGTGTCTCACCTCCAGCCTGGCCAGGTCACAGGCCTCACCGGCACTCACCCTCCCCTCAAACAGAGCACAGGCGAGCAGGAGGGAAGAACATGATGATACGCAGTGTTCAAATCCTGGACAGGGTAGGAACCATTTAGTGATGGTACGTGGCTTTACACATGGTGTGCATGCACACACACACACGGTGACCCGTAGGTCTGTCATGTCATTGTACACTTTGTGTGCACGCACTGGGTGACTATAGGAGCGAGTGTCAAATCACTTGTGTACCAAACTGGGTATGACAACGGACATGACCTACAGGACACAGTATCAAGAGTACACTCAGACTGGACTGGACACTCTGTGTATGACCTACAGGACACAATATTAGGACATTCAAGTGCACACGTGTGTGCTTACAATTTGACACTGTCCTACAGGCCACACCAAGTGTGGTGGTACACAGTGACTCAACACTGTCCTATAGGCCATAACCAGTGCGGTACACATTGACTTGATGTTGTCCTAAAACTGGTTGTGAGCCAAACCATCACCTTTAACCTTAACCTCTAATTTGCCCTAACGGATTACAATTTTTGTGGCTCCAGTTAGACACAAAATGACCCCAAGACGTGTTACAGGAAGTGTACATGGGATGTGCGAACAGCTTCACTAGTTGCTTGCCCAGTGCAAATAGGCATTGAAAATGGTTGGTCGCTAATAGGGTACGACATTACATTAAGTAGGTCAATGCCTGCTGCACCTGCCAACAGACAAAGCAACCTGCAAAGGGCAAGTGTGTAGCAGGAGACCGGTGAAATGGGGTGCAGAAACTGTTGCCAAGTCCGAGAGCTTGTGTATGCGAGCAATTAGGTTTTGACGCTTTTTCAAAAGGGCAACCGAAAACACATAGCAGCTACTCTTGATAGGCCACGATAATCCATCCACGGAGTTTGCACAAACTGAAGCTGCTTACTCTAAACAGCATCAAAGAAAAGCAAACTGTCTACCAGGTGTCGGTTGCCTAACACCACTCTGAATGTACAACAGCCACATATGGTCGCATGCTAAATGGAGCAGAACACTTCTGAGACGTGTTGAGTTGTTTACTGGCGACTGCCAACTCTAATGGCCGTGCATTAGCTAACCAGCTTCCACAAATTGCTGCAATCATATTTGAATCCCTGGGTGGTAAACTGCACCCATTACAGGTAGGTAAAGAAATACCCAGCTGGCAAAACTTGAATAGGTTGTTATACAAACATTCCATAGCAATTGAGCTTTCTTTAATATATTCACTAGTTGACTCCTCCAAGAAAGCAAAATGGTGTAAGGCTGTCAAGAAATATGAATTTGAATTTGAATACTTTATTAATCAGCTGATAAATCTCCTTGTGAAGCCAACTCCCACACAAGGGCCTAAGGCATGCCCAGAGATAGCTGGACCCTCCCAATGCTTTGTACTGTTAAGGGCTCCTGTACCAGCTGATAGCACCCTAGGGAAAATAGCTGCCAGCAGATAGATTAGTCCACAACAGGGTGCACAAGTGCGTGCTGTTTACTGTAAACAACGCATTCTGGAGCACCACAGACAAGGCTCTCAAACACTCAGACACCAGCTGGAATGTTTCCAGCTGAGCAGTAAATGTATTCATGCACTCACCAGAGAGTGTCCATGCATCCAGGCCAGCCATGTAACGTCTAATTGGTTCCATTGTGTGGGGAGGGAGGGCGGGGGGTACCAGCGAGTCAGTGGCCTCGACACACACTGAAAATCTGAGGAAGGATCAGTGAACGTTGTCCATGAGTTTACACTGGCCCTACAAATTACAAGATTTATCTACCAGCTATTTACAAGACACACTTTGCAGCAAGCAATGGCTACAAGTGTCAACAACTCATGGACAGTACAGAACTACTATCTAGCCCCTTGCTGTCTGGATCCTCTTCCCAGCTTCTACTCTGGCTTACACTCACACAGGGTACGCAAGCCGGACTTGGAGTCCGGGAATGAGCCACACACAGCTTGCCATGCACGGGTGCACTGACTGTATGCGTAAAACACTAGGTGTGCTAGCCTACTGCTCATCTCACTCTGTGCTAGACCAGTCAAACAATGAGAGCCTGGCTTCTTCAACATAAGCTGAACCACAAATTGACCTATTGTCTGCTGGTTCCTTTTTCTCAGCGGAGGATTTGATAAGGTTCCCACTTTTGATACAGCAGTGGTTGTAGCAAAATACACTAGAAGCTGTTGCGCGCCATTCTTTGTGGTCTGAAGGGCCACATTACAGCCCCTTTGGGCCCACATAATCCAATAGGCTGCTCTCATGACTCGTGGCAGTAGCTGTTGGAGTACAAATTGCAAGAAGAGTACCGGCACAGTACTATGGGTTCATGTGCCCACATCAAATCTCTTTCAGCTTTAAACTATGCCTTTGGACACAGGAATGTGTGTGATAATTTCTTGGCCTACCATACAACTGTACACCTGCACCTGAACACACAACATCCCAGTGTGCCACTCTGAGAAATCTGATTGGATGAAGGTCATGTGACCAGACGTAACCATATCGTAAATCTGCACCCAACAATACAATGTGTACCTTCATGTGTCCCCATTAGATCTCTGAAAATAACATGACAATGTATAGCACCCAGCACATAAGGCATCACATGATTTCAATCAGTCAGATCTCTCGATTGGGCTCACATATGAAAGTTAGCATTGTAAAATATACTGACACTCTAAAACAAGCAAGTTAATGCATGCCTTCCGTTTACTCCACAGATGTTTTGGTGAGGTTGTAGTATTGTCTGCAGATGCTTTAAGGCCCTATGGAGTATTGTCTATGTGCAGTGCTGGCAACAAGGCTATTAGCGTGCACTGTGTGCAGGCTGCGGAGGGAGGGCAGCAACAGCCATACAGAGCCACACCATACACACACAATGGCCCATTCAGCTAAGCCAACTGTGTTAATGGAGGTGGCAGTGATGGAAGGGTGAGGCACGTTTTACAAGGAGCTAGGCAGGATGCACTCATTAATGAGACATTGTAGCTACTGTTTGAATTCCTGTTCAGCAGCTGTTAGCACAACAGCTCAACTCAATTAGGGCTGCATGGAGCCACTTGGACCACTCAGCAGCCCGCCCATCAGCAGTAGCCCTGGAATACCTCACTGCAAGCTGCAAACTTGTCAGTTGTTTTTCTGATAGAAGTTTGGTATAGCCCATTAAGTGCTATGTAAGCATGTTATCATGTTATCATGTTGAAATGCATGTTCAAGAGACAGGAGTCTTCCTGTTTAACTGTCCCACCAGAGCTCAGCCTTTATTTCAGGCCTCTGCCCACAGCATCCGTTGCTAGGGAGAGGACTGGTACATTCATCAAGATACAAGCTGGGATTGCCATCAAGGTTCTGGTAAGACAAACCAACAGTTTATTCAAATATCTGCCAACCCACAACAACACAGCTGCAACAGGAGAGGTAGACCTTAAGTGTTAAGAAAGCATTGTGTGCAGTGCATTCCTGGAAGATTAAAGCTAGCACTACTTTCAAGGTAGGGCTCTGAACTGGGTTGTCTTACGTGCAGCTCTCCACTGTCCTGTCTCTGTAGTTACCATAGAATGTGATATATACACAGTCATAGATTGCCTCCATGAATTTAATCGTGAAATTTATGATGATCACAGCAGGTGTCATGCAGTGAAAAGTACTGGGGCCGTCCCCCCACTTTAAGCAACAAAAGCTTGAGGTGCGAGCAAGACGACCAGAGCCTGGGGGTCGGTCCACCAGCTCTGAACACATTCCGGATACAGAAACACATACCCTGGCAAATAAAAGTTTAATTTGCTGCCATGTTAGTCACTCACTTTGTATTAAACCAGCTGATGATAGGATCCCACTCTTTTGACTGCAATGCCACAAGGTCATCCGGCTCTGTTGCTCGGAAGCTATCAGTTTGGTGCAGAGAAATACAAGTACTGATTATATACCAGTCACCGGTGTAGGCACTTGCAACAACACTGCTAAAAAAATGCACTCGGATCTAGTTTGCTAAGATTCAACCAATCAGAGGACGATATTCAGCCCCTAGACAGAAAGTGCAAGCACTTAAATTGCATATAGTAATTAGTGGTCTTGCGATCTTGGCAACATGGTTATTTCACACCCAATATCTACTATGTGTTCATGTACTATGGCTATAAACAAGTTGACATTCAAGAAATCTGATTGGATGAACGTCATGTGACTGGAAACAATACACAGCATAGAGTTACTGTGGCAACCTATAGTCCATGTTTGGTTTCACCCCACCGTCCCACAAAGTGGCCCAGGTTGCTGTCACCATGTGGTACACTCAATTAGCGGTGGGAACTTGTAGCGCTGGTTAGACATAAACAGTGATATAATTGGTCTGAAGTAGTTCTACCCTCCACCAGCTGACACCAAGCACACTGGCCGGTAATCACCAACTGCATTCATTACACAAATTCCTTGTTATGGCTTGTATCAACTGGACTTGAACCCAAATACCAGCGCAACATACACATAGCTGCTAAAAAATTTGAATTCAATGTTGTTGGCCAATGGGGGTAGGACTATTATAGTGGGGGGTGGGCAATTTTTATAACCACCTGCACTCTTTCACCAGGTGGGCGGGGCAGTCACGTGATACACATGATGCAGTATGGTTTCCTATGCTAGGGTGATTTATGGAAACAATAATTGAGGTAGTAAACAGAATGCAAGCTAGTGTACTGAATATCACCACTTGCTACATAGCCTCGTTCCCAGGCCGTTTTGGGAGGGAAAAACGGCCTGGCAACTTCCGCGAGTTCAAACTGTTTACAGACGTGACGTCACGGCAATTGCATACGTCATTCAATCAGTGAAGTCCACGTGATACTTCTGATATTTTCATCGGCTGAGAATGGTCCTTTCCTGCTTGTGGAAGCAACTGTTTGCGCAGGTTCTGCGACGGAAGGCAAGCAGAAGACGAACGAACAAAAGACGTCGTGCAGAGCACCTACACTAGCGCGATCGAGCGATCAACTATTGTGATGAATGGGCGTGACTGCGACGTTTCAACGCATGACGCAATTCGGTTTACTGTTGTCATGTGACAGTGATCTGAAATCTGATTGGGACTTCCAACTCTCTGGCAGCGGAAGTAACAGTTTGAACTGGCGGAAGTTGCCAGGCCGTTTTTCCCTCCCAAAACGGCCTGGGAACAAGGCTACATGATGAACGTGCTGGTTGCAGTGGAGATCCCACTAAACTGGCAACTATGTGGATAAATTGCTGAGATATGTGGAAGAAAGGCAATCACAATGAGACGTACCACAGCGTGTCTGTGAGGAGGTGCTGCAGGATGGTGGTAATGACTATGTCGCTGTGCCTGTGGTTAGGGCCATCTAGGGCAGTGTTGCACAATGCTGTCTACTTGGGACGTGTGAGTGTGTGTGTGGTTGAGGGTAGGGGAGAGGGAGTTAATGAGCATAGTTAAGTAGTTCTTGCTAAAGTTCAATGATGGGTACCATGCTTTCCTAGCCCCTTGCAGTGCGTCCTAGCTCCCTGCATCCTAGCCCCCTGCTTCCCAGCCCCCTGTTTCCTAGCCCCCTGCTTCCTAGCCCCCTGCTTCCTAGCTCCTTGCTTCCAAGCCCCCTGTTTCCTAGCCCCTTGCTTCCTAGCCCCCTGCTTCCTAGCCCCTTGCTTCCTAGCTCCCTGCTTCCTAGGTCCCTGCCTCCTATATAGCCCTCTGCTTCCTAGCTCCCTACTTCCAAGCCCCCTGCTTCCTAGCCCCCTGCTTCCTAGCCCCCTGCTTCCTAGCTCCCTGCTTCCTAGCCCCTTGCTTCCTAGCCCCCTGCTTCCTAGCCCCCTGCTTCCTAGCCCCCTGCTTCCTAGCCCCTTGCTTTCTAGCCCCTTGCATCCTAGCTCCATGCTTCCTCTTCCTAGCCCCCTGCTTCCTAGCTCCCTGCTTCCTAGCCCCTTGCTTCCTAGTCCCCTGCTTCCTAGCTCCCTGCTTCCTAGCCCCCTGCTTCCTAGCCCCCTGCTTCCTAGCCCCCTGCATCCTAGCTCCATGCTTCCTAACCCCGTGCTTCCTAGCCCCCTGCTCCTAGTTCCCTGCTTCCTAGCCCCCTGCTTCCTAGCCCCCTGCTTCCTAGCTCCCTGCTTCCTAGCCCCCTGCTTCCTAGCCCCCTGCTTCCTAGCTTCCTGCTTCCTAGCTCCCTGCTTCCTAACTCCTAGCCTCATTCCCAGGCGCTTGGTAATTCCAATTACCGAGCACTCAGTAATTGCAATTACCAAGTGCCTGGGAACAAGGCTACCTAGCTCCCTGCACCCTAGCCCCTTGCTTACTGCTTCCTAGCTCCCTGCTTCCCATCTCCCTGCTTCCTACTCCCTGCTTCCTAGCCCCCTGCTTCCTACTCCCTGCTTCCTAGCTCCCTGCTTCCTAGCCCCCTGCTTCCTAGCCCCCTGCTTCCTAGCCCCCTGCATCCTAGCTCCATGCTTCCTAACCCCGTGCTTCCTAGCCCCCTGCTCCTAGTTCCCTGCTTCCTAGCCCCCTGCTTCCTAGCCCCCTGCTTCCTAGCTCCCTGCTTCCTAGCCCCCTGCTTCCTAGCCCCCTGCTTCCTAGCTTCCTGCTTCCTAGCTCCCTGCTTCCTAACTCCTAGCCTCATTCCCAGGCGCTTGGTAATTCCAATTACCGAGCACTCAGTAATTGCAATTACCAAGTGCCTGGGAACAAGGCTACCTAGCTCCCTGCACCCTAGCCCCTTGCTTACTGCTTCCTAGCTCCCTGCTTCCCATCTCCCTGCTTCCTACTCCCTGCTTCCTAGCCCCCTGCTTCCTACTCCCTGCTTCCTACTCCCTGCTTCCTAGCTCCCTGCTTCCTAGCTCCCAGATTCGTAGCCCCTTGCTTCATAAGACCACAAGCTGTGAGAGAGCTCTAAACTCACCAGGTGCATCAGCTGTGGCTGTAGGAGACTTTCCTGTGCATTCCACTCCTGGGCCACCGCCAGTGCAAGGGGTTCACTCGGGAGTACAAGTTTCTTCCTGAGCGGTGTACGGAGATGGCGGTGGTCGAGCATCACACCATAGCCATCTGAGGGGGGGGGGGGGGGGGGGGGGAGAGAAAGAATGGTATGGGGTCAGTGAGAAGATGTGTTGGGATGGGGGGAAAAGGAAAGATGGTGGGGAAGGATGGAGGAGAGGAGCGGGAGGGGATTGATGAGGTTGAGGGGAGCTTTTTGGTCACACACTGTGCGGAAGGGGGAGGAGGGGGAAAGGGGAGGGGATGGGGGAGGAGAGGATGGACAAGGAGAGATTGATACAGTACAAGTGGCATGGGGTGAGTATTCTCTTACCTTCTCCTTTGTATACAGATACATTCTTGTAAAACCGCTTCCTCTCTGCAGAGTGGGCACAAAGAGGTACATGCTGCGTAGTGTGTTACAGCTACAAGTTCTGCATGAGATATGCCTGCACTCGCCCAGGCTTGCCCCACAATGTCATACATCCCTGTACAGTGTGTTTACAGTTACAAGTGCTGCATGAGCAAGTGCAGTGTAAGCACACTGAGTGTGCACACATGCTGAGTGTAAACACAGCCTATTCAGAAACCAACAGTTATCATAGCCTCATAGCCTCGTTCCCAGGCCCCGCCCATCGGCGCGTGGGCCTGGGAACGAAGGCCTCCACGCCCAGCTTTTGTCAGTGACAAAAGCTGGGCGTGGAGGCCTGGGAACGAGGCTACAGTTATCATCCAGTGGTTTAATGTGATGTTCCACTGAGTTGCACATGATCAGACTTCTGGCACTTATTGTGTGAACGCGAAATACACACCAAACCAGGGGATTGATGGACCACAACTATAGACATATAGACTGGGCAATCACTACCCAGGCTGCAGAGGGGCTTAGCCGCACACGTGGCCTGGGAACGAGGCTACAGAGGGGCTATAGCGGTTACACTGGACAATCCCATCATAGCACTACCCAGGCTGCTAGTGGCTAGACTGAGCAATCCCCATAGCCAGCACTACCCAGGCCGTATACGTAGATCGGGCTAGCGGCTAGACTGGACAATCCCCATCATTGCACTACACTCATGATCTTGCTTCTGACAAAAACAAAACTGGTGACTGTGACGATGCAGCTGCAGTCATTCTGTGACTTCTGAACTAGTCTTGGTAGCAGATGCTCGTGCATGATGGTCTGGTACCAAGACTATGCACCACAAGAAGATTAACCCTTGTTGGGAAAGCCATGTTTCTCAACCTGGTATTTTAATCACGTTGGGATTTCTTTTTCCAATGTTGGGTTCTTGAGCTCATGATACCGGGAATTCTCAAACTGTTGTTGGTCAAGCAATGCCTATACTTCTTCATTACACGGTCACAGCCTTAGCCTTCACTTGTCAGTATCCACCCTCACCCATTCCAAGAAAACTGGACCCTAGCATGCTGCTTCAATGCATCATTCAAGTTACAGGTATATATATGTATCGTCTCACCCCAGTTCCCAGTGACTAGCCCCATCCATCTGATGCACAACAGTGGTAACACCCCTCTCCTCCCGCCCTCCTGAATACTACTACCCAGGCTGCTTCTCCTAGCGGCCTTGCACGCAGCCAACATTCCCGCCTTGATGCAGGGGGCTACATTTAGAAAGCTATTAAATTAATGATAGGGTATTACCCTACAGTTCTCTCGCATAGTCAAAAGTGTCTACACAATCAGTGTCCATAGCTGTGTGCAAAAAATAAAATAAAAACATGGCAGATTTACGTGCAAACATAAAATTTTGCACACAATAATTCCTCGATCAGACGGCATGCATTGCTATATAGAGTCGGTAGACCAGCAAGCCGCACGGGCCTTGGCTGGGTCAATAGGGAAGGCCTGGAGGGGAAGAAGAATACGGTGATCTACACTCCACATCATCACTAAATACATACATGTACACTGTACTGGACTTCCGGCCATATATTTCGTTGTATTTGATGCAAATTTACAGGTCAGTCTAGCAGCAAGTGATACTTTCAGCAAGTTCAATTAGTGTGGCTAACTCCTATTGTTACACTCCTGGTAGGGGAAAAATTGTGCCTCGTAAATATAATTGGGGCGAGCCTGAGCGAGCCCCACATGCACACTAACGTGACTTCATTGCGCTCTGTGTATGTTTGCTTGTCCGGTGACCGGTGTTTGGCCGCCATTGCAGGCGCCGGCAATCGATTGACACGACTCACGTGGCATGTGCGTTAATTGGAATGAGTTACAACCTAGCTTGCGCTACCGGCAATTTGCAACTGGTTGCAACGGCTGCTACCAGGAGTGCGGTTGCCCCTCGAACAAATTACACACTTATGCAACATTATAAATTTTAAACACCATGGGTAACAAATAACCTCTGTGGAGCAGTGGCGTAAGTAGCCGGAGCAGTGGCATATATATAGCCACACCCGGGTCAACTCGGGCACGGGCCCGGGGAACTTAGCTTGGAGCCTGGGCAATAAATACGTATTCGGAGTTAGCTAGGGTTAACAGAGTCTACCTGCAATGTCTCGGCAGCACAGTGCTACCGGTTGCAGGTTCTCAGCTCAAATCCACCTTCATGTGCACCAACATGCATGAGCACCAACATGCATGAGCACAATTAAAACTATCCATGCAGCATCAATCACATCATGAGTGGGTAATAACATAAGCTCCTGGTAATAATCATGACAGCTAGAGTATAGTCACTCCAGAGTCTGTACCAGCTGGACTATACTCTGCTTGTTGCTCAAGGTATAAAGTCGAGGGTGTGCACAATTCAAGCTAGCCCATGCAGTAAACTCATGAGTCAGATTGAAAAATTGATCCATACAATTTTGGAACTGCCCAATTACGAAAGGTAGAAACACTCTGGTACCTCTTCCAGCTCCTTCTGACACTCCCCGTCGTGCCACAGCTGCTTGCACTCCATACAGTACTCCACCTTGCAGCTGGTGCATGCTAAATGCCGATGGGTCTTGGATTTTGGGGGTGGAGGCTGTGTACGGAATAAGGCCTGGTACCACCTAGAATGAGAGGAGAAAGGAGACAGGAGACATGGAAAGAGAGGGAGGGTGGGGGAGAGGAGAAGGGAGAAAAAGAAGCTATAGGGGCGGGGAAGGGAGGAGACATACATACCAATATACACAAGCTGAAAGTGAAAACCAAGGCTTCAACTGGAAGTGGTAATCATGTCTTTACTAGCTGGGGGATCAGTCTTTGTGTACCTGAGTCCAGAGACTGTGACCTGCGACGCTGGTGGGTTCTTGGACTGTGTGTGGAATGAGTGCCGCCACGTAGAAAACGAGGAAGAGGAGAGAAGAGAGAGAGGAGAGAAGGACCTAAAATGGGAGGAAGGAAGAGAGAGGGAAGGGAGAAAGGTGGGGTGGGGGGAGAGGAGGGGGAGGAAGGGAGGGAAGGAGGGGAGAAGGTATGAATACAAGACCCATCATTTGAAAGCAAATTACTAGAGAGTTCTTCCTGTACCTGGGTTTGCCGTATGCATGGGGGTCGCGAGTCATGCAAATCACATGCCCACACTTGCACAGGACCTGGCCTCTGACACTGAATTCCTCAATTGACATCTCCATGAACTGCTTATACTGTGCATGTGTGTATGGGTAGGTATGTGGGTGTGTGCGAATGTGTGTGTATGTGTGTGCAGGTACGTGTGTGCTGCATGCATGTGTGTCATGTGTGTGGGTACATGTGTGTATGCGTGTGGGTGCATGCGCATGTGTGCATGCACAGGTGTGTATGCGCATGTGTATATGTGTATGTGTGCATGTGTGTATGTATATGCAACTACAAATACGATGTGGTGCACTTACAAAATACCCATCTTTGTCCACGACACGGAAGTGGTGAGGATCTGGGATGACAGCTCTCTTGCAGTCTTCCCCTGCAAACAAAATAACAGGGAATAAAAATCCCACGAATGGTGTTCTGGGAATATCCTCAGTCATCTCAGGGACTCCCCTCCCGCCGGCATCACAGGCTCTCCCCTCTCACAGCTAGGCACTGGGGACTCCTCTCCCACCAGGTACTGGGGCATCCCAGGAACTTGCCTCCTACCGGGTATCCCAGGCACTCTTCTCCTACCAGGTACTGGGGCATCCCAGAGACTCCCCTCCCACCAGGTACTGGCGCATCCCAGGCACTCCCCTCCCACCGGGTACTGGGGCATCCCAGGCACTTCCCTCCCACCGGGTACTGGGGCATCCCAGGGACTTGCCTCCCACCGGGTACTGGGGCATCCCAGGGACTTGCCTCCCACCGGGTACTGGGGCATCCCAGGGACTTGCCTCTAACGGGTACTGGGGAATCTCAGGGACTTCCCTCCCACCGGGTAGTGGGGCATCCCAGGGACTTGCCTCTAACGGGTACGTACTGGGGCATCCCAGGCACTCCCCTCCCACCGGGTACTGGGGCATCTCAGGCACTTCCCTCCCACCGGGTACTGGCGCATCCCAGGCACTTCCCTCCCACCGGGTACTGGGGCATCCCAGGCACTTGCCTCTAACGGGTACGTACTGGGGCATCCCAGGCACTCCCCTCCCACCGGGTACTGGGGCATCTCAGGGACTCCCCTCCAACCAGGTACTGGGGCATCACAGGCACTTCCCTCCCACTGGGCACTGGGGCATCCCAGGGACTCCCTGGGTACTGGGGCATCCCAGGCACTCCCTTCCAACCAGGTACTGGGGCATCCCAGGCACTCCCCTCCCACCGGGTACTGGGGCATCCCAGGCACTCCCACCGGGTACTGGGGCATCCCATGGACTCCCCTCCCACCGGGTACTGAGGCATCACAGGCACTTCCCTCCCACTGGGCACTGGGGCATCCCATGGACTCCCCTCCCACTGGGTACTAGGCATCCCAGGGACTTGGACCAGGCACTCCAATCAGGCACTGGCATGCAGTTTGTCTAACTACAGGGTACTGATCATAACATACCCGGTCCTGGACAGGCAATGGAGTAGCCAAGGTTCATGTCAGTAAACAGCTGGAACCGGCCCACCATCAGCTGCTGCTTGCAGAAGTTACCAAAGCAACCCAGGCACATGCAGTGCTGGCTACTGCATGTGAACTTGAACACCTGCTCCCTGTGTGTGTGTGTGTGTGTGTGTGTGTGTGTGTGTGTGTGTGTGTGTGTGTGTGTGTGTGTGTGTGTATGTGTGTGTGTGAATGTGTGTGTGTGTGTGTGTGTGTGTTTGTGTGTGGGTGGGTGGGTAGGTATGTGTGTGTGTGTGTATGGGAATAAAGGATGGATTTGTAACAGAGTGGAATTCTATAATTCTATACATCTGGGCGAGTTCAAGGAGTAGTCACTTGCGTGTCGCCTATAGGAGCGTTTGTGGAATCAAGTGATCAACGGTGCGGACTAATGGGGAAGCAAATAATTTTAAATTGGAGCTATTTATATTCATGAGGACCATGGGGGCTATTTGTGTCAGACTGTGTCAAATATAAGCTTGCAACCAAGATTAGCCACAGTTGGCTTCAAAGGTACCAACGGCACAGACACATCCTCCAACACACAAAATAATACTATATAGGCTGTTAATGATATTCATGATCTACAAAATAAGACAGATTACAGCCCTCGTCGCAGTCACGGTCAGGGTATGGTTGGACAGAGGTTCAGTACTCAGTTCAGCTATAGCTTGCTTATCTCTGAACTTTTGTCCCACATGTCGGTTCTTTCTCTCGTCTCATTAATTAACTCTTTAGGGCCCAAATTTCTTTCTCTAGGTCATTTTCAGTCTATAGAACACTCCTAATTTCTGTTCCCTGGCGTTGCTGGGCTCGAAACTGCTCACACAGGTAATTTCAGCTATACTAAGCGTATACGTGACTTAACCACACCCACCAATTAACGGACTTGCAATCAAGCCTCCAGAGAAATGGGCTATTCCATTAATAAAGGATACACACCCTATTGAAGAGTTAGCTATTTGCGTACCCTGGGACAGAAAATGCGCCTTCTACACCGTGCGACAGACTCGACAGACGTTAGTATACGGAAATATGCGGAAATATGCGGAAAATTATGTAGTATATGTGCTAATGTGCTACCTCCTGGATTGGTAGGCACTAATGTGTTACTGTGTAGGCACTAATGTGCTACTTGGTTATGTCACTGTATTTGTACCTTTGTTCTTGTAAGGCTTATGTGTGACTTTGGTTTTGTATTTAAGCAGTCTTGTATTCTTGTAAGTCAGAATTAGAATTTGAGTATTCCGTTAAAGCGTGCAAGTACAAGTATACAACAAATTACAGAAAATTTACGGAGATTTACAACAGAATACGGAAACTCGGCGAATCCCCGTAGGACAAATTAGTTACTCGTCAATAGGGGGTGTATCCCTATTTAATGGAATAGCCCAATGGCAACCCACTGTAGCTCAAAAACGTGCGATGTATGCTGGAAATGGAGGCCCTACAAAGCCAGACGGCTACTTTCTTACCCCATTTATGCCAAAAACGATGGAAATGGCCCTCCCAGTGCCGACCAAGACCTTTCTACCGCGGAGCCCAGACACGGCCATGCTGTTTGCACCCTCCGGGTGCACCCACCCACCTCCCCTTGTCCCGCCCTTTCTGCTGTCGCAGAACCTATCTCCCAAGGACATTGCCGGAAGTCACATGATGAAGCTGAAAGTATTATGACGACATTTGGCGCTATGGGCCCTATTTGGATCAAGATTAATTCTGAGTGACTAAGATCAACAATCAAGTGGCGGTTTCTCAGATAAAGGAGGCGTGGCAATGATTGACCTTTGAATCAAGCGATCAAGAGCCTTGGATGGGAACGATCAAGTGATCAAGGAAGATTTTTGATCCCAGTCGCAAACGCTTCCATGGATAATAATGTAAGTGACTATACCCCTTGGAGTTTGTGTACATGCCTACCAATTCATGACACATGTACAGTACTACAGGAGGGTGAAATGAGAGGTGCCATTATGTCTAGGGCTGAATCTCTATACCATGTGTAAGGATGATTTTCGTGATTTTGTGGCTCCTTCCCATGGCCCTGTACCTAAGAACACCAGAAAAAACAAGGCACTCACGTCTTCAGGGTGCACTTCATGCAGGGCACGCGGTGGACATTGTCTCTGATCTGTCGGAGCAGAGCCACTGGCTTGTCACCACATGCCTTGCAGCCATACATTACCAAGGGCTGGAGATGAGAGGAGAATCAAGAATTTGTAATACTGAGTCTACCATCTTCCACAGTATGTAGAGGCAGCGAAATGCAGCTGTGCCCAGGGTGGCCCCCTACCAGGAGGTCTTCTTTGTGGCATTTGGTACATGACCCCTTCAGTTGCTCAGGTGTGATGTCTCCAGAAAAGTGGTCAATAAGCTCCCCCGAGGAGCGAAGGAATTTGTCCTCCTGAACAAGAAAGAAAATTTAATCTAAAGTTTGTTGCATGTTTACTACATGTATGCTACGGCCGGTAGCTCAGTTCAGTGCCACTGCAGGCTCACCTCCTTGCAGTTGGTGCACTGGAAGACCACACTGGCGGAAACCATCCCCCAGCAGTCCTGACAGAATGCATTCAACGTTTCTGTTGAAGTGGATGGAGGATACTTGATCAATTAGTCTCTAGTGAAAAATCGTCATCTCAAAACGACATGAATGACAAGTATGAATGACTCTGCCCATGAATATCGAAATCCTATCAGAAAATGCAGCTGCCACTTGATTATGATTGTACGATAAAAGAAGTTATCAGGTACGATTCTAGGGCAGAGTCTTGTAGCGGCCAGAAGCACAAGCACTCCGGCCAACTTCACCACCACAAGTTAACAGTGATCATGATGGTGAATAGCCTCGTTCCCAGGCCGCGTCTTTTCTCCTCCCACGCGGCCTGGGAACGAGGCTAGATGGTGAAGTACCGGTATAAGTAAACAAGTGGTAACTGCAGTGCAGACTCGTTCCTGTGCTGCTCATTACATTACACAGAGCATATTTCTCCCTAGCTACCATGGTAGGAGTTTTACTGTACATTATCCGATGCCAGGACTATGATATCTTTTTGCTATAACAATCATTACTCGTGAAGCCCTACTCACAGTAGCAAGCAATGTAATTCCTTCAACAGCACAACATGAATCAGAGTGTGTTACCTTTTGGTTTACCATCTGCTGCCATTGTCTCTTCTGTGGTGGCCCCTTTCTTCCTAGTCCTGACGAGATGGATGACGCTCACTGAACCTGCTTTCGAGAAGGCTTCCTACATGCAGCACAGACAAGGGGCAGTTGGTGACTCCATATGCAGGGACGAAATCAGGACAGGTACCTAGCTAAGGTACTCAAGCTGTCACTGTAGTGCGGCCTAGACCCTAACAAAGTTGACTCACAGTCATACATGTGACCACAGTGTGTAGGGGTGCTATCTAGTACGTAGTATTCTGTTGAAATACTAATAGCCGACCACTTGCATGTTCAGCATCACACGTCAAGTGATAGTACAAATATATATACAAACAGTAAATGCCCCTGATATCTTCATTGTCCTGCTGTCCTGAGCTCCAGGTTGCCATGCATAATTAAAATCCTTTTATATATCACCTCTCTACCCTGCATCCCTCACGTGACAAAAGACACCAGGCCCTCTCCATCCATTTTTTTATAAAGGGTGCTAAGAACCATGCAGGCTACAGGAAGGGTATTTGGAAGTTCTCTATATACTGTTTACCAGAATTCCCAAGGCCGAGCTAGCTCTAGGGTTTAACATTAATTGAAATTGGAGCCAAAAGGTTACCATCCCTACTCCAGCACCCACATACCTCCACGGTGAGCTGCTCTGGAACCTGAAGTCCCTGGTAGAGAAAGCACAATCCCTCTGGCTTCACTTTGAATGCCTCAGCTGCGTGCCGCAATAAATCAGAGACCAATATACTGTTGGGGATGCACCTAGTCAGCCGCTTGCCTTCAAAGCTGATGGTCAAGGTCATTTTGCCTGATGGTAGTGGTGCGGTACCGGCAGCCATCTTAGATAGATGGATAGACAGAAATTAAAATTCCAACAGGTGGGTCACCTCAGCTCATGCTTGTGGTTCTAGGTAGTAAACCAAACGCCTAATAGATGTGTGCTAAATATGTAGTGCAATTATCTATACAGACCAGTGTGGAACAATGTGGATGATACAAAAAAAATGGCTGGCTATTGCACAATGTATTGTGTTCCTTAAAATTGTAAAGCCATGCCCAACAGTATTGCATCATGTTGTCTCCAATTAGCCTCGTTCCCAGGCCCGCGCACCGTTTCGGTTGCACGAAAGAACGTACTGCAAGCGACGAAAAGCTGGGCGGAGCCTGGGAACGAGGTACTCTCTAATGCAACTGGAAGTTAGTAATTACCACAGAGCTGCAACAAGAATCTGATATTGATATACCGCAACACTGGCAATCAAGATAATTATGATCTCATTAGTCAATACTATAGTATCGATATACCACAATGTATCACTTTTTTGAACTGCTTTAGTTGGTAAGCTATGCTCAATGTCTAGCTGTGAGTATTTTTGTGAACTGCTGGGCAGTATCATTCTATATCTGCAGCCTTGATTTGGGTATTGTAAGTTCTTTTCCATACCTGGTAACCATGCTACTACATCATTATATTGGCAAAACCAAATTACCATGGCAATTCTATTGGCAGCGACTCATAAGCTTCTGCAGGGCCTAAAATTATGGGCTAGTAGTGTCCAAAAGGCTACTAGTTTTCCACTAGGGCGAGTAGTATGAGTTAGTTGGGCTAGTCTGTATGAATAACTCTCGGGCTTGCAGAGCTTCTGAGGGTACTTACTTGTTTGGATGTCACATCTTCATAAATGCACTGGTCCCCCACTGTCACTTTCAGGATACGATGCTTCCGGAAGAAGTCAGTGTTGATCTTTGCTCTCTTGATAAGCTGTGGAATCAGGCCCGATGGAACAAGCCACTCAATGCAAACACAACCTTTGCAAATACGTTCAAGCAAGCGTGTTGGTGGGCAGTCAGGCACAAGGTATTGAGTAGAGAACACTTTCCACACATCATCGAGGTGCTTCAGAGAATGGTCGACAAAATCAGTCTTCCACTTCATCCGACGGTAATAGCGATGGTCATACTTAGCCCTCTTTGCTGGAGGAGGGACAGTACAGATATCAAGATCCAAGTTGAACTCAATGTAATCTTCAATTGATGCTATTGCCCTGTAGGCCCTCAGATCTTTCTCGTACTGTTCGATCAAAGTTTCTCTGTCAGGATCACTGGCGCAAAATTCTCGGATAATTTGGGCAAGTGGAAAGTAGTGAAAATAATCCCACAGACCATGGCGCGTAATTGCACCAAACACTTCAGTAAAGTCAGTGGGTGGTGAAGGGATGCATTCTCCTGGAGAGAAGAGATTGATGACAAACACCCAAAATTGCTTGATGTCAACTCCATTCTTGTATAGCTTGCTGCACGCTTTTTTCTGGAAGTTTGCAAATTTGCCTTTAATGGCAAATAGATTCCGGTATACAAAAACAGCAGATCTACTCATAACTTTTGTAGGAGAAACTGCAAAATAGAGCGGAAACATGTAATACAGTAGTTGCTGTCTATTCAGGATGGTACTGATAGTATCTCATGACTGCAATTAGCTACTCTTACTATTGCTACTGGTGGATCAGCTACCACATTACCTGGGTTGATGGTGGGGAGTGTTGGTGGACCTGGCGAATAAACAGGATAGTACGTATGAATTATAGCTGTTGTACAGCTTAAAAGCATTACAGTTGGTCAATGCAGATATTACACAACAATGTGCAACTTACTTCTTGAAATGTACTTATGCTCAATCTTTGCAGCCACTTTGTTCTCCCCCATTTGTCGAAGAGCTTTCACCACGTTCTCCCATAAGGCACTGGGTGTGTGTCGCAGCCACAGAGAAATTGTTTCCTGCCTCAATCGACTACACCCTTCAGTAGGGTGGCTGCTCTCAATCTGGTCTAGTTCATAGTCTCGCACCCCAAGATTGAGTCCCAGACTACGCCAGTCATGAACACTAATCAGCTCCCTACAAAGGACAGCAGTACCCAGTGTTCCTGTAGATGACAACATTCAATGCACTGCTGCAAGTAGATTCACACAACTAGACAGAACCTTATAAACAGATACATCTGGATTCTAGGTCATTATACAATTTATGATATGGATAATTATGATAAATCCCTTTAACAACTGAATTCGTTCCCCCCAAAAGTACACATTATTTTATGCATGCTGCCATCTTCATAGGTGCTCTTCTCCCACAGCGTTCACTCCCCAGGGACAGACTTGGTGGGGCAAGCGTACATGTATGTGGAGAACCCCTACCATCAATAATGATATTCATGACTCCTAGAAGCCAAGTAATTGGGTTTGATTTTCATGAGCAAGTGCCATTTTCTTGAGCACCAGAGTGCTAAATGCACAATCTAGGACCCTTGGTAGGGTCTATGAATCTCATTTAATCCAAAATGCCAAGGGCCTTCAAACACCAACATAAAGGAGAACCCCCCTTATAGGAAGGGGTGCACCAAAAATAAACCACATTGCGGTTGGCCCTAAAGGGTGTCCATATGGTAAAATGCCATTTGAAAATTCATCTGTACAGTAGTCCCTCTCACATCCGAACAGCATAGGACCAGATTATAGAGGCATTTCTGGTTTTGATTGGCACCATAATAACGCACAGTAGACCCTCTCATATCTGAAACCCAAACTCCAGAAATCTCTGTCAAACTCACATGTAAGATAGTCATGTCAGTAACTAGTATCTCCAGAACTTGCAGAAAGCACACTAAATATTATTCTATGAAGGCCATATCTCTACATTGGCAAAGTGTATCCACATGAAGTACATTTACGTACATGCACTACTTTGTTGTACTTTGTTCAGGAATACATGCGCATACCGTTTTGAAGCCATCAGAGGTCTGCAACCTTCCTGATTGGAACTAGATAGCAACACGTCACAAAATTGAGTGCACGTGATGCAGTCAGCCATAAATAGCCTCGTACCCAGGCCCTCACGCAGAACGCGGAAGAGGGCCTGGTGACACATGGCAAAATTCCCGTATGTGCTCAGTCAGCATAATTGCGTAATCGATTACATTCCTTACTTGGATGCATTCGAAATCACGCGGAAGGTAGCTGTTGGTGATGGCTAAGTAGCAAGTCCTTGCCAAGGAGCGACCAGAGGTGAGTCTTGAAGGCTAGAACAGTGGTTTTATCAAACGGCTACACTTTTCACGGGGTGAAGAATGTCATTACTACGCAGTAATTGGCAATGGACGAACGTGATTCGCCTACCCGAAATCAAGACTGCTGAGCTCAGCACATACGGGAATTTTGCCAAGTGTCACCAGGCCCTCTTCCGCGTTCCGCGTGAGGGCCTGGGTATGAGGCTAAGCCATAAACGTGATACAGGCAGCCATTTCGAGTGGCAAAAATATTTATTTGCTAGCACGGCAAAAAAGGAATTTTGTCGGGCCAGATGATTTTTCCTGTTTACGTTTAGGGGTGTGACCGCTTTTCCGGCCACACCCCCCCAAACAAGACAAAGCGTCTGGCCTGCAAGACTATGTACCATCATAGATAATAGAGTGGTTAGGCTCTATTATCTATGGTACCATCTTCTTGCCACTCAATGAAACGGAGTCCAATTGAGAATACGGAAATCTTACGGGTAGACGACCGTAGCTGTACAGCTATGACATCAATTGCATAAGGTCTATTCTTCGGTACAACCAACAGTAACAACTCCTCAACCTGCCAGTATTTGATTTCCATCATGTACCTGATATGATTGATTAGGTCTTTCATAGTGGGTTTCGTTACATAACTTGCTTGCAGATCTAGAAAGGGCCATGGGGGCTAGCATACCGTGTGTTAGTCTACGGTCTAGTTAGACTAACTGTGTGTGCAAGATATATATACCTCGAGTTTCGGTCATCTTCCAGCGAAGGGGCACGTCCACTCATAGCCTCGTTCCCAGGCTCGCGAGCCTGGGAACGAGGCTCCATAACGGCGAACCTTGTTGGATCCAACCCCTCTCTCCCCCCCTCCCTGGCTACTTCCTCTAAGCAGCCTTGCATGCTTCAACATTCCTGCCTTGATGCAGGGGGCTTCATTTGAATGTAGAATTTCAGCTAAGGTTAAGCTTATATACCCTCAACAACATGACATAATTGTACACTTAGTCCAAAAAATCAAAAGTGTGTACAATCAGTGTCCATAGCTATGTGCAAAAATAGTAAAAAACAAGGCAGATTTACAAACACACACTAATTTACGATAATCCCTCAGAGGGCATTGCTAGGTAATATACCAGAACTTAGCCGCCAATGGCAACATAAGTTACACACACACACACTGTGACAATGACTATTCTACCAGGCAACCGGCCAAGCATTGGTGAGGGGTGGAGGGAGCACGAGGTGAAGATCGGGTCACTTGCTGGGGGGCCTGGGCCAGCAAGCCTCACGGGCCTTGGCTGGGTCAATTGGGAAGGCCTGCAAGAGTAGAAGGTGAACATGCTGATCTACACACAAAACATTCCATGTAAATGCAAACTGAATACTGTACATTGTTCAACTGGCCTTCTACATTCATCAGACTCATATTTCAGTGACACCAGGAGTTCATTATGCTTGAGCATAATACATGTAGCATTGTGGAAGTATAGGAGCATAATTATTATGGAAGAGCATAATAATATTGTTCATTAATAACAAGCCGCAATATATTACTAGGAATACCTATCCCCATCATGCCTCACGTGCACCGCATGCATGCGTTCTCATGAGCACGTGTACGCATGAGCACGTGTATCTACATGTACACGATCGAGCTAGTTCAAGGGGGTGACACTCCCATAGACGCTGTAGTCACAGCTGTGATCGGGGTCAAGAAATCTTGACTGTCATTTTTGCTGCTTGACCGCATTGCAAAAAGGCTCTTGACCTGATCGCGCATTTCACCCTTGACCCAATAGAATACGGAAGAATGCGTAGCGACTCCACTCCTTCCTTAGTATACGGGGTCAAGATTAGCCGATAAGCCTGGTCATAGCTGTGACTACTGCATCTATGGGAGTGTCACCCCCTAGTAAGTTTGAGAGTGTGGAGCTGAGATAAAGAAGTCGATTGTGCTCACTGTTGGATAGCTGAGCTAGCTCTGCAAGCCCTGAAGACCCTCACTTGTACCCTAGCCTCTGGCTATGCGAGACCTTGTGAATTTGCGGTATAAACAGATGTCGACTGGGCTCACTGTTCGACTCCACATGTAGCTGCTCCGAGCTCTGCAAGCCCCAGAGGCACCGCATGCTCGTCCACTGACCTCAGTCTCAAGGTTGCATCTCTCACACCGTCAAATCCTCGTGGCAAATAAAACTCAATTGGCCGGCAGGAAACCCACAATATTATCAACATTCCTGAGCGTGACAGGTTCCGGTACTATGTACATATGCATATAGTGAAAATAGATCCCCCATTCAGCTAAATTAATGCGCTCGGCAATATAAACATTCTTTAGTACAATGTCATGGTACCTTCTCCTGCTCATCCAGCTCCTTGGTGGCCTTCTGACACTCCCCGTCGTGCCACAGCTGCTTGCACTCCAGACAGTGGTCCACCTTGCAGTTGGTGCACGAGGCACGCCGACGTGTCTTGGGCTTCGGGGGTGGGGAGTTCTTGGGCTGTGTCCGGAACAAGCGATGGTACCACCTAGGAGGAGAGAGGAGAGGAGAAAGGAGGGGAGAGAGAAGGGAGCGAGGGAGGGAGGGAGGGAAGAGTGGAGGAAGGAGAAAGGAAGTGAAAAGGGAGGTGAGGGAAGGGGAGGAATAGGAGAGGAGGGAGAAAGTAAGGGGAGGAGGGGGGGGGGGGGGGGGGAGAGGAGGAAAGATCTTCCTTCCGCTCTCTCCCTCTTCCTCCCCTACCTTTCTCCCTCCTCCTCCCCTTCCTTTCAAGGCTTCAACCTGGGAGCCGTAATTATGTCGCTACTAGCTGGGGGATCAGTTCTTCAGGTACCTGATTCCAGAGACTGTGACCTGTGGTGCCGCCGGCTCCACTGGTACTGGTGTCCCACGGGTCATGTCAATCACATGCCTGCACTTGCACAGGACCTGGTCTCCGGCAGGCTGGAATTCCTCAAACGACATCTCTGTGAACTTCTCATACTGCACATGTGGTGTGTGTGCATGTGGGTGGGTGTGTATGTGTGTGTGTGTGTGTGTGTGTGTGTGTGTGTGTGTGTGCGTGTGTGTGTGTGTGTGCGTGTGTGTGTGTGTGTGTGTGTGTGTGTGTGTGTGTGTGTGTGTGTGTCCGAGCACAACCAGTACAGTGTTGACAACAACTACAAGTAGGACATGGTGCACTTACGAAGATGCCATCTCCGTCCACAATACGGAAGTGGTGAGGGTCTGGGATGACAGCTCTCTTGCAATCTTCCCCTGAAAACAAAACAGCACAGTGAGTTTACCCACAGACCCACTGGGGCATCCCACAGACTCCTCCCACCAGGCACTGGGGCATCCCAGGGACTCCGACCAGGCACAGTCCCACTGGGGCATCCCAGGGACTCCGACCAGGCACAGCCCCATGGCATTCCAGGGACTCCGACCAGGCACAGTCCCACTGTGACTACGATCAGGCACAGTCCAACTAGGGCATCCCAGAGACTTCGACTAGGCACAGCCCCACGGCATTCCAGGGACTCCGACCAGGCACAGTCCCACTGGGGCATCCCAGGGACTCTGACCAGGCACAGTCCCACTGTGACTACGATCAGGCACAGTCCAACTAGGGCATCCCAGAGACTTCGACTAGGCACAGCCCCATGGCATTCCAGGGACTCCGACCAGGCACAGTCCAAATGGGGCATCCCAGGACCAGGGACTCCAACCAGGCAACTGAACTCTACGTACCCGGTCCAGGACAGGCAATGGAGTAGCCAAGGTCCATGTCAGTAAACTGCTGGAACCGGTCCACCATCAGCTGCTGCTTGCAGAAGTTACCAAAGCAACCCAGGCACATGCAGTGCTGGCTACTGCATGTGAACTTGAACACCTGCTCCCTGTGTGTGTGTGTGTATGTGTGTGTGTATATGTGTGTGTGTGTGTGTGTGTGTGTGTGTGTGTGTGTGTGTGTGTGTGTGTGTGTGTGTGTGTGTGTGTGTGTGTGTGTGTGTGTGTGTGTGTGTGTGTGTGTGTGTGGGTGGGTAGGGGTGTGTGTGTGTGTGTGTGAATGGGAATAAAGGATGGATTTGTAACAGAGTGGAATTCTATAATTCTATACATCTGGGCAAGTTCAAGGGGTAGTCATGCACTTGCGTGTCGCCTGTAGGAGCGTTTGTGGAATCAAGTGATCAACAGTGCGGATTAAGGGATCAAGACGAATTCTGAGTGACTAAGATCAATGATCAAGGGGCAGTTTCTCAGATAAAGGAGGCGTGGCCACGATTGACATTTGACCCCCATTAATCAAGAGATCAAGAGCCTTGGGCGGGAACCATCAAGCGATAAAGGATGATTTTCGAGATTCTTGATCCCGGTCGTAAACGATTCTATGGTCGATAATGTAAGTGACTACCCCTTAGAGTTTGTGTACATGCCTACCAATCATGTGTAGAACACACATGTACAGTACTACACACGTGTACAGGAGGGTGAAATGAGAGGTTCCGTTATGCCTAGGGCTGAATCTCTACCATGTGTAAGTAGCAGCATTTTCTGATGGAATTGCAGGGTGCATTTATACAGAATTGTGTAGACTTTTGGATATACTGGACTTGAATTTGAGTGGTGAGGAATTGAACTTGAATGTGAGTAATTGTCCAGGAATTCCATTAGCATATGAATGTGATTCCACTCTAAAGCCAATGCCCTGCATGACTCAGCTAAACCTATATCATCTTCCGTGTGTGTGTGTGTGTGTGTGTGTGTGTGTGTGTGTGTGTGTGTGTGTGTGTGTGTGTGTGTGTGTGTGTGTGTGTGTGTGTGTGTGTGTGTGTGTGTGTGTGTGTGTGTGTGTGTGTGTGTGTGTGTGTGTGTGTGACTGAACACCAGAAAAAGAACAAGGTCACTCACTTCTTCAGGCTGCACACCATGCAAGGAACACTATGGATATTGTCTCTGATCTGTCGGAGCAGAGCCACTGGCTTGTTGTCACAAACCCTGCAACAGTACATCACAGAGGCCTGGAGATGGGAGGGGACAGATGAAGGGAGAGGGAGGGGGGAGGAGAGGGGAAGTAGGTGGAAAGTTAAAGCTGAGCTTACCATGTTCTACAGCACATACAGCCACATGTATGTGGGCCAGAGTGGCCCCCTACCTGGATGTTTTCCATGTTGCATTTGGTGCATGACCCCCTCAGCAGCTCAGATGAGATGTCTCCAGAAAAGTGGTCGATAGGGTCCGCCGAGGAGCGATGGAATTTGTCCTCCTGAACAAGATGAACGTAGGAACAGTATGTGTATATGCTACGGCCAGTAGCTCAGCACCACAGGCTCACCTCCTTGCAGCTGGGGCACTGGAAGACAGCCCTGGCCGAAACCATCCCCATGCAGTCCTTACAGAATGCGTTCAACATTTCTGTTGAAAAGGATGGAGGATACAATTAGCAGGTGGCACGGTTCTGCAGTGGCTGGGGCTAGTCTCGGAACCAGACCCTTCGCGCGGGGGAGGAGGAAAGGGTCTGGGCACCATCTTACATTCCAGTTGTCCCCAGGTCGGAATGTTGACCTAACGAATCAGAAGCGTTGATTGCGAATGACGTCAGGGAAATGATTTTTCTCCAGGCCGGCTTTCGGTCCAGTGACTAGACATGGCGAATCGCTGTGCCGTACCGCGTTACCCGCGAGTGACGGACAAAAGTCGAGGAGAGCAACGAGCAGGTCGACTGTGATCGTACGTGTGGTATCGCAGTTGATCGCTAATTACCACGCATAATTACGTTCCGTGAGGACAACTCGAATGTAGGAACGTGCCCAGACCCTTTCCTCCTCCCCCGCGCGAAGGGTCTGGTTCCGAGACTAGGCTGAAATGTCCCCGTACCATATATAGCAACCATTTACATGTACATGTACAAACTAAGCCCTACCATTACAAAAACTGGCTGTGAGCTTCCATGCTGAACTTTAATCTGGGCACACACAGTAGGCATAGTCTGGTCACACACAATGGGTATAATCAGAGGGTGTACCTTTTGGATTGCCAGACATCATCTGTGTCGTGTTGCCCCCCTTTGTCCCAACCGTGATGAGATGGATGACAGTCACTGCACCTGCTTTCGCGAGGGCTTCCTACAACACAAAGACAATTACAAAGGACTGTAAGGTCAGAAATTTAGCCTTGTTCCCAGGCCTCCATCCAAATATTCATGCTGCCCCCCTTCAAAAGTACCAGTGAAGTATTACACAACTCATGCCTCCCTTACCCCTTGAACATTGAAACACTGTATACTGTGGTGAAGATCCTCGGCTCACACAGTCATACATGTGACCATAGTGTGTAGGGTTGCCAACTAGTAGTCTTCCAAGGGCCATTGCTAACAGCCGGTCATTAATACTCATGCACACGTGCTACCAGTGAGTGTGGGCGTCTGAGAACGAGCATGTTGATATTCATAAACTGCACAGTCCATTGCAATCGAACGTTGCTGCAAACAGGCGATCCCTTGCAAACAGCGCACAGGGTAAGTGCTCTACTGGGCACTCTTGTTGGGAATGCTCCACACTCCAGTACTTGTATGTCAGTATAATGACTGTGATTGCTCTCTTGGGCTAAGAAATTGTGGTAACATCATGATTATTGACTGTGGTGTAAAGCATATCGGAGTGACCGCCCCTTGTTACCTGATATCATCAGTGTCCTGAGCTCCAGGCTGCCATGCATAATTGAAGTCCTTTTTACCACCTTGTTACCGACGTCTCTCCTGTGAGTAAACCCACCAGGCTCTCTGCCTTCATTACCCCGCGTGCGCATGTGCGAAGTGGGGTTAAGCAATCGGTTTTGTCCGTCAGTCAGTCAGTCAGTCGTCTGTCTGTCTGTCAGGCGAAAAAAATCTCGCCACATAGACCCTCATCAGCTATTTTACTTTTCATAACTATTCATAACATAGGCCCCACCTCTTCGTGACCTCAGAGTCCCATCAAGAACAGGACACGCAGTGCACTTGGAAACTTCATGCTTCGAGATGACCGCTAGGAAACAGTATTTTTCTCACGATTTATGTACTTCACAGACGTCGTGAATATTGTTTAGGCTGTTGCTATTTCCTACTATTCGTATCATTTGACCCCACCTCTTCAGCTTCACAATATGCACGTTGTTGTATATACGGTAAGCAGTCACTCCCACACCTGTGCATGTTGACTGAGGTCCATGCTCTATGAATTGTTGAAAGAACAGGTGCGTGAGAGCTATGGCTGCTAATATTACCAGTACAGCAGTATCTGCTAATTGGGAGTCACCTGGGAAAATAGTGACACAAATTTAGAGTGCTGACTGTACAATCTATACACACTCCAACCACTAGAAGGGGAAGTCTAGTAGTCTCGTTCCCAGACGATTATTCGCACGCGGGGGAAAAATACGTCCGGTAATCTGCCTATTCCATTTTGGTTCCGGTGCGCCGGAATGCTGGCGCATTGTTCTATTTCAATTTAACTTGTGACGTAACATAGGATTACATTCCACAGCGTGCGAGCTGTCGAAGAACGTTGAACATGGATGTTGATCGGGCAATCGACGCCGCTTGTTTGAGACTAGGCTATTCAAGCCTTCGAAAAGAGCAGGAGGAAGCCGTGAAGAACTTTGCTAGTGTTTTGAACATGACGGCATAAAGCAAGTAAGCATTCCGTTTACGTGACGCGCAATAATTTCGAATTCCGTGAACCAAAATGGAATAGGCAGGTTCCCAGACTTTACTTCCCCTCTCGGCGGAATGTAAAGGCTGGCCCGCGAGACTAGAAGTCTAGGGGGCTACTAAGACGTCGAGAAGTTACCCTTCCAACATTAAACTCCCCCTTCTACGCAAGAATGAAAGGTTCACTGGATCCATGTGGAAGAGGGGGGGGGGGGGGGGGGGGGGGGCACTAGTACTGCATTGTAAATAAGAACTAATTGTACCAACCCCTAATATTATGACTTCATAAGTTAGCCTTTGAAATCGGAGCCTGAAGGTGAAATCGCACCCACATACCTCCACGGTTAGCTGCTCTGGGACTTGAAGCCCCTGGTAGAGAAAGCCTAATCCCTCAGGTTTCACTTTGAATGCCTCAGCTGCTTTCTGTACGACCTCATACACCTTTATACCCTTGGGGATGGTCAGAGTAAACCGACTGCCTCCGAAGCTGACGGTGATGGTCATTTTATCTGACGGCAGTGATGCCATCTTCACTGTAAGTTGAAACACTAGTACTCAAACAGGCAAGTCCGACTGTAGCTAGCTAAGGTGGGCCGACCTTCAGTCTTCTGGCGCTGCGCCGCGGGTTAAAAACCATACTGCGCATGTGCATCGAGGGTCCGTCGCATGGCGCGCGCAACCAGTTTCAGCCGGCTGGGTTTAAATACTAAATTTGAACAAAGTTTTGGCGGGAAGTCAAGGGCGGGGTTTCTGGCTACTACGCCAGTAACCTGTGACGGCCTAAGTCAAATGGATGGTCCCTCTATAGTCATACAAGTTCTCTAATAGTATTATCTCTTGCGCATTCTTCCCATTCATCTTATTATTATGTCTACCCAAGGGCGTATCGAGCCGCCGAAGGCGGCGAGTGTCGATGCGCCCTTGGTCTACCTCATTCTTGGAGGAAGGTCTCCTTACTATCTTTTAGCTCTCTGGGCTTGACTGACCCCATGCACTACCTGTAATGCTCTAGAATTCTCATAGAGAAAAAAAATTACTCAAGTCAAGTTTTATTGCATACCACAGTGCACCTGTTTCTGTTCAATCATCATCGTCTAAGATTAATTTTATTTCGCAGCCGTGGAGATTTTTCTCCACGGCTGCGAGATAAAAAATCTTTTTCTCCACGGCTGTGAGATAAAATCTGGGCGGAGGCCTGGGGACGAGGCTACACGCTGGCCATACAAGGGTAGAGCTACTAATTAATGTCTTCCGCATACAGCAGCCAATTAGGGTCGATGCGCCCTTGACTATAGGTAAAGGGTGTTTCAGTAGAGCTGAACATTTAGTGCAATGCACTGTATCATAGGTCCAATTGTGAGCAGACAGGACACACAACAGCAAAAAGGCAACACTAATTCTTCAATGGGGGTACTGCTGCAGGGGTATTACTAAAGTTCGAGTTCGAGTTCGAGTTCGAGTTCGAGTTCGAGTTCGAGTTGACGGTCGCGCGCGCGCAGTACACAAACTCGCGTGCGCGCAGTACACAAACTCGCGCGCGCGCAGTACACAAACTCGCGCGCGTATACCGGTACCGCCCCTACAGCGCTAGGATTTTCTCCTGCATAATGTTAGCCTCGTTCCCAGGCCCCGCCCAGCTTATCGTCGCAGTACGTATGACGATAAACTAGCATAAGACATGCACTATATTTTATGCACTACGTATCTGCCCTCACGTGATCCTGGTCAGACTCCGTTTTCTTTTCTGGAACCAGACGAGTGAACCATATAATCCTATGAATACAGTTTGCTGGTGCTGGGTGTTAGCATGCATAACCCTAATGTATTTGCTCTCCTGCCCAGGTCCATCATGTAGCTGAATGATTTGATGAGCAGACTCAGTGAACACACCTTTATTTGTTTTATGTTGCTGTGTGTGCACTTCATGCAAATTCCTTTGCCTAGGAGTATTCCTTTCTGTCAACACAAGACCAAAATACGTCATTCAGTTTCTGTCTATAAGTTTAAATATAGCTACTGCTGTATCTAGTGTAGCTGAATGATTAATATTGATGAGCAGACTCAGTGAACACTTCATTTTGTTTTGTTGCTGTGTGTGCGTGGTGTGCATGCACTTCATACAAGCAAGTTCCTTAGCCTACGAGTATTCTTCTGCAACCACAACACCCAAAATTTCTCTGTTGCACATTTGCTGGTTTAATGTATAGCTATACTGCTGTATCTATGTAGTACTATGTGATCGGAAATTAAAAGAACATCTTTGTTGGACAGCTAATGAAATGCTTGTTCAAATGGAATGCTGCATGCCATGTGAGTTGTCACAGTAACAGATGCTTCCCACTGACCTGTCCCATCACCTAGGTGTTAGTGTCACCACACAGAGAGCAGTTATGAGAACCAGTATTGTGTGAAGTAAGCTTTCACATGCACTTGTCTGACATCTGTGGGATGGGCAAACTAACAACCAATCAGAATACAGGACAAAGTCATGTGCCAATGCATCCCTTCATGGAATATCTTCCAATGGCCTTGCAATACTGTCACAACATGTGATTAGCCAATCAAAAGTCACATGCTTGCAGGTATTAATTGCATGTCTATTGAAGAATCTAGGCAGTGTACATAATACTGACTACATCAGCTACCTTCCTCCAGACTGAGTGTGTAGTATTACATGTGGACCTAATGGTGAGCTACTGTAATGCTTGTCTACAAGTTAGTTATGGTGTTGTACTGGTTTTACTGTAATGACTGATATTTTCCTAGCTGTAACAATGGATGATGTGCACTCCTCAAAGCAACTGCTGTGTCCATTGTCTTACATTTATGACACACTTGAGTCAGAGACAAAGGAAAAGGTGTGCACCACAACTGGAGCTAGTGCACTCTTCAGGTGAGCAATTTTGTCTGCATGCATGGTATTAGATCTACACAGTTTTAGTAAAACTGAACAAATTGCTACAGGAAATGGCTCTTACGCAACCATCCAGACAAATGTCAACATGTAGACCAGGTCACAGATGCACTGTTACAGTTGTACACTGACATTTTTGTGGACAAGAGCAATGTAAGTTTTCCCCAGAAATTAGTGGTGCTCTAAGCAGCCATGTTACGTCACCTTCTTTCTTTCAAAGGGTGATGCAGCCAGAAAGATAATGATTGGTATTGAGAATACATTGTCAGCAGTGGACTTACGCTCACTTCTTGCCTCAGCCACCACACGCAATATTGACAAGGTTGTCACAGAAATTGAAGATCACATTGACACAATTGATGACCACAACAACGATGCACTTCCATGTTCAGATATTGTTGAAATTTCCAAGGAGAAATACCAAGAAAGCTTTCCTACGATTGCTCAGGTATATCACAAACCAAGCAGCACCTTAGTAACCGTGAAGAATCCCAAATTTGATGATATTCCACATCTGCTCAGTGACAGCAACGAACCACTCATCATCACTAGCATTAGGAAGTCTGAGGTGACCGGGGGACAAACCTTTGGTCGTGAATACACAGTTGACAGTGGAGACAAAAACACAATTTGCATTGACTACACATGGGATGGTGATGGAAACACTCCAATCCCCAGCAGGATAGTCGACCACCTTTTCAGTATCCGTGCTGCACTCATTGACCGCAAAAATGCCCTTCATAAAATATGTGAAAGGTATGTTGCTACAAGTCATCACAATAACATTATGTATGTCTGTGGGTTAGGGCTGGGCATATAAGGCGAACATTTAAAGCGAGTAGTTGTCATTGAGCAATAATTATTTTATTCAAGCATAATCAAGCGTTAATTACATCATTTTCGATCATGCATTACACACATTGGTAGCATGCACACTGCTAAAGAAATGGCTAAATTTTGATGCAAATATTAAATTTTGGTTCGCCTCCTCTTGCCAGACCCTTTGCTGACTAATGATTCACACTGTTAAACTATTTTAGCACCAAAACTGTTAAATTTGGCAAAATAATTATTTCATGCAATGTCATGAGCATTTTCATGAGCACAATCCTCTTAAATCTGACATAATTGGCTAAGGCTTAATGAGCAGTGCTGCAAAGCCTACTGTGGGTTGGGGTGAGCAAGCCAGAAGCCTTACAGTTCATTAGGTCAGACTTTGCACAAGAAAAGATGCTGTATGGACCACAAAATAGTATTAGCAGCCTTACAGATCACAATTAATTATTCATGCAGGCACTCCGCGGGTGGGAAAAACCTCCTTGTTGCAGAATGCATGGTGTGTGCTTGTGAAGCATCGCTAATGGAGCAAGAATGCAACCAGATTCAAGCACAAAAGCTGGAGGAATACCTTGATCAGCAAGGCCTAAAAAGAATACCAGTAGCAGGAGATGGTCATTGCATTATTCACAGTTGGAAGGTTGGTCTTGAGAATGCTGGAGTGCCAGTCTCACATGCACATCACTTACTAGATGCTGCAATCGATGAGATTGTTGAAAACATTAATTTCTACCAAGATTTTGTGGATGGGGACATGATGGAACAGTTGACGGAATATCGGAGCCTAGGCATGTACCAAAGTGAGGTCGTAGACATGATGCTCTATGCCCTTGCAAATGCCACCAGGATATCATGTGATGTACTATCTGTTCGTGATGACAGGGTACAAACAATCAGCATCACACCACGAGGTGAACAGCCAAATACCACAATAAAGGTTTTCAAGCTGGGAGCACACTACGATGGTGTAGCACATGTGGAGAATAGCAAAGAAGGTAGGTACCAAAATAATAGTGCATTGTTGCATTCTGTACCTATAGTTGGACTTGCGATGCCTATACAAAGTGTTCTAAGTGGTTAATTTCTGAACCATTAAATTTTATACAGAGAAATAGGCACCATGGGAAACAGCTTGTTTTGTACTTGGAATACCACTGCCTATACTGTCCTGTAATGGGTAATGGTATATACTCTGACAACAGCATTTCATTGGCTTGTTTTGGTAGAGCTTATCTAATGACAAACAATACTATGGCTTAACATTCATGTAGATTCCAACTCCAGTGAGTGGTTCACAGCTTCAGGCCATACCTCAGTGCACAAACACCAGACCTTCACACTACCCACAACTAATCGTTTCCAAATTCTCACCACTCTTGATGAATCAAGTGAAAATCCACAAGGCCATGACAGTATAGTAGTGCTCTCTTCTGACATGTCCGACTCCTCAGTGTCTGAAAGTGACAGTTCAGAAGGCCACTTACATTTGGGTTGCGCCATTGATCACCCCAGGACACAGCCAGGCCACAGTCATAGCAAGCAGCTCACTACAACAGATGACCTTGAGCCTATAATCATATCCTCAAACAGTAGCCCAGACCATTCACCCACCCTGTCACCAATCCATTCTCCCACCCCGTCACCGAAGTCAAGTTCAAGTGATAGTGATAATACAACACAGCACCAACCCCACAAACATGAATCCTACCCTGCTGCAATTGAGACGAACAAACTACCATATGATATCGATGGTTTCAAAGTGTACAAGCTTCCATATGACCCACAAAACAGAATGAAGTCCACAAAAGATGGACGACCTTGGAAAACCTGGGTTACAACCTCAAGAAAGGGGTTCAGTGGCACTCGACGACTAGCACATTGCAATGGAGGATCTCGGTGTAAAAATGGAGACTGTATGTTTAAGAAGCAATATGGACATGCCAACACCACCCAATTCAACCGTGATGGAACATGCAAATGCTGTGGACAAAAGGGATTGTCAATCAAGTGCAGTGCTGTTAAAGTGTGGGAATTTCCAAGGAATAGCAACAAGGTGATTGTGTATCACAGAGGAAAACATACATGCACAGCAATAAACAAGACACAAACCGACTACGATCAAGTGGAACAGGTATTTCAAGCTAATCCTACCATAAAACCCTCACAGGCAGCAAAAACAGGTGTGATGAGTGCTTTAAAAGCTGGAAAGAGTGTCCATGAGGCTAGAAAGATTGCAGATGCTTTCATGAACATGAAAAAGGTCAGAAATATCAAACAAAGGGTTAGGAGTGAACTGTATCCGACCGGGCACAACTTTGAGGCTTTAGCACATCTAAAAGCAAGAATGGATCAGGAAGACCCCCTTTATATATACAAAATGAACGACAGGAGACACAACAGCAAACCTAGTTTTGTGTTCAAAGCAAGCAAGATACAAGCACAACTTGCACTCGCAATGGACCGTGACTCCAATGAAATTCTGAACAACGAATACTGCTTTGTGGACATAAAACACAATAGGTGTGCAAGCTTCAAAACTCTTGCAGCTCATGTTTATCATCCACTACTACGAAGAATGGTTACACTGGCTACAATGGAATGTGAGAATGAAGTTTCAGAAACAATAGCCCTGTTTTGGACAAACTTCAACGAGCTCCTGCAAAAGGTTTCTGGAATTCCAAACTTGATGTTTAATCCTATTGGGTGGATGGCAGATGAGGCAGGAGCAAACTGGGCAGGTCTGAGGGATGTGTTTGGACCATCAGTTATTTCTCGCACCGTTAGTTGTCAGTTCCACTACATGCAGAGTGTCAACAAGCATGCTCAGAAACTAAACAGTTCAAAGTCACAAGTTGAGTTCAAGGAACTGGCTAGAGGACTTATGAAATCTGATACACTGAGTTGGCTTTGATAGATCCTACAAAGGAATGCAAGCATTCATTACAAGGAAACCACACAAGCGTGGCTTCCTGAAGACCTGGTTGGCCTGGTGGTATATCAGACGATTTCATGTCTTCAATGCCTTTCCACTGATAACACCCCGACCACAAACCTGGCAGAGAGTGTGCATGCAAGCTGGGCAAACACACAGGCCACCAACACAACACTACTTGAGGCAGCATATCATGATACTAGTGGAATGCAGGACATTGTGGGGCGAGCCTGAGCAAGTACATGCAGGTGCTGAATGTGCATTATGGAGTAGTTGCATGTGCTGAATGTGCATTATGGAGTAGTTGCATGTGCTGAAATGTGCATGTGCATGTCATCAGAATGGGAAAGCATAGCACAACTTAAGGACACAGATCACACCAGAAGGTATGACACTAAAAATACACTCATGCACTTCACAGCGTTGAAGCAGTCTGGCAGGTAGGTCCAGGAGTGGTCTCTGTCTTTGTTGTTGACACCGAAGATGACTTCCTCGTTCTCTGCTAATGCCAGATCTGTGTCACGACTGGCCGCAGTGAGTTTTGAGTGCAGGCCAGTCAACTTTCCATCCTCTGGCGATAGCTGAAGCAGTCTAACAGGCTCATCACACAGTGACGCTATTCATGCTTCACACTATCATGTTGCTGATGCGCTCTGCACGCAGGACATGCGATATCTTGAAGCGCTCTCCCCACCTTCATGAAATGCTTTAGCCACTCACCGCCCCGCTATAGTCTCCATCCTTGCAAGGCCTTGTTGAGGTAGATTGTTCATAGTTCGCCAGGCGTTTCCCTATCCTTTACGCTCGCTGTAGCGTTCTCTTCGACGTTGAAGGCGTTTTTGTCTTCTGTCTTCGGCACTATCCATGCCCGTGAACGCTTTCTTTTATCGATATCGTTGTAATTGTAGCACAGTTGTCAGTTACACGCGGCATTTGCTCAATAAATTTCAATTTATCGCAGTCAGTTCGAGTAATTTGAATGCAACACATATATACGGAAAGCTGACGACCGTATATATATATATATATATATATATACAGAAATTTTATCACACACAACGCTACTGTGGGACTCGCTCAGGCTCGCCCCAATTAGTGAATCCATTAGACTGGAACAACAATTAAAAGCATTCAACGAAGGTGTCTACAAAGGAGGAACGGGTCCAAGTGCGTTTCATCGAATGGAACAACAATACTCCGCACAAATGAAGCGGGCTGACCAATATGCAGCTGAACTTCTCAGCCACCAATCTGCAGTGTACCATAGCACGAGACAATCTGCTCAAGCAGACTTTGAGATAGACCCAGAATGCTCCCACAAACCAACCAAACGTAAACACTCTTCTAAACAAACAAAGGCAAAGAAATCCAGAGTCAGTACCTACCTCCCAGAGAGTGATATGGAACAACTCACATCTAGTTCATCCGACTCTGCCAGTACCAAACCAAGAGACACCAACAAGCGTGATGCACGATATAGAACTGGGAGAAGCAAAGTGTTTCTAGCATCATTGCAGAGGGCCAAAAACCTGGCACAAACCATTAAAGTGACAAGACACCAACAGCTAGGAGAATTTGAGCACTTGTATACCATAACACGTCCAAAGTATACACATGAAGAACAGGCTCCTGAGTATAGTATCAAGATCTGCAGAAACTCATCATGTTCTTGCCCATTCTCCAAGAAGTCCAATGTTTGTAAACATCAGTTATGGGTGATGCTATATATGCTTCGGCTTCCTGAGGAACATCACACACTTCACCAAGTAGCCTTAACTAATGCAGAACTCAAGGATATTTTCAAATGTGCCAATCAGTTTTCTGATTCATCCCAAGGCTCGCATGTCCCTCAGCCTACCCACACCGCTGGGAGTTCCCAATGTTCGAACATTCCTCACACTCAGCCTGCCCACTCTGCTGGGAGTTCTCAACCTTCAAACTTCGGCTTCCTGAGGAACATCACACACTTCACCAAGTAGCCTTAACTAATGCAGAACTCAAGGATATTTTCAAATGTGCCAATCAGTTTTCTGATTCATCCCAAGGCTCGCATGTCCCTCAGCCTACCCACACCGCTGGGAGTTCCCAATGTTCGAACATTCCTCACACTCAGCCTGCCCACTCTGCTGGGAGTTCTCAACCTTCAAACATTCCTCGCACTAAGCCTACCCACTCTGTTGGTCCTCAGCAAAACAGTGCTCCTCTCCCTACACATGCTACTGTACCAAACAGTCCCATCACAGAAGAACAAATATTCAAACGACATTCATACATTGATCAGACTTGGAAACTGACACTACTACCTCACCAACCAAGGTCGAAGCCCTACATGTGCTGGGTGCAGGCAGAGACACTTTAGGGAGAATGAACCCCACATAGCTGTGTGTGGTCTGTACATCCCCAAGAATGCTACATTTTGCGTACCAAGAACATTTCACTTCTGTTTAAATCCAATCTGCATTTTGCACAAGCCACTTGCAAGCAATCTAACTGTTCCACCACCTAGGATCATCGTGGATCTTGATATGCCAATCACACGGCAACATGTTTCAATGGCATTGAACTGTGGGATTGATATAGAGTAGCTACTAATTTTTCAAAGCACACATGCACACACATTTTTTGTTGTTATATTCACACATTCCATTCAGTTGTGAGATTCATCCATCTCCAAACCACACCCACTATAGTGCATGCTGATGTCATTACATAATATATGTGATATATCCATATGTTGCTCACTGCGTATACTGTCATGCGCCTGTACTACAATGACTTAAGTAGACAGCACCACAGTATGGTGCTGGAGCAAAGATGCAAACAACATCGTCGATGGAAAATGAAGCAGTGGTCAATTAGAAGACTATGGACCTGTGTTTTGTCCTACAGTATAGCTCCGGTCAAAAAGGAGAGTAAAACGCTTCCGGGTGGAAGTTGAGATTGGACTACTAAGCGACCGTACATTGACTCATGTTCAGCGGCTGCAAGTAGAAATCACGCAGGTATCTTCGTACAATCGTGCGTAAACATCGTATTCTAAATTCACGGTACAATTATTTTTCAACGTCCGTATATCTCCGGAAACTAGAAAACGTTTTAATTCCGTTTTTGACCGGAGGCCTTCAATTATGGACTATGCATATGGCTGTCCTACTTAGACCCCAGTTGGAAATAACTCATTGACAACAATGGAGTGTACAATATAGTTTGGAAGGAGAAACCTAACATTAGAGTCCAACTTCAATACATACAATTTTCCGCTATGGTCACTGCAAGATTCTTGTCGAGTCTACAGGCTCCTGAAGGTAAGGAACATGGTGTCATGATCATCGTCATGTAGCTATCTGAAACAAAATTACTTGAGAACGTGCAATGTCTGACAAATCACTTTACCTCTGAGTAGCTGGGCTGTTCCTATACGTTGCACACTCAAACGACAGCAGCATAAAGGTGACAGTCATTATCTTCCACCTGGAACTGTCTGCCAATAGATAGACTCTACATACATACTAGGGTAGCTAGCTATATTTGTCTGACGTAGCCACCCTGGGTTCGTCGCACCTCCAACAGTAACGGACAGCTCATCGGTATTAGCACACACGACAGAGGTTCACGCCTCCTCCAGAGCATGCTGTGATCCGTTCTCATGATTTGGCAAGTTCTGCTCGGACGTACACGGCCATCTTGGCCTGGAACGGTACGCGGAACCAACATCGAACTCGAACTCGAACTCGAACTCGAACTCGAACTCGAACTCGAACTCGAACTTTAGCAATCCCCCTGCTGCAGCAACTCATATTTAGCTGCGGCTTTACTGGCAGTTGTACTTCAATTGTCATATTTCGGGCCTCAAGAGTAGCTAGCGGTTCTTGTTTGCTCATCTATGGCGAATCTACATCTATGGCCACCCCGGAAACGAAACGCAGAAGAGTCTGGGAACCAAACTAGGTATAGTCTGGATCCAGACCTAACCAAGTTTATGCGCATGCGCACTTTTAGCCACGCCTCGTTTAGGGTGTGCGGTCACCTGACTTGTGTGTCATCCGATCGGTACTGTACGGACGTCCAGTGCTAGTGATCCAGAAATGGTGCTACAACGCTTGTGTATGATGCTCCTGCTCCCTGGAGTGTGCCTGGGTCTGGACAGACTAGGCCTGGACAATGGGCTGGCTATGACGCCGCAGATGGGGTGGAACTCGTGGAACCACTTCGGCTGCAACATCAACCAGACTGTTATTCAGGAAACTGCTGATGCCTTTGTCTCTACCGGGCTAATGACGTTTGGATATGAGTATGTGAACGTTGATGACTGCTGGGCGAAGAGCAGAGATTCACTAGCTGTAATTCAACCTGACAGTAATACCTTCCCAGACTTTCAGGGCATGATTGACTATGTTCACTCCAAGGGACTCAAGTTCGGCCTGTACAGTGACGCAGGTAATGAAACGTGTGCAGGGAGGCCTGGGTCCCTGGGCTATGAAGCCACCGATGCTGTCACATATGCTTCATGGAAGGTCGACTACCTCAAATATGACAACTGCCACAACGACAATATTACTCCTCTGACACGCTACCCCAAGATGCGTGACGCTTTGAACTCAACCGGGAGGCAAATATTCTATTCCCTGTGTGAGTGGGGTCAGGACAATCCTGCAGAGTGGGCCCCTCGTGTAGGAAACAGCTGGCGTACCACAGGCGACATCACTGACAACTTTGATGCCATGTTAAATAGGGCTGACCTGAATAACGAGTGGTACCACTATGCTCGCCCTGGGGGCTGGAATGATCCGGACATGCTGGAGGTGGGAAACAATGGGATGTATACAAAGGAGTACGAGGCGCACTTCAGTTTATGGTGCCTAATGAAGGCACCACTGCTGATTGGATGTGACGTTCAGAACATGTCTAATGACACATTGCGTATCCTCACCAACAGTGAGGTGATTGCAGTTAATCAGGATCCGCTGGGTGTACAGGGTAATAAGGTCAAATCTGATGGCACCAGAGATGTCTGGGCAGGGCCCCTTGCAGATGGATCCTTTTCGGTGTTGTTGCTGAATCGAGGGTTCGTTACTACTAACATCACAGCAAACTGGCAGGACTTTGGACTTGACTCTTCACAGGAGGCCAGTGTGAGAGACTTATGGGCCCACCAGGAGTTGGGCACCATGAAGGGCAGTATCACCACCAGTGTGGACAGCCATGCAGTCGCCATGTACCGCATAACGCCAGTGATGTAGGGGTTAATATTCACAGTCCATATAATTTATTTCTCACCAATGATGTAGATTAATATACTCACTGTGTATACATTGATGTAGAGGTTACTACTAATCACACTTTCTATATACATCACTCCAGTACAATAAATTTATACAGTATTCTGAATTTATGCCGTTGCTCGATCAGATCTTTACAGGCAATCAAGTCAGATCAACAAGGGAGTATATAGCTGATGGGATAAACCTCTTGTTTGCAACTATAATCTTCAATGCAAACCTAGTGCACGTGCATGCATGTGGACTCCACCCACTGCAATTAAATAATGTGAAGTCCAATTTGCTTAGCACGTGACCGAACTGAAATGCTGAGTGTGCAGAAAGCATGGCTGCAGCCGGTACGAGCCAAGGCAGCCACCTGCTGGAGGAACTGAGAGGTTAGGACCACATCAACTAGCCTCAGCCGGAACATTCAAGTAGATCTTAGCAGTTAGACCCATGAGATCTGTGCTGCATTTTATTTCTCTGCTGTGATCAGCAACTACATAACTCTGCTTGATCACACTACATAGACTCTGCTTGATCACAGTGATCAGCAACTACATAGACTCTGCTTGATCACAGTGATCAGCAACTACATAGACTGCTTGATCACAGTGATCAGCAACTACATAGACTGCTTGATCACAGTGATCAGCAACTACAATAGACTGCTGGATCACAGCGATCAGTGACTACATAGACTGCTGGATGATCTGGATCACAGTGATCAGCAACTACAATGGACTCTATTTGAGTCTGCATTTATTGTTGTTCAACAACAACCTATCATTATGCTCATCCTTGGATCTAGCATTGTGCAGACATGCACTGTGTACCAAGAACAACATTGCAAAAAGCATAGTTCTTATACGAAGAGCATAGACTCTGTCCCGCTCCTCACCTCTAGGCTAGTCTTGGATCGCTTACAGTGTGCAAATATGGAGGGGCATACTGCAAGCAATCAAAGACTGGGAACAAGGCTGCCATGAACCCCCCCTCCCCCCCCCCCCCCCCCCCCCCCCCCCCCCCCGCACGTACAGGAGTGCTGCATCGGCTGAAGACCTGTCCCCAGCCCATCACTGATGGCCATCGTCACCTTGTACCCTTCTGCGAGACCCTGGAGACAGTGCTGAGGAACGGACTCAAGCGTAAGAAGAACTCCATCACTCATTGTTTTCAGAGTCTACACACGCTCAACTGAATCTTGAAGAATCTTGAGATGTTCTGGGCTGTCCCCCCCCCCCATTCCTTGCAGAGCCCAACTCGTGGTTTGGTTTCAACAGGCAGGACTACTGGTCTTGGATTGAGCCACTACAGGACTACTACTTCAATGAGAAGTAATTGACAGCACATCAGCAACCTCATTCCCATTATGATCTAGGGAATGAGGCTGGTACACGAGTGCATGGTACTAGTGTAGTTATACATGGCATTGTTGTGATGACACCCTGGTTATGTATTTATGGTAGGGGCCTCCTAGTTATGTATTTATATGGTAGGGGTACACCGATGATCGGATTGGATATTGGACAGAAATATGTACTGAGTTACAAAATTTGTATATTGGATTGGCTATGTGTATCAGCTATCAGTATTGGCAGATATTAGCTACCTGGTATCAACAAAATTCCATATCGGTGCACCCCTGACTTTTGGGTAAGAAATATTTTCAGCTAATATCAGGGAGGACTAAATCTTTGAAAATTCATATCCCCCCTCCCAGACAGAACCCTCTTCTCAGAGACGTGGTAAATGTGGTTTCATCATCAACAAAGGTATGTGGTGTGTCTCAGCCATAACCCTGGACTCTAAAACACTCTGCATGCTGTCCTTGACCTGCAGGTGCGTACAGTGCAGGGGAAGGGACGTTGCTTCTTGAGGATAGCGCTCTGTCAGAAGATCATCTCTGTACCCATCGACCACCTTGTGAGGAACGCAAGGCTGACCAGTGTGAGCCCACACCCCATTACGGTTTCACTGTAATCATAGATTAATATTTATGCTGTAAACACAGGTTTACTCCCCTTCCACAACATGCACACACGTACACACACACGCACACACACACACACACACACACACACATGTTCTCAGTACTGGTATAGCAGTGACTCCATAATAAGCGACCCCACTCTGAGAAGTAAGATCAGCTATGTTACCATGGTTACAAATGTCTTGAATCATCACTGTCTGTACTGTATACAGAGGTACTGATGTCACTGCTGTTTGAGGTGACAGATCTGGACTTTCAGCTCGGCATTGAGAACTCCAGCTTTCTGGACAAGACTTGGACCATACCAGTGAGGCGTGTTTATATGTACTTTACTGTGGCATCAGAGTGAGGGAAGGGGGAGAGGGGTAGGAGGGAACTAGTGGAGGGAGGGAGGAAAAGGAGACGATAGCTTCACAATTAGCTGACTCTGCCCCCCTTCCAGGTATGCCTCACAGTGGCATTGCCTCCCATCAAGACACTGGACATGACAGTAGGGTAAGCGTGTTGTTGTTACCAGTCTACCATGGCAGTAGGGTAAGCGTGTTGTTGTTACCAGTCTACCATGGCAGTAGGGTAAGCGTGTTGTTGTTACCAGTCTACCATGACAGTAGGGTAAGCGTGTTGTTGTTACCAGTCTACCATGGCAGTAGGGTAAGCGTGTTGTTGTTACCAGTCTACCATGACAGTAGGGTAAGCGTGTTGTTGTTACCAGTCTACCATGGCAGTAGGGTAAGCGTGTTGTTGTTACCTGTCTACCATGGCAGTAGGTACGTGGCTCCAGTGTCCCATCCCCTATCAGTATCAGCGTTGTGAGGAGCGGCATGGTGGGCGACCATGTTGAAAGTATATAATATCATGTGGCAATTTGGTAGAGGCAACCTATCTATGGAGCAGGATAAAACCCTATTAGCCGAAAGAGCAGATGTGTGCCTATGCACATGGCTTGATAGTCTCATGCCCAGACCTTCCTTTCATGCGTGTGTACTGAGGGTTTGAGAAGGAGACTAATGGCTTGTCTGCTATGTATGGTGTAACGCAATCTGCCCTGCAGGTACGTGGATGACATGGCATTGATTGTGGAGGTGGAGGAAGACTGCCTGGCATACAAGGTCAGTGCCAATGGGGGTGTGTGGATGTATCCAGAAGGAGGTTGCCGTGGCACCAGTGAGGGTGTGGGATAGGAGGAGTGGTCTTAAGTTGTAGCTGGAATCCACCTCCCCCCACACCACACCTCCCACATACACACACACACACACACACACACAAACAGGCAGGAATAGAGGCTGGTGACATATTGGACGAGTTGTGTGGAGAACCAGTGCTTGGTACTTCCCACGGCAAGGTAGGCTCTAACTTGTACCCTGGCCATAGAGGAAGGTAAGGCCACCCTTCCTCCCTCGGTGGCCTGGGGTTCACAGTATCAAAGAAATTGGAACTTCGTTCCGTCAACAGCTCAAACAGATCCTAGTTGCCAAGTCACTGGAGGTTACTGAGCTCACTGTAGTGAAAGTAAGTGCGCCATTTTGTGCTGCAGACTACACAGATCTGATCTCATACTCACTACTCCCTCCCACCTTCCCATCCTCCCTCCCACCTTCCCATCCTCCCTCCCACCCTCCTTTCCTCCCGCCCTCCCTCCCACCCACCCTCCCTCCCACCCACCCTCCTGCCCTCCCACCCTCCCTCCCACCCACCCTCCTGCCCTCCCACCCTCCCTCCCACCATCCCTCACACCCTCCCTCCTGCCCTCCCTACCACCCTCCCTCCTCCTCCCTTCTTCCCTCCTACCATCCCCCGCACCCTCCCTCCTGCCCTTCACAGAAACACCTCCCAGACGGCTCTCCCTTCCAGCCCATCCTGCAGCGGCACCTGCTGCATGAAGAGCGCTGTGAAATGGGTCCAGCTCCACCCAACCTGCTCCCCATACCACAGAGGAGGCTATCCAATCTTGTGAAGACATATGGGGGAGGGTCAGTCAAGTAACCACTAGGACATGAGCTGCTCCCTCTCCCTGACCTCGTAACTTCTCCCCCACTCCAGTACTGAGTACATGGTGGTACACCTTGGGAGGGCCGAGAACATTCAGGGCGAGGTAGGTCAAACACATCCACATGCTAACACACTCACACTGTCATGCATATACACTCGCACATACTCACACACATACACCCACACATGCACACGCACACCTACTCACAAAGCCTTCAGAGCGGGTCATTGAACATGCCATATCAAGTGTGCTCCGAGGCACTCACTTAAGCCAGGTGGGTCAGTGCTGACTGGTGCGTCCCTTCCTGTCGTGTGTGACCGATATTCATTCAATATTGTTCCACAGGAGATCATTTTCAAAGTGAGCCACTCTGAAGTGGCCTTCCTCAATGCACAGAAGGAGGTAACTTGTGGGCTGGCTAATTCATCTACCTTGTGACTAGCCTCGTTTCCAGTCACTCAGTACGGGGAGAAGAGCTCTTCTCCCCACACTGAGCGCCTGAGACTGAGAATGAGGCTACCTTGTGACGAGGCCTCTCTCACTTCCAGTGTCTGAGAGTCACAGGGCTGCTTCATGAATACCTTAGTGGTTGAGTGTATGAAATTGTCACCTGCTCTGTCCTCAGCTGCTAATGCAGTTCCCCTACGGTCTGGTGTGTGGATGTGGGAGAGGGCTGATACATGAGTCCTGTTTTGCTCTCATGACAGCTAGTATTGCACCCTCACAAGAGGCACTGCCCACACACGAATCACAGGAGCCACCACCCTCACCCTCACAAGAGGCACTGCCCACACATGAGTCACAAGAGACACTGCCCTCACATGAGTCACAGGAGCCACCACCCTCACCCTCACAAGAGGCACTGCCCACACGTCAGTCACCGGAGCCACCACCCTCACCCTCACAAGAGGCACTGCCCACACGTCAGTCACAGGAACAACCACCCTCACAAAAAGCACTGCCCACTGATGGGTCACAGGAACAACCACCCTCACCGTCTCGAGAGTTGCTGAGAGAGCCAGCACCATCACCACCCTCACAAGACTCCCCTCCCACACACGAGTCACTATCCTCACAAGAGCCACCTCCCTCACAAGAGTTACAAGAGGTACTGCCCTCGCAAGAGTCACCTCCCTCACAAGTGTCACTACCCTCACAAGTGTCACTACCCTCACAAGCGTCACTACCCTCACAAGCATCACTACCCTCACAAGGAGAGAAGAGATTCACTGTCTATGTCTTTGAGACTACTTCCTCTGAACTGGTCAGCTGATTGTGAAGCTACATAGAGTACAAGTACATACCACAATATTATGCATGCTATGCTTCCGCTGCAGGCTTACTACATTTGCACCGACATTGGTAAGTCGTATCTGTGATTGCATGTGTATGCGTACATGACATCAGCTGAGGACCGAGGCAGCAACATTACACATCGATCTGTACCTTATCTTCTGCAGCCAAAGGCTTCAGTCACACTAAGTGGAGAAGACCTAGAATATAGTAAATTATTAAACACTCCGTTGAGTGTTTTGACATTGATTTTTTGCACTCATGTTTTATAAACGACCTATTCTTTGTAAGGTGGCTTAGCTGCAGTTAAAAAAAATTGTTATTGGTTCTGCAGGAAGTATAGGGCATTGGTACTTGCCAGGACCAGCCCTAATATTTCCTGCTGGACCAATAATCCGCCCGTTCCTCCTCAAAAAAAAAAAAGAAGATTGCAGCTGGAAATGGAAGAAGATAAAAAAAGGTGATGGCAGCGGTGGGATTCGAACCCACGCCACTTTCGTGACTGGTGCCTTAAACCAGCGCCTTAGACCGCTCGGCCACGCTACCCCACGTTCCTTCTTTTCCGCACTTCGATATTTATGCCTCGTTCTGTCACAATGGCTGCCTTGGTTTTGGCCTATAGCCGTTTGCGAGCATTCACACAGCTCAGAAGACTTCACAACATGCTCTTCTGCAACCACCTGTGGCCTCAGAATGTACACAGATTCTCTTGTGGATCTAGAGTAAGTGGACAAATTTATGAAGTTTTTGGTATGGAATTGAGATGTAGGGTGCATGTGCAGCTTTGGATTATCTGTCACACTGCAGTTCTGCTGTACATCAGAAGATATCGGGACTGGTGAAGAGCTGGAGACTTACAAGGGACCCATTCCAAGAGGTGGGTGTGGCTAACCACTCAAGCTGTACACGTATGTATGTGCTATGAGTGTTTGCACCAACTTACTAAACTTTACTCCACCAGACAAGTTGTCTATCACATTCTCAAAAAGCAGTGGACCAGGCGGGCAGAATGTCAACAAAGGTATTGAGTGGAGAGCTGATCATACCCGGGTATTCCCTCCCAGATTTGTCTTGCAGCTTGGACAAAAACGCTACTTATCAAAATCTGGGATGGAAGGCTTGGGTATGAGGCTAATCTCTATGGGAGATCCTCAGTGCACATGGCACATATTGTGCACGTGGTCACTCTACAGTGAACACAAAGGTGGAGGTGAGATTCCATGTGGACTCTGCAGATTGGCTGCCAGGGAGGGTCAAAGAACGACTGAAAATGATGGTGAACATGTAATAGCATACCCATCAGGGCACACACTCATAGCACATTACAGCTTCTGCTGTACTGATTAGAGCATGTCGTCTCCTTCCCCCCTCCCCCTCCCTTACTTTCTTCCTTCCTCCTTCACTCAGTTCAAGACACGAATCAACAAGACTGGTGAGCTCTTCATATCCTCCCAGCGGTATCGCTCACAGCACAACAACCTGAAGGATGCCATCGACAAACTGGAGCAGTTCCTCCAGGAAGCCTCGGAGGTGCCAAAGGGACCTTCCAACCTGACAGTCGCCAGGATCAAGATGCTGTGAGTCAACAGCTGCAGTAGACTCAGCTATTGGTTGTACAATTCACCCCCCCCCCCCCCCCCCCCCCCCCCCCCCCCCCCCACCACCACACACACACACACACAATGTCATGTATGGTGCACTACAGTAAAAGGAAGTCAGAGCGGCAGAGACTTGTAGAGAAGAAGTACCACTCAACTAGGAAGGCTGGGAGAAGAACAGATGACCTGTAGGATGCACTACACCAACATACAGTCATATTATACACACACCACCTACAATGGCGATACAATTCAGGTACCATCAACCAGGTCTTATCATGCTTGGTTTGTCGTGTGTCATATCATGTCTGGTTTGGCGTACATGGGGAGGTGGTAGGAGTTGTAATGGAGGAATCGGAACAGCCTCTTTTCTATCATCTCCTTCACTGGAGAAGACTCAAACTCTGCAGCCAGCCTAGCCCGGTGGTTCACCAGTGATACCTTGTGTGTGTGTGTGCGTGGGGGGGGGTTGGTCTGCATTGACACCAACTATGTTAGGCATACGATGTCCACATCCATACACTAGCCTCATTCCCAGGCACTCAGAACGAGGCTAATCCATACACATTACAGTAACAGGAGTACATAATTAGGTCATTATATATGCGGTCCTGGCAGTAGTTACAGGACCTCTGGTGTGTCCTACAATGGACACCTATGTACGTAGTTGGATATCTGTGGAAACTTGTTCCCACAGTCCAAAAAAAAAACAGAGGTAGAGCTAACAGAATGGGTCCTGTGTCACGGTCCAGAGTCACAGATCAAAGTTCGCCTGAGGCAGATGTACTGCTTGACTACTGTAAGTTGACTCAGCTAGTAACTATCTCCCACATGGCAGTGGTACTTACCTCTGTCTCTTCGTTGAGTAAGTTTTGCACTCTTGTTTCAAACGATTCAGTCTCTCCCTCCTATAGAGGAACATGTAAGGGAACCATTATGGTATATGACTATGGGAATCATACATGTTACTACGGGAACCATACACGTTGAACTGTGGGAGCTGCACAGAAGCTCAAGATGTTGGTTAGGCCTAGGTAGGATAGATTGGCAGCCATGCTCCGTTAGGTCCCCACTCACCATGGGTGTGGTGAGGTGCTCTCTGACCTCCTCCATGAAGTCTGGGAAACGATCATGGAAGATGGCGCAAGTCCAAGGCTCACGGAAATAGCTAAAGAGGTGTACAGTGATGATTAGTACACTCTAAATCTATATGCATGGTAAGGGGTGCTTGCACATGAACAGTTGCCTAGAACATAGTACCTGAAGAAATCTGGGATGAGCTTCTCATCGTATCTCACAAGCAGGTTATTGAGATACTTCTCGTGCATGTTGTAGAGGCATAGGTAGTTGGTTGCCGGAAATGGCTGGTGAGGGAGGAAGGGGGAGTTCAGTTCACAATACACTCTACTTTGTGGATTTTTGAACTTTGATCCCACCTGTTTGCTAAGGACAGTGATGGTCTGGACTTTGCTGTGCTGGTTCACATGCAGCCTGAAGTAGCCCCTCTCCGTATCCGTGACCAGCTCACGTCCCTGTGTGTGTGTGTGTGTACATGTGTGTGTGTGAGGCAGGGAGGGCGTAGCTTGTGTCACACACTACTGGTGGCATCTTGTCTCTATTTGTCTGCAGACTTTGAAACAGAACTTTTGCAACCACCATTCAACTTACATAATTGGGCTGCTCCATTAGAGTCTGCAGGCGCTCTCCACAATTGGGTTTCTCCACATGCAGATAGTGGAGGCCTCCTGGGGGTGATTGGGTTTTGCTATGTAGTGAACTCGAGCACAATCAGTGAGGAGTAGCTGGCACAGTCTGGGAGTGAGCCCATACCTGGCAGCGTGGTAGAGACTGTCTTGGGGAGGGTGTAGGAAGGGAGGAGGTCAGAGGTGGGTGGGGGAGTGCCGTCTGCTGTGAGATCCAGCTGGGAGAGCAGTGTGGAAGCAAGCTGATGGGAGAGGGAGGAGGCAGAGGAGGAGGAGGAGGATGGGAGAGGGAGGAGGAGGACGGGAGAGGGAGGAGGAGGATGGGAGAGGGAGGAGGAGGACAGGAGAGGGAGGAGGAGAATGGGAGAGGAGAGGGAGGAGGAGAATGGGAGAGGGAGGAGGAGGACAGGAGAGGGAGAAGGATGGGAGAGGGAGGAGGAAGACCGGAGAGGGAAAGAATAGGAGGATGGGAGAGGGAGGAGGAGGACAAGTGAGAGGAGAAGGATGGTGATGGATACAAACGATCAGCTGTGGTCTTAGCCTCGTTCCCAGGCTCTCCCACGTGCAAACAAAATTGTACCTTCTGTCCAACTTCCCTGGAATTGAAGTTGGCGTGTGTCCTGTGAGGTAGCAAAGATGTCATTTGGAGGTTTACAATGAATCCACAACACTTGAGTGCTCACCACTGGTCAGCTCTGTATCTGCGTGAGAACTTGGTGAGGGGGCCAGCAGCAAAGATGAGAGGGTCATTGGTATGGTGCTCTGTGTCAATCACCAGACGACGGTCAAAAACCAGACATGCATCATTCATGGCTGGAGGGAGAGTGTGTATATGGGGAGGAGAGTGTTTGTGTGTGTTGTGTGCGTATACAATCACTGCCATGGATGTGAATTCATCAGTACTGGTAAAAACAATTGAAACCCTTGCTCACCTTTGAAAGCCTGCTGGTCCACATGTCTGTACTGGTCATGCAGGAATACTAATGCCTGCATAGCAAATTGCATGAATTACTTAGTGCCTTTTACACAAAAGTTAGGAGATTTACTATCACGCGATGCACTGCACACTGGAGGTTGTGAAGGTCTGGATCATCGTCTCTCTCACCTTGCACTCCTGAGTGATGCTTTCTCTTCCGGTGCCTGAGAGCTCCACCCCCTTCACTCCCCCACCCTCCCCACAACTCCACCCCTCCACCTGCACCCCTGTCAGCACGGTGACTCCAAGCTCCTGAAGTGCCCCACCCACTCTCTCCTCCACCAACACATTGTTGAAGCAGCGGGGAGGGTGGGGGAGGGCCAGGGTAAGCCTGTCGGGGGGCAGCCCGGCTGAGAGCAGGGACGCAGTGGTGCTGTAGGCAGCCAGGCTGGAGCCATACACCACCATGTGCCCTGAGGAGGAATAGAGACACATTTACTCACATAGCAGCAGGCCAGCTACAACCACAAATTCAATCAAACTAGCTTATGCCATGCCCCCTCACCTCCTTCTGGGATGAGACTGGTCTTCACCCAGGACAGCATGGCTGTTGCTTGGGGCTCGTAGTTGATGGCAAAGATATGGCTGGACTCCTCGTCCTCTTCTTCCTCCTCTTCCTCCTCCTCCTGCTCCTCCTCCTTCTCTGGAGGCAGGTGGAACTGTGTTCCAGTGCACAGCACAAGCTGGTCGTAGTACACCCTCCCACCCTCCCTGGAGTCACTCTCCACCACCACACACTGCTTAGACCTGTATGGAGAGGACCCAGTGACATCAATTTGCTGTTAAGAGTCAATGCTAATACAGTGCAGTGCATATGGATCCATACCGATCAATGGCAACCATCTTTCCTCGGACCACATTGACCCAGGAGCTGAGGCCCAAGAGAGGATGGCTCTCTGGCCAGTAACAGCAGCTGTACATGTGTGTGAACAGAGGAACAGACGTGTGAGCAGTAAAGTGTGTGCACTGTAAGTGCTCTAATAGGTACATGAAAATATGGTCTAGAGCTATATACCTGTGAGGTAGACAGTGATAGCCGTCCTCCTCCGAGCCATGGGGGGCACCATGGGGAGAGACGAGGGTGAGGTTGTTGAAGCGAAGGTGGGGGCTGCAGGGAGTAATGGAGATACAGGTAACACATTCATCAGTCAGCCCTCTCTGTGTGCTGGTATGCATACTGATCCTATACATGTACAGTGATCATTTGGGTGGCAATGCATATGGCAGTTGGCAAGGTGGGAGGGGGAATAACTACCAGACTGACACCAGCACACACCTGAAGATGAGTTTCTCCAGGCAGGCTATTGCGGTGTCCGACGCCCCCACAACCACCACCCGAGAGTTTACAGGAATCTGGACAGTAGTGAAGCACATTCAGAAGTTAATGCAATAGGGGTGTGGCTCTCCTCCCAGCTCACCTTGGGCTCCAGGGTGAGTTTCCTGTTGGTGTGGTAGAGGGCAAAGGGTTCCCTCTCCTCCAGCACCTCTCCCAGAGGGGCATTGATCCCCAGACTCTCAATGTGGTAGGCTATCTGCTGACGGGGCCTGATGGGTACCATGTTTCCCAGTGCAGAGGTGACGGTGTGGGGCTTGAGGTGAGCCGGAGGGAGGCCGGACGTGGTGTGCAGTGAGTAGTACAGACAGCTCTTGTGTGACAACCGAAGAAGCTCCTGCAATTCAGAGATTTTATTAAGTCTGACAAGATGCTACAGAGGACACAGTTGAACTACATTGTAATTTCTATGGTAAAACACGTTAGTGAACAGCAGATGGCCTCCAGAGCTCTTTTGCTGGCAGAAGCAGCACTCCTGTTCTATAGGGCAACTGATGTGCCATTTGTGTCGAAAATGGACCAATTAATGAACCAAAATTGGTGTCAGGAATGGACTTGGAGAATGTTGCACTAGGTAGGGTATTAGCCTCGAACCCAGGCGCCTGGGTTTGAGGCTAGGTAGGGTATGTGAATGAGATATGAAGCTGGGAATTGTGCCATTGTGGTCAGCGTAAAAGAGCTTTCAAATGATGTCCTTCAAATGATATTTGATTTCAGTCACATTTTTGTCAAAAAAGGCTATATATAATCCATGGATTTTCATGACTTTGGGTCAAAATTCAACCTACAACAAAATGGACATAATTGGCATGCTCCATTCATGCTGATCACAATGGTGCAAATCCCAGCTTCATATCTCATTCCTAGCCCAAGATACCTAGTTATATTAGTCTGCTCATTCCCAGGACTTTTACACCACCAGTTTTTACAATATTTTTTGCTATGCATGCAGGATGCCCTCACAACAAGTGGCAGCTAGTGTACATGTAGCAAACAACACAAGACTTCATCTTTGCTGGCTTCACTATGTAACCTTGGTGTGCTGTCGCTCACCAGGAGTGCTAATTTTGGTTCATTGTTCCATTTTTGGCAGAAATGGCACATCAGTCACCCTACAGAACAGGAGTGCTGTTTCTGCCAAATTGACATGTCAAAATGTGCCGAAAATGGTTCCCAAAATGTGCCAGTGCTGGCATGTGAACATACCTGCCCAAAACAAGCACTCAACATGTTTCATGCATGTCCAATAAACCACTGATGGTCTCACTTTAGGAGACTACGGGTGAAATGTTTTTGGGTGGATTAGTTGGCAGTGTGGTGATGCAGCCCTCTTACCTTGATGAAGTGTTTCGTGTGCGGGGCGAAGGCAGGGTTGAGGATGCAGTGGTGAAGACGGGCGTGTTCGTCGGGACGGTGGTAATCAAAGTAGACAAAGTCCTCTATATTGTAGTGTGACCGGATGTAGCTGATGTTCTGCACGAGAGAGATGGCACCACCACAACTGATTCAGCTGGATGTAGAAAGCTTTGTACATCTACGTATGGGACACCTGATTGAGCTAGGAGATACAGAACTGGCCATTGAAGACACTACACGCACGCCAATAATTGACTCCACCTCTTCCTGTCTGATGACAGCCACACCCACCACCTGGTCTGCACACTCGGCCACCACTGCACAGAGGGGCGTGGCCCCCTCTCCCAGGGGGTCCCTCCCTGCCTCTACATACCTCCTTACATCCTCCACTATCCCCTCACGTCCCTCCAGCCCCCTGACCAATCTCTCCACTGCAGGGAGATCGGAGGGTTGGACTGGACGCGCTGCAAATGAGCTGAGTGAACAAGAGAGAGAATGGAGAGAGGGGGAACAGCAGTGGGGGGGGGGGGGGGGGGGGGTAGTAATGTGTGGATCACTGTTAAGTAATGGAGTGAGTGTAGTACAATGACCAGAGGACATACTGGAGTAGAGCACACTTGTGGAAGACAAAGAGCTCCTGGGATACAGTACACTCAACACGAGGATTCACCCTCTGTAAGGGGGGGGGGGGGGGGGGGGAGTAGAGGAGGGGAGGAGGAGGAGAGGAGGAGATGAGGGGGAGAGGAGGAGAGGAGGGGGGAGAGGGAGGAGAGGAGGGGGGAGAGGGAGGAGAGGAGGGGGAGAGGAGGGGGAGAGGAGGGGGAGAAAGGGAGGAGAGGAGGGAGGAAAAGGGAGGAGAGGAGGGGGAGACAGGGGAGTGGGACAATAATTGCTCATGCATTGGAATGCACTGTGGGTATACTCAGTGTGCTCTACCCACAGAGAAGTGGCTGAGGAGGGGGAACTCGGGCACACTGTGCGGCTGGGTCAGGATACAGAAGTCATGGTCCTTAGAGGAGAGGGGAGAGCTGGGGTAATCGAAGTTCATCCTAATAATATAAAGTGAGACTTACCGGAAACAGTTGGAACACAGCTGGCAGGAGGTCAATGGACCTGCAGGATGTGTGCATTCAGCTCATACTCTGCAATAAGCAGTTTCCGCAGCAGTGACACTCACCGCATCTCATATCTCTCATCAATGGCAAAGAGCTGTATGCCAAGCGCACTGCAGCCACCCTTCAGCATGTACTTCCTCCTTCTCCTTCGCTTCTGTCCGGGGCTTCCCTCTGGTGCAGGCTGGGGGGAGGGAGAGCGTTCCATCCAGCCTAGCCATCAGACATGCTATTACCACACACACACACACACACACACCTCCTCCTCAGGGTGTGGTACGCTGGAGGACGTCCCTTCCTCTCTCTCACTCCTCTGAGAGACCACTGACACCGCACTGCGAGGCAGTAAACACCGTCACCAGCTGTACCTACAATCAATGCTCAGATATGGGAGCCTTGCCTTTCTAGCATTGCTGACTGTGTGGCTTTGGGATCCGTCATAGCTGCCAGACTCTGCTGCTGGCTGAGAGCTAGGGTAGGAAGTGTGTGTGCGCATGTGTGTGTGCGTATGTGGGATGGCAAGAGCGCATAAGTAGGTCCGCGCGACCTACTTATGCACTCTTGGGGATGGGTGTAGGAGTGTGTGTGTATATGTGTGTGTGTGTGTGTGTGTGTGTGTGTGCATGCGTGTAGTAGAAGTAGCTGGTGTAACCTTGTGTGCTGGTCTGCGGCTCTATCTTGACTCTGCTCGCTGTGGAACTGTGGGAGGGTGCAGCAACACAGGATTACACCTCAAAGCACCACAAATAGAACTATATATTATGTGTTCACCTCTTAGCCCCGGCAATGGAGGCAGTCGACTTCTGCAGGGCAGCTATTGACACAGAAGATTTCTGTTGGGCAGCTATTGACACAGAAGATTTCTGCTGTGCTCCAATATTCACGGAAGATTTCTGTTGAGCAGCTATCGACACAGAAGATTTCTGTTGGGCAGCTATCGACACAGAAGATTTCTGTTGGGCAGCTATCGACACAGAAGATTTCTGATGGGCAGCTATCGACACAGAAGATTTCTGTTGGGCAGCTATCGACACAGAAGATTTCTGATGGGCAGCTATTGACACAGAAGATTTCTGATGTGCTCCAATGTTCACGGAAGATTTCTGTTGGGCTGCTATCGACACAGAAGATTTCTGCTGGGCACCTATTGACACAGCAGACTTCTGCTGGGCAGCAATCGACACAGAAGACTTCTGGTGTGCGGATATAGAGGCAGACGACTTTTGCTGTACTCCAATGGATGCGGATGACTGCTTCAGTCCTGGTGTGGGCTTGTCAGGCTCTGAAGTGGTGATGCTCTTCTCGGAGGTGGACATCAGGGTTGCAGAGGACCCTGGGTAGCTGCCTGCAGAATGACAGCACAACTTGAACACAATACCAGGTGGGATACCAGGGAGCTCACACATACCCTCAGAGAGGGCTTCGTCAGCATCGCTGGGGTGTCTGAGGCCATGGAAGGGTTCCAGTTGGTAGCAGGTATTCAGCAGGTCCACATCTAGCTCTGTACTCACACTGAGGAACCCCACTGCCTTACCGCCCACCTGTAGGGGAGGCAGAGGGAGGGAAAGGGAAAGGGGAGGGGATGAGGTGGGAGGTTAGAGGAGGGGGAGAGTAGGGGAGGGGGAGAGTAGGGGAGGAGGAGGGGAGGGGAGGGGAGGGGAGGGGAGGGGAGGGGAGGGGAGGGGAGGGGAGGGGAGGGGAGGGGGGAGGGGAGGGGAGGGGAGGGGAAGGGAGGGGGAGGGGGAAGGGGAAGGGGAAGGGGAAGGGGAGGGGGAGGGGGAGGGGGAAGGGGAAGGGGAAGGGGAAGGGGAAGGGGAAGGGGAGGGGGAGGGGGAGAGGAGAGGAGAGGGAGAGGGAGAGGAAGGCGGGTGACCTCATGCAGGAATGGATCTGTCTAGAGATACAGAGAGCAGTATTGGTACAGTAAGTTGTGCTCACATCAGCGACAATGGTCTTGTGGTGGTCATCCTGAGATGCTATCAGCTCAGCAAGAAAGTGCTCTCCTGAAGGGAGGACAAGATGTATCAATGTTACAAACACCCAGCTACACAAGCATCGTTACTCATGGTATCTGTACTGCAGCCACCCATGGAAAATCAGTCAGGTTTATCCAGCCAGCAAAGAAATATTTTGCTGCCTCGAATGAGATTTTGCTACCTACCGTACTGTTTGCTGATGTCCCCTGTATGTTGTATGAATATAGGCATCAGATCATCTGCATCCTCCACCCTGCAGTAACCATATCAGCATTAATAGCAGGTGGGTCAACAGTGTAGCATTGCTGTAGCAAGTGGGAAGTCTAGTGTGAAAATCATTTTTAGACCATGATCTTGACTTTAATACCATAGGTAATACCAAGGGCGCCTTCGGCGGCTCGGTACGCCCTTGGTAATACCGTACAGTCACGCTAGAGCACTTGTAATGCCCACCCCCCCCCCCAACCTTGCTGTCCTGATGTGCAGCATAGGGAAGTGCTGGTGACGGTATGTCACATACACACTGTGGGTGGGGCTGGTCCCCTCCTCCCCCTCCTCCCTCACTGGCACCGGAGTGAAGTGGGCCCCCAATGCTGCACCTGCAGGACCACAAATTAGATTATACAATAGAACCTATCCACAAACAATTCTGTTGCTATGACAACGACACCATTGGTTACCATGTATACAGGCTGTATCTCAAGTTAGAAGTAAACCAGACGTACAGTGTCTTTGTTATAGCCTCGCAAAGTACACAGTTTATTGCCCAATTCCTGCAATGACAAAGATCAACTCATGCACTATTCTCACACCCAGAGGAACTACTCATGCACAGAACCTCCACTTCTCCTCTTGTGCAAGGTAGCTAATGAAACAAGGAATTCAGAAAGGGTTTGTTTCTACATCTACCTCCCATTACTATCTGTGCCCCGACTCACCAAGGTTGGTGCCAGGAGCCACAGTCAGCAACACAAACTGCAGCATGGGGACTGCCATGAAAGTGGTGCTGGGGGGTTGGACATTTATACTCACATGAAAACTGTTCTATACAGTATTGGGATATGCTTGTGCAGTATATAGATTGGGAACCATGTCCCACTATGCTCCACCCACTTACAGGCACTAACCCCATAACCATATGGAGATGGTGTTCAGAGGAAAAAATTTCCAGTCAATACTTCAACAGGATAAATTGTTGTCTCTGTAGCAACAACTTTGGTGTTGCCTTTAATCAGTACGCAATTTGGTTCCAGACCCTTCAAAAGTACTACTCAAGCAAAGATAATCCACGGTTCACCACCTTAGTAGCAGTGTACTGTTTAAATTATTGCTTGAAGGTGAGGGCTCACCGGAGGATCTCCACACTTGCTCCCTGCTGGAACCCCTCCTTGACCACAAAGAGATGAAGGAAGAGTGTGTTGATAGGCTGAGGAAGGGGATCGGACATATTGGTTACTCAATAATGCCATGGCAAGTGTTCACTAGCATTTTACCGAGGCCTTGGGGCAGTCGTAGGTCTCCTGCAGCCACTCCCCCCACTTTGCCTGGTCGACAGAGGGCAGGTTGGGATAGTCAAAGAATGCCATATGGCCCAGCAACTCATTTTTTGTGGTACTAGCCAAGCTGATGCCCAGGTTGGCTTTCTCGCTACAAATGTGGACAGATTTGGAGCAGTAATATTGCTGTACATGTGGAATTTTTGGGATGTTTCATCTGTTCATCAGCTTACATGATGCTCTCGGCATTTGTTCTCCCAAACACCGCCTCTGTGGCCCGCTTCACCAGTTTTGAGATGCCATACGCATCCAGCGACTCTGTCCTTCGCGCGATAAAGTCCTCTGAAGCTGCACCCTCCGTTTCCATCCTTCTTCTGTTAGCTCGTGTCCATGGCAACACGCCACACCCACCTACCTTCAGTGAGTGTTCTAATCAAAGCGCATCATTGTACCTGGACTGAAGAGGATGCTCGGCTGGGGAGCTCTGCAAGCCGCAACACTCCGCAACATCTGCAGAATAAGAAGTACTCTTATCTTTTATGAATGCTAGAAACATGAGGGGAGCGTGCTGAATTATTTGGGGTGTGCATAGTCTCTAGGTGCGCATGATTTGGCTGTTCTGGTAATGACCTGCATGAAAACCTTCTGTATTGGAGATGCGATTCACTGATATGTGTTCTTTATCTAGTACCTTTACAGCAATTGTGTGTGGCCCGATGGGCCTCAAAGAAGGCAGGTGGAAGCTCCCAGAATGGCCGGAAATCAGCCGGCAAGAGATTGGGTCTGAAGTGTGGAGATGGTGAGCTCTTGCAGAATGCTGATGGGCCACTGTCATAAATGTTTGGCTCCCCTAGCCCCTGGTCTCTTTCCCAGATGATTTGTTTTTGCACGCAGAGGGCATTTGGCCATTAGCCTATAGATTCTGTTTCAGTACAAGTGTGCTCTTCAGGATGACCAAAGCAGCCTTCTCTAGCAAGTTGAAGTTTGAGAAAAGATATTGTAATTGCCCCCCCCCCCCCCCCCCCCCCAATCACTTGACTATTCACTTCTCACAGGTGAGCATGTGATACCAGGGAATGTCATCGTGAGGCAGAGGGGCACCCCCTTCCACCCAGGACTGAATGTGAGCAGGGGTGACCAAAAGGAGAGGGCTAAGTGAACCCTTTATACTCACATTTTAGTTTGAAGATGTGAAATTCTCGCTGGTCAGACAAGACTAATTAATTTCATGCACTGACTTGTGAGTATATAAGTAGCTGGCCGTAGCTCAATTAGCCTCGTTCCCAGGTTAGCGAGAGCATGGGAACGAGCTCTAGGCTATAGCGCAATGGTCCTCTGAACATTTGCTATTGACTTTTGAGTGTAAAGAGTTCACAGGATTCGTATGACTTTGTGACATTAATGTATGCATCCTCTACTTACTAGGTTGGTATGGGCAGGGACCACACTCTGTTTGCACTGGTTGAGGGCCATGTGAAATTCACACGAGTTGCAAGGCCAACAATGCCACTACAAAAGGGAAAGAAACGTAAACCATGGAAGAAGTTTGTGAACGTTGTGCAGATTCCAACGACAAAGAAACTCATCCTGTCTAATGTTTTGTACCCCAGACAGTCTCGTATGCAATCAGACATTCATTAACTCTCAAAGTTCAAAGTTCAAAATCAAACCTGTTGCGCATGCGTAGGTTCATTTGCAATAGTCGCGGGAAATCAACAAAACAATGGCCACCAGTACCAGCTCTGATAGCAGCGAAGAAGACTACTCTGTATACGGTAGACCTATTGAAGCGGGTGCCCTGTACACGGTGGAGGAGCGCCTGGAGACGTTCAATGTACCGTACTGTAACTGGCCGTACGACTCTGGCTCTTGCACGCCTCTGAAGGCAAGCTCTGGATTCCTGCTGAACCTAACTGTGTATCCTAGGCCCTTTCCTGCCCCTCTAGCTAATTATATTTAGGTAGATAGACAGGTAAAGCTATTGCTTTTAACATGGTTTTTGTGAGAAACTGGAGGTAGTTAATAATTTGAAGCGATTATTGGTCGGCACGAAGTACATGTAGGGCAACGGTTAGGGCCAGGGCCAGTGCTGAATGTGCATGTGTGTCCATTACCTGTACTTAAAGATTTACTTCCTGCCAGACCAACGTTCACTTCTGCCGGACCAATATCCACTTCTGTATAATTTTCTATGTACAGCTGGCAGAGGCAGGGTTCTACTTCTGTGGTACAGCACAGACACCAGACTGGGTACGCTGTGTGGTGTGCCATCACAACATGGAGGGCTGGGAGGCCACAGACACCCCACTGTGAGATTACTGTCATTGATCTGCATGTGTGTGTAGTTCAGTGATCCTATGTGATGTAATGAGTCCCTTTCCACTGTAGTGCGGAGCACAAGCATCACATGCCTAGCTGTCCTTTCTTGAAGATCAAGGACCCCTATAAGATTACAGTGGGAGATGTCCTGGACTTAGAGAGAAAGGCATTTGAGTATGCCATCGTAAGTCACATAATTATTAGAGCCAATTCATACTGTGCCGAGATGATAACTCACCTATAGCCTTCTTTTACATCTCCAGAAAATTGAATCAAAGAAACTTGGAGAAGACATGGATGCAATTTTGGCACACTACAAAGAGGAATTTGCCAAAGCTGAAGAACAAACAAGGCAAGAGGATCCTGAATGATCACAAAGTGCCGCCTTTGATATCTGTGATTATCTGTGTACTGCATTTAATTTTCCTGTCGTTAATGTCATACTCCTATCGAAGTACTGCTGTATCATGTCTTCATGTATTGCATTTGATATTTACGTAACGTTATTCGTGATGGTTGTGAGTGTGGAGTCACACATGAGGGTACATTGTTCTAGCTTGTTCTATTCTCTTTCTGAGTCCGTCACACAGCACTGTCAGCTCGGAGTGTCTCTGCTGTAGAACCTCCAGCTTTTCCCCCAGCTCCTCACTCTGAATAAAGCAATACACTATGCTGTCAACTGTAGTACAATCACACTTCTTGTTCCCAGGCGCTCCCCGATTACTGAGCGCCTAGGAACGAGGCTAACTTCAGATCACCATACTTACTAGCCTGGTTCCTGGCTACATACTTACCTGGTCTCTCTTCTCCTCAAAGTCTCTGAGCAGGCCAGAGTGGCTGACCAACCCTCCCTTCTGACGTAGGCGGAGGTTTTCTGTACGCAGACTGTCCCTTGCCTGCTTCATGCAGGTCAGGTGGTCACGTTTCTAGAAATACGTGTGCATCAAGTCACCATTGCTGGTACACACTACTGTAGTACAGTACATACCTTTGCGACTACTGCTTCTACGTCTCTCAGTTTTGCCCTCTTTTCACTGTTTTCAGCCTGTTAAGAGGTGTATAGAGTCTACTAATGATAGTGTGGGTGTCACTGAACATTGGTACATGTAGCCTCGTTCCCAGGCAGTATGCAACAAAAAACTGGGGAGGAGCCTGGGAACAAGGCTGAACAATGGTATATTTTGTGTTGTGGTACCTGTAGGAACTGCAGCTTCTCTTTGACGTGTGTGAGGACCTGGACAGTGGAGGTGACTTTCCTCTTCAGTTTGAGGATGTCCTCGTTCCTCTCCTCAATCTTCTCATTCAGGTCCATGTTGTTGATCTTCAGCTGCTCAAAGTCGATCATGTGCAGCCCCTCTGCCAGTTGTTCCTGTGTGTGCATGAGTGTGTGTGGAGAGAGAGTGGATATATGTATAAGAAAAATGTTCAGGTGATAACAGTGACAGTTGTGGATGCTGCTAGCTAAGCAAGCCTTGAGGCCTGAAGGATCACACCTTCTGTTTGATGAGTGCTTCCTGCTTTTGGATCTTGTTCTGCAGCTTGATGTTCTCCAACCGAACCTGCAGCACAGCACAGTGCAACAAACTAGTGTAATGTTCAACCTGACTTTCAGAATTATTTCCCCTTCTGTTTTCTGTCTTCACCCATCAGATTGTGAATTCCTTCAATATCACCCCTCCACCTCACACATCCACGTGCAGTCAACAATGAACAGCAGGATATTACCTGGACTACTTCCTGCTCCTTTCTGTCCTCTTGAGACAAGTAGTGATCCACCTCCTAGGGAGGGAGTGTGTGTATGCATGTGTGTGTTGAGGAGGGATAATACATGCAGCCTGTAGCCCAACTAAACCATGTTAGTACTAGACTAGTTGGTACTGACTTGTGTGGCGAGTCTCTTCCCAGATCTGCTGTACACTGCTGTCAGTGCCTTCTCCCTCTTGTAGGCTGCAAATCCAGCACTGCATCAACAATAAAGCTGCTTTAGTGTAACAGCAACCACAAACTTGTTAAGATTGCTTGTAGTGTTTCGAGTGTGTTGCTACTGACGACAATGTTGGTTGTTGCAGTGCAATCACTCACGCTGCCTGGTTGACCTGTGCCAGCTTGTGGTCCCTGAGAGCCTTCAGTTCCCTCTCCTGCTGCTCTACACCCTCCTGCATGGACAGCAGCTCCTCTTGCAAGCTGTCCAGGGCCGCTGAAGGGAGGGAGGGAGGGAGGGGAGAGAAAAAGAGGAATGGAAAGAGGGAGGTTACTTTGGTGATGGAAATGGGGAAATGGCAGTGGTTAGATCTGATTCTTACCCATGCACTGGACATAGCGTTTCTCTTGATCAGTGACATTTCTGCCTGGATCTGGACGTTCTTCTGTCTACGTATATGCATAACAGAGCACATCATCAGTGCATCTCACGCAAAGTTGGTATGTCTGGATGACTGTACCTTCTTCCTAGCCAGGTACTCTGCAATTTTGTGCTGAAGCTGCGATTTCAAGCTCTTCAATCTGTCCTGCTCAGCCAAAGCCTCCTATGTAACAATTAATGTTCCAGTAATGGGACGACTATTGAGTGTGCTTCATGCGATTCTGACCTTCAGTTCTTGCATGACAGCCTCTCTGTCAATCTCTTCTTCCTCCTCATCCTCTTCCAAGATGTCTTCCAGAGGTGTAGGCTGTAGGGGGAGGGCACTGGGGGACTGCAACATCTCCAGGGCAGCTGAAAACAGAAATAATTATTCTCACATGCATGTTAAGTACATCATTCAATGTCTTCTACCTTGGACCTCCTCTGGCTGTGGCTGTTTATTGGTAGCTTCCTCAGAACTTGCTGGATGTAGTGGGGGAGACAACTCCCCCTCCTCCATCACAGCCTCTGGAGGACCATCAATCTGGTGGACAGTAATGCAATCAGGGAGATGATTGCTACAGAAGACAAAGCACCAGGATGTACAAGCAACATACTTCTCTTTTCGCTTCAGCTTTAGGCTCCTCTCCCTCTTTCACTGGTTGTTCCTCTTCACCTGCTTGCTCTGTGACGTCCCCACCTTCTTCAGGCTGCTCTGTAGGCTCACCAGCCTCCCGGCTTTCACCAGGCACCTCAGCCACGTCTTGTGTATGAGGCTCTTGCTTCTCCTCCTCATCTCTCTGTTCTTGATGATCCCCCTCCTCTGCCTGATCAACAGCATTTTGCTGCCCCTCCTCTACCTGAACATGGGGTTCTTGCTGCTCCCCCTCCTCTTCCTGATCGCGGGCCACTGCTGCATGTTCCTCTCCATTATTAGGGTGGGATGCCTCCTCTGTGGGAGCTCCCTCCCCACTGTCCTCCTGCACACCAGGCTCCGTGTCAGGCTCTCCCCCTTTAGGTTCCTCTTCTGAAGGTTGTGTATGCACAGGATGTATGTGTGCATGCATGTAAATATTTAAATAGATGTATCACTGATCATACAAACATACCACTTGTCGTTGTTTCTTCTTGTGCCTTCTCCTGTACTTGTGATTGCTCTGCTGTGGCAACAGCTTCTCCACTTTCAGCCATGGCGGCAGCTTCTCCACCCAACTATTGTGACGGGCTCTATTTGGAATATTAGTTTCCCAAGTGGGGCTACTATAGCAACGGGGCTAGTAGCAATGTGATTGGCTGCTTGTATCCCGCAAATACTCAGTCAAAAAAACGCGGGAACATGTTCACATACCAACGCCCAAGCTCAAGCGATCACTGGTGAAGCTGAGTCCAGCAGTGGTACCTTTGAAGCGTCTATTCTCCAATCCTACAACCCTAGATGTCTTGCGTAGCTGCCGGACCGTGTATTTCTGCCATGGCCAGAGCCAGAGGGCAAATTCAGGTATTAAACGTCAGTGAACGTCGCCCCAAGGGGTTGGCCAAGATTTATAGTTGGGATTGTCTGAGCACGTTTGGAAATGACTCCTTATGCTGCCATGTTTTCTCTTTCACTCTTTCAGCTCATTCTTGGCCCCATGTTCTCTGGGAAAACGTGAGTCAGCTACCATGCATGTCACTGATGAATCAGCTGAAGTACATGGCCATTTGTCTATACCTGATCTGGTGTAACCTCATCCAGATTGTGTTCTTCAAGCTGTCTTAACTGACCATCTTTCTCCCTATTCTTTCTTCTCCAGAACGGAGCTGATCCGCCGCATGAGGCGTTTCCAGGTTGCCAACCACTCATGCCTCATGGTGAAGTACTCCAAGGATGATAGATATGACAGGGATGCTGTTGCTACCCATGACAGGTCAGTTGCCACGTGTTCACCTACCAGGGCTTAGGCACTTACCCAAATGCAACCAACTTCCTTCCTGAACTGGCACACACATCAAACACAGGCAAATGACAGATGCCACATCAACAGATCAGCTGACTTCCGTTAAGAAAGCTGCTAAGAACTATGGAGTCATTGGAATCGATGAGGGACAGTTTGTAAGTCTCTGCTCCCAGTGACCATCAGCATAGTGTGGTAGTGACTTCACATCCTTCTCATCCTCAGTTCCCAGACATTGTTCAGTTCTGTGAGGACATGGCTAATGAGGGGAAGACCGTCATTGTGGCTGCACTGGATGGCACTTTCCAGAGAAGGGTATAGCCATTGTGATACCTTTCCTGTGGCAATGCTCTAAACTAACCAGTTGCTCCACCACCACCACCACACACACACACAGCCATTTGGTTCAATTCTTGACCTTGTGCCCATGGCAGAGAGTGTTGTCAAGCTAAAGGCTGTCTGCATGGTGTGCTTCAAGGATGCTGCATTTACCAAGAGGATTGGCTCCGAGACTGAGGTCAGAGTATACCATAAACACCACTGAGCCCATGAAGAATTTTCAAGAGCCTGAACTCAACAGCAGCCGACTTGCTTGTGTTGTTTTAATAGTACAAGGGTTAACTTAATGCCATGTTAATTAACATTGTACATGTGAACATTGACTGATGATGCAATATATGTCAACACCCACAGGTGGAGGTCATAGGTGGTGCAGAGAAGTACATGGCTGTGTGTCGTTCGTGCTTCGATCTACCTGGCCACCACCACCTCTCACCCACAGTGACCACACCCATTAGAGGAGGGGACATTTCAGTGGGCAGGCAGCTGTTCCTGGACGAACCAGTGGCATGATAGCTATATAGCACTTGGGTGCAACTGTCGACACAAAGCTTCAATTTTTTTTGTTTCTATTCTCCTCTACTTCTCACATTCCATCCTGTCAACACAGAACAGCAAATTGTTTCTCTACTTTCAGTTTGTTGTGAACATGTTTACTTGTTCTCTCCACACATCATTTGTTTTGCATTGTAGCGTTGGTTTAACACTCATTATATTTATTGTTGTGTATAGGACTGTACAGAATATTAATTTTGTCATTTGGAATCATACATTACATCATGCTAAAAAGTCCCCCACAGTGAGGGTGCAGTGAATGTCATTGAAAGAAAGAAAACTGATTGTATAAGGAGGTTCATAAGTCACTACATGATGGCTGTTGTTGCTGATGGGGGATTCGTGTCATCTTGGGAGGGGTGACAGGGGGAGGACTGTTTGGGGGTGTGAGCTGGGAAATAAACAAAAATTCATGCATAAAATTATGTAAGCATGGTTGGGTATACGTACAAGAACGCATGATGACATCATCGTCATTCCAATGACGATGATGTCATCATGTGCTGTCGACAAGACCAAATGCAAATTTCCTTCATATCCACATCTTGATCGGTTTCTAGACCTTCCCACTTGGAAGGACTGGAAATAAGGCTATGCTAATGGCACATACCCTGAGCTCGGTGTAGTGGTGGGGCAGGTGTAGCTGCTGTCCTGTGTGTTCTACGATGAGGTAGCCCCTCTTCTGAGACCGGCCCAGCACATAAACCTCGTCCCCTGCTTTCAGCACGCACGGACCAGTGTCTGTGTGGGTGTGGCACAAGTGTCGTTCCAAGGTTCTTGTGTTACATAAATGCAGGACTATTACATGTAGTAGTTAGCAGGTCATCAGCACACTGTTAGTATGTGAGCAATTAGTCTCGGCCCCAGACCCAAACTGACCCCAGCGCAGATCGCATCTAGTATCACGCTAGATGCGATCCGTGCTGGGGTTGGTTTGGGTCTGGGACTGAGACTAGTGAGCAACGTGCATGCACGCACACACACACACACACAGCCTACAGCACTATTTTCCTGGTACATGTATGCTGGGGCCAAAATTGAGATGCAACATGCTCCTCACCAGGGTACTGGCACTTCATCACCCTCCATTGTGGGAACCCAACCTTGTAGTTCCCCACGATGGTGTAGTTCCGCACTGTACAGGGTCTCTCCCCATTCTGGTGTTGAGGTACCTCTCTTGCATCAACACTGTATACAGGAGGGCGGGGAGAGGAGTTAGTGCATACGGGTTGTATACCCATCACCTCACAGCTACTGGTACCAAGATGTAGGCCTCCAATCCTCACCTGAGGTGTGTGTGTGCCTCGCCCTGCAGCTTGGCCTGTCGCAGAGAGAACTTGAGCTGTGGCCAATGCTTTCGACAGAGGTACATCCGAACTGCAGCCTGGATTGTCACTGCTGCCTGGTGGAGGAGCTGCTCTCGCAACCGCTCCAGATACTGATGGAACTCCTCACTGCAGGAGAATGATTACCGTGTCCTGAGCTATACTGATAGCTCACAGTCAGTTTAAAATAGCCTCGTTCCCAGGCCTCCGCCCAGATTTTATCTCACAGCCGTGGAGAAAATCGGTTTTTCTCCACAGCTGCACGATAAAATGGACAGAGGCCTGGGAAGGAGGCTATGACAATATTGTTTAGGTGTATCAATAGGCTATTGTAACTGAACAAACGGCTGTGATATGAACCAGGATGTATGGGAAACAGGTGCTCACTTGAGGAACACTTTTGTCTTGCCGAGAGCGTAGCTGTCTTCTGCAATGTCCGAGTCCTCCAGTAGTCTGCTGAACGCTACCAGCAGGTCCTGTGGAACAGCATTAGCAAAGCAGGAAAGAGTATGCCGACATGGTCAACAAACACCGTCACATGTACTCATGAATGACCAACCGGAACAGTGTCAACAACTGTACATACAGTGATGCGTACTAGGGACTCAAAACAATGTGAAAGTTGTAGTATAGATAACTATGTATCTCTGCCCCAGTTACCATGACAACCTACTTCGGCCATCTCTCTAGGTTTGCCTCGTAGACGTGTGAGAGCGTCTGGTGATATTAATCGATACCGGTAAACAAACTCCTCACATGACATCCAATGGATGAAGCCTTTGAGAAAAGGAGGAGGAGGGGAGGGAAGAGGAGAGGGAGGGGAAAGAGGGGGATGGTGAATGATGTGATTAGGAGACAATCTCCCAAGCTCTTAAGCCTGGTCTCAGCAATCTCACCTCCCTGGATGAGGTCAACTGTTTCAAAGATGGCCATGTGCTGGATCTGTTGGCTCACTACCTCGCGGTCAAAGTGGCCAGGCGACTGAGAGAGATTTGACTGCAAAGAATTGGCAGGTGGCTTACTTTGCTGTGATACAACTGATCAACTGCAGTGTATACACACTGCTGTATTGCCATTGAATCATCGTCCACCTCATACACTGCAGTGTACATACTGCGCTGTATTGCCATTGAATCATGTACCTTAAGGCAGCGCACAAAGAATGGCTTTGACTTCTTCAGAGTTGAAAAGACATCAGCTATGTTGGACTGGAGGGAGGCAGGGGTGGGTGGGAGGAGATGGAGGGGAGGAATGGGTGGGTAAGGGAGGGAGTAGAGGAGGGAGAAGTCAAGCACTCTTACAGTGCGAATAACGCACACACACTTCACCTGGTAATCCTGGACGTATGTGGTTGGCTGTTTAGCTTCTGAATGCCTGCAACAAGAGCAATTGTGCATGATGACAAGGAGTTGGCTGTGCTGCGGCTGTAACATACATGGCATGTTGCAGGTAGGCCGGAGTGATTCTACACATCTGACCTTTGGCGGTACCATCTGTTGAAAGAGGGAGGGGGGGGGGGGGGGGGGGGGGGGGGGGGGGGTGGGGGGAGAGGGAGGAGGGGAGGAGAGAGGAGGAAAGTGAAGAGAGGAGGAGCGATGACAACCCTTAGATTGGGTGAGAGGCTCTGCTCTTACCTAGGAGATCTCTGTTGAGCTCTACTGCAAACAAATGAGCCACAAAACCAAATTTACAGTCCTGGAAGGTAGAGAAAAATCAGCATTGTGAGTGACAAATCAGATTTCGTGGTCCTGCAACAGGAGCTACTTGGTACACCACATATCCCACAGCAAATTAAAGTGAGCCTGAGGAGGCTGTTTGGTCTAACAGCGGACATGGTGACAAGCCTTGCCTTGCTGTTGAACGCTGCAATGATGTCATCAGCAACAGTGTCAGCGTTCGCATTCAGCAAGTTGTAGATATCGTACACCACCTTGCCACAGTAGTGGTGGATTGCAAAGGTAGAAGCTGACCCAACTGCCGGGACAAAACTGGATGGGGAGGGGAGAAGGGACAGCCTCATACCCAGGCTCTATCTCTCAAGACATGTGGGAAGAGCCAGGGTACAAGACTAGAGTGAGGAGGGGAGGGCTGGTTGCTACCTACACAGTGGGGATTGACAACTGCTAGCAGTCACATACCATCTGTTGGACTTAAATTTGTCTCTGAGACGAATTCTAATGTCTTCTGACGTTACTCTGTTGGAATGTGGAGCAGGGAGGGAGGAGGAGGAGGAGGAGGGAGAGAGGGAGGAGGCGGAGGGAGAGAGGGAGGAGGAGGAGGAGGGGGGAGAGAGGGAGGAGGAGGAGGAGGAGGGAGAGAGGGAGGAGGAGGAGGGGGGAGATAATCATTGTACTGTTTCAGTGTAACTGGTAAGGTCAGTCAGACCTTGGTGAGAGAGTTTCCTGGTTAAGCATCTGAACCATCCCACTATGCTGAAAGGTGGACGAGGAAGAACAAGTGAGGGATAAAAATTGCATGCTTCTTTACTGGCAGTCATCCTACCTGTCCTCCAACTAGCTCGAGACACGGGATACAGTCATACAAGCTACTCTCAAACAATGGGTCCACATCCTCTTCACTGGGAGGGGGGGGGGGGGGGGGGGGGGGGGGGGGGGGGCAGGAGGGCAGGAGAGAGGCAGAGCGAGGGAGAGAGGGAGAGCGAGGGAGAGAGGGAGGGAGGAGGGTGGGAGGGAGGGAGGGAGGGAGGGAGGGAAGAAGGGAGGGGAGAGGGAGGGAGGGAGGGAGGGAGGGAGGGAGGGAGGGAGGGAGGGAGGGAGGGAGGGAGGGAGGGAGGGAGGGAGGGAGGGAGGGAGGGAGGGAGGGAGGGAGGGAGGGAGGGGAGAGGGAGGGAGGAGAGAGGGAGGAGGTGGGTAGGAGGGAGGAAGGGAGAGGGAGGAAGGGAGAGGGAGAGAGAGAGAGAGGGAGGAAGGAGGGCAGATAGTAAACTCTGCTGGAAACCACACCAGCCCATCCTACACCATGGGGTGAGAGGCACTGCCGTGCTCCCTCACCTGCACTCCTGCATAGCAGCAGCAAATAGAGACTGTGTGTAGTAATGCTGGATCTTCTCCGCCGTCCAGTTCACACAGAAATGCTCCAGAGAGTTAACCTGCCAAACAGGGAGGGAAGAGGGCCAGAGGAATCGATGGGTGGCACAAATGGCAGCTGCATACTCCAACACACACACACCTCAAAAAGGTAAAAGGATGTGGTTTACGATCTCCACAAGCCACAATAGGGAGGAGAGTAAACTTCAGGCCTTATGGAATACAAGGGAAATTCTACAGAACCTTGTATGTGTAGCCACAAGTGATGTCCTCACTTCATTAGACTCAAAGCCGAAGAAGTCGACGATGTGAAGCATGTGCGGCTCTCCCGCTGGTGGTCGGTTGAGTGCCAGGACCCCTCCCGGCCCCCGCTGAGAGGCTCCTCTGAGCAGTGTGTTGATGCGGCGCATAATAGCCACCACAGTGCGAATGTAGAGAGCCTTTGCAAGTGCATCTCGAGCCCCATTGGACTGGGTGGGGGGTGGGTGGGGCATAGAGGGAGGGATGGACGGAGGGAGGGAGGGAAGGAAGGAGGGAGGGAGGGAGGGAGGGAGGGAGGGAGGGAGGGAGGGAGGGAGGGAGGGAGGGAGGGAGGGAGGGAGGGAGGGAGGGAGGGAGGGAGGGAGGGAGGGAGGGAGAAATGGAGGGAGAGAGAGAGAGAGAGAGGGTGAACACACAACACACATCGGTAACTTCCACAGCATGTTACAATACTCGTAGCATGAGCTGTGAAACTGAGGGTGCAACTGGCTAGCAGCACTCACTGCAGCTGCAGAACAAGCTGAGTAGACAGGCTGTCCCCTTCCAGAGCGGTACGTCCTGAGGGTGAGCGCCCTCTGGAGGAGGAGGGGCTGGACACCAAGGAGATTTCCAACGGCACGCAGCTCTGCGGATAAGAGGGAGGGAGGAATGCACATTGTTCCACCTGACTGGGATATTTGTTTTGTGAGCATGAGAGAAACCCAATCGCTAGTTCACAGTAAGCTGAAGGTTAGTCTCGGTCCCAGACCCAAACCAAACCCAGCACGGATCGCTTTCAGTATCTGTGTGTGTTATACTTGAAGCAATATGCACACTGCATGAAAGGTCTGGGAATGAGACTAGCAGAAGGCGCACACATGGCTTGATGTGAGCAGTGCACCTTGGGGAGTGTACTAGAGCTGCAACAATATATCGGCATATCGATATATCGCAATACTGACAGTCACAATATGATATCAATACATCCTATTACAGTATCGATATATCGAAATATCGTGATATATCGCAATATATCGACTTTAAAATTTCAATACCCATCCAAAACGGCATCACTTGTTTGTTTGCAAGAAGTAAACATGAAGTTGTACTGACAGTAACGACCTCTTTCATACATTCCTCACTCTGACCTGTCCTTCAGCTTAACATAATTATGTCGATGTATCGCAATACGTCAATATATCGCTGGTGCAATATATCGATACAGCAAAACACAATATCGTTGCAGCTCTAGAGTGTACCTTCCGCGCCCTGCATGGAGAGCTCCTGGTTCTTGGCCTCATAGAAGAGCACGTTGCCTAGAAACAGCACAGCCGACAGCACCTTGAGAACATCTGTGAGTGGGATGCCCAGCTGGGCAAGGCTTGACTTCATGTGTGTGTGTGTGTGTGTGTGTGTATGTATGAGTGAGTGTGTGTGTGTGTGTGTGTGTGTGTGTGTGTGTGTGTGTGTGTGTGTGTGTGTGTGTGTGTGTGTGTGTGTGTGTGTATGAGTGTGTGTGTTGTGCATGTGTGTGTGTGTGCATGTGCATGTGCATGTGGGTGTGTGTGGGTGTGTATGTGCATAAGTGTGTGTTGTGAGTGTGTGGTATCAGCAAGTCTGGACAGCACGACGACCCTAAGGTCACATCACGGGAAGGATTTGTACAGACATATAGGCCCACTGGAGACTGCAATGAAGACCCAACATCAAGACTGAACTGAAGATAGCTATGTAACCGCTTCGTAGCATGCCTGCATGCTATCACACACCACTGCAGCATTTATGCATATAGCCTGCATGTTATTCATGTACCTGATGGGGCCCACAAGCCTGAAACAAGCTGGTCGTGCATTAATACAATGTAACTAGAAGGGCCTGCCTTACAAGAGATATCTGTGACAGAATGGTGGCGTAAAGAGCATGGTCAATAAAAGACGGCTGCACATCACAGGGGCGGCAGCGGCATAGAAGAAGTGGTACGGCCCACTCGTAGCGCAGAGGCGCGAAGCGCCTATCAGTCCGCGCGAAGCGCGGAAAAAAAATTTCGCATGTATTTTCAGCGATGAGGAAGCGCTCTCGTAGCATCAAAATGGCCGTTTTGGGAAAGAAAAGACCTTGGCTGCTGTGGAGTTTCAATGGTAGGCCCACAACTAGGACGAGAAACAGATGCCATTGCCGAGTCTGCATATAAGTAGATTATGCGTGACTACATGTACACTGCACGCGGATATTATAATCAGGTCGGCTGGAAAAGTGGTCCGGCCAAAGCCGGACCAGCCGGACCGGCGGCGCCGCCTCTGCATCATTAGCTTGTAAGCGAAGTGACAGAGAGTTAAACAGCCAATAACATAAAGCTAAGCTAAGCTGCTAACCTCGTTCCCAGGCTCCCCCTGAGAACGAGCAGTGCCCATAGCAATTGCGATGATCACTGAGGACCAGTGAGTAGCACATTCTGGAAGCTAACAAGAGGATCCATACTATTCACGTGCTATTAACAGAGATAAGTTGCACAACTCGAAGGACAACTGCAGCTAGGTGTCTGGCCACCAGGAGATGCACAAGAAGATACCTTATTGTAGGGTATGGGAGGGCAGAGGGAGGGAGGGGTGGAGGGAAGAAGGGGAGAAGGGAGAGGGGGAGGGGGAGGGGAGAAGAGGAAGAGCAAGGAGAGGAGACCTAACCCTAGTCTATCAAGCTAGACCAATTTTCTTTGAAGTAGGGGGCAGAGCATAGGGAAAAGGTCGGCCCACCCCCTACTTCTTGAGCGAGAGAAAATTGGTCTAGCTCGATAGACTAGGAAGAGCCCATAAGCGCAGCAATGCCATCCACCACAGAATGTTTGCACATCACCTCCCAGAGAAATATGATTATCATTAAGGCATGCTATGGGTATATGCCTCATAGCCCATTGCTGGCTGGCGGCATGAATCATTAGCTGCGTCTGGTGGTAGCAGCCACGGGGTAAACTGGGTAGTTGCCAGGGAGGTGAGATATCCACTCAGCAATTCAGCCCCCTCACCATTCAGCACCCACACCGGCCTGGGGTCGATCCTCAATAGCGACACCCACTGGAAGTTCTGGAACACACACAGCGGTCCACTATACTGCCAAACCACACTATTAGAAAAAATAAGCTGTTCTTTCACCCCCTCCCCCTCCCTCTCCCCCTCTCCCCCAAGGTTTAAACACACAAGCCACAAGCCTTCTCAACTTGCATACCTCAACTACTTCCAAAACTCAGAATCTGCAAAAGTGTGTGATAACATCTGCACTGCCCAGATTCTGTTGACCAACTAGTTATATACAGGGCATGTAGGGAATTGCAGGCATGGGCGTTGATACTTCAACAAACATAACAAAAGTTCAGAATTCTGAGAGTGATACTCTCCCTCGCTGACCTTCCAGGCTTCAAAGTGGTTCTGCAGGTGCTGCGGAGAGTCCTTCGGCTCTTGGGCTTGAGAGAGGTACTGGAAGGTGCGGATGTCATGGTAGTCGAGGTAGTACTTACCTAGAGATGTGTGGATTGAGTGGGAGGGAATGGAGAGTGTGTGTTAGCCTCCCGAATCATCTGTGGTACACAATAAACATAGCCTCGTTCACAAGTGGCCAAGGAACGAGGCTAACAGTTAGTTAGTCACGTGGTCTCCAGAAGGGTACTGTTGAAACTAGCCTCGTTCCCAGGTGAGTGCCTGGGAACGAGGCTAAGTTGAAACCCAAGCACCCCTGTAACCTTCTTAAGTTGTGTTCTAGCTGCTGTACAGATGATGATACAGCAATGCACACGCCGACTCTCCCTCGCTGCCTTGAAGCTGAGGACAGTCTAGGCAGAGGGCAGCTTCGCACATTCCTGAGGAGTGCTCCCGTGCCCTCACAGCCCAATGGACCAGTAATGAGTGCTTGGAAGTCAGGTGTGCTCCTAGCATCCCCTACCTTTCACCACTTGCGTGTGTTGTAACAGCGTGGGTATAACCCGTCATAACAGACCAGCTGAGTGGGTAGGACTCCTGGCATGGCAGGTATGTAGTTAAACAGACATCAGGAGAGACAGAGCCATGTTCAAATCAGTACTAGTTTAGCTGGCCATGCTCAGTATAATTCTGGATAATTCTGGAGCTCTGTCAGCATTTGTAGATACATCCTCCTCCCTCCCTCCCTTTCCCTCCTAGCTCCCTCCCTTCCAGCTCCTTCCCTCCCCATTTGTCTCCACCTCCCTCCCCCCTCAATCTCTTCCCTCCCTCTTTCCCACTGCTTCTTACCTCTTTCTTCTGGACTCAGGCCAGTCAGCATCTGGTAGAAGATGTGATAGTTATGCTCGTTTGGGTTGGGGCTCACAAGTCTTGTCTGCAAATGCAGTGTATTACATCATCAATACATCATCATTACATCATCATTACATCATCACTGCAAAGGATAATCAGGATCCCCACCTGGTCCAGAAAGAAACAGTTGATCTTCACTTTCGTGATCTGCAGTCCACTGTACTGGAAGTCTACCACTCTGCCCTGCGGACAAAATCACATTATACGTGACAATCAACTTTAACGTTCACCTAAACGCATCCTGGCTCACTATTCGGCTGGAGTCCTTGTTGCTCTCCGTACATGCTGTGCCTAGTGCCTTCAGTACCACTGACGACACCTGCCAGTACTGTGAGTGTGTGTTTGTATGTGTGTGTGTGTGTGTGTGTGTGTGTGTGTGTGTGTGTGTGTATGTGTGTGTGTGTGTGTGTGTGTGTGTGTGTGTGTGTGTGTGTGTGTGTGTGTGTATGTGTGGTGAAGATGGAGAGGAAACAGGAGTGGGGATGAGAGGGACACAAGACTTCCATGCCCTACCTTCCTGAGATCCTGTAGCCAATCTGTCTTGTGGGCAGTCTGGAACATCTTCACCACGAGCTGGTCAGCAGTGAAGGATTTCCCTGCGCCACTCACTCCACTGTACAACAAGTATGACAGTCATTAATGAGCAAGTCATTTCCAGCACGCCTAGATCACATTTCTCATACACCTAGATCAGCGAGACCACAAGAAATGAGCCTGTCTCATGTGGGTACACAAAAAGATTTGTGATGGTACACAGACAGAGCTAGCCTTGTTCCCAGGCCGTACGGGAGTGAGGCTAAGACAAAGCAGGTGCTTTTCAAGTGGGCAGGTCAGCTCTCCACAGGCTACGATGAGCTATACCTCACCTGAAAATGAGCGCTCTGGGTTGTCTGGCATCTGCAATGTCTGCCACAAGCATTTTGGAGAGCTTCTTCAGTACCGAGTGCATGATGGACCCAGGAGGTTCATGGGGGTTCACACAGAGGAGGATGGGACCCACCCACGTCTGAGGAGGGAGTGGCAAGGGAGGGAGGGTTGACCAGGATGAAGGGGGAGTGGCATGGAAGGAGGGACCAGGATGGGAGGGGGAGTGACAAGGATGGAGGAACCAGAATGAATGAGGAGTGGCATGGAAGGGAAGTTCTAATGCTTTTGTTTAGTATGTGAAATGATATACTGTTACCTTCTGGACCAAGGCCAACTCATTTGAAGCCCTGATGATTACTATGATTAACGGAACATGACACCACACCCATCCAGCTCAAATACACCCAGTCATGTTCACAGCGCCCGTACAGGCAAATACAGGCACACAGGCATTAACCAACCCCTCCCCTGTCTTACTAAACAGTACGTGGGATACTGCAAATGATCCCTGAGTGCTTACATAGCACTGTCCATCCACAAATCTCTGTTGAAGGGTCTTGAGAATGGCCTCCACCGTCAGGGGACCATTCAAGTGGATCAGGTCAAAACTGCTGTCCCCCTCGTCCGCCATTGCCAGTACCACTCGCGCACCGTCAGCTAAGTGAAGCTGTGGTAGAAACAACCCTAATAACAGCCCACCTAGGATAACGCATTTAACACTGAGGCGCGGCGGTGAATATCAATAACCAGCTGATCAAGGGAACAAGTACAGCCGAGGTACAGGGTGCGGTACTGTAGTGTAGTACTAGTAGTCACTAGAAAGTGTATGTGCCCTGTATTAAGATGAAGCTACTCACCACAGCAGTCCAACCTAATCAAGTCCACCTCCTCCAGCTCTATAGATCTACGCGATCACTGTACTGGCGATACTCTGTTTTGTTTAGTGCGTAGTTAGCTAGTTAATTAGCTAGATGTTGGGTCACGTGGACCGTAGCCCCGCCCACGTCATGCACATAATTTCAACGGTTCACTGCTTATTTGAGCACACAAAACGGATTTGTCACTGAACAAATATACACATAATTATGCTAAAGTGAACTAGTACAAAGAACAGGGTTGATGGGGAGAAGGGACTGATCTGATTGGCCAGGCATACAGTAAATGACAAACAATCCAAATAATACCCCTAAATCCTGATTCATTGGGTGACTTGGGGGGAGGACTGGTGTTACCCTGCAGGAGACCTTGCCCTGCAGGGGATCGGTAGTCCTCGGCCTATAGCAGGGGTGGCAGTTGGAGGGCCGTGGGTAGGGGGCTCCATAGGTTCCAGTCACTAAAACATTTAGACAAGTTCCAACGCAACACCTACGTAAAACGGCCTCTTGCAGCTAATCCAACAAATTTGCAATAGAAAATTTCTTGCAATTTTCGCTAAGTTCGGTTGGGATTGCGTAAGGAGTTGAAATTGGTTGCGGAACAATCGTCCCAGTGAACACTGCATCATTTGGACTAGAGGGCGGGGTGAGGAGAACAGATCGTATCAAAGAGTCCTGGCTAACAGACTTTTGCATCGGCTGTGGAACTGCAGTTTGCTCTCTTTTCTCCCTTTGCGTCTTGCTTCGATTACGTCTCCTCTTGTTCAGTTTTGCGTATGCTTCAGGACTTGCATTCATGAAACCTGGAGCCAGGGTCCAGTAGTTCCCCTTTCCAGGAGGATCGTCTCTGTCTCGTGGCACTTTCACGAAGCACTCATTCAGAGAAAGATTATGCCGAATCGAGTTCTGCCAGCCGCGACGGTTCTCCCGATAGAAGGGGAAATTCTCCATGATGTAGTTGTAGATTTCGTTCAGCGTGATCTTTTTCTTCGGCGAGCTCTTGACTGCCATGGAGATGAGTGTGATGTAGGAGAAGGGTGGGCGCTGATGTACTTCCACCACCCTCTCTCCGTCGCAGATCACGCGCGCAAGCAGAGACAGCGCCATAGAGCTGGAGTTATCGATCGCGTGCAGCAGTGGCTTGCCTGCCTCGAATGGGCTCTGCAGTCTTGGAAGCAGAACTGGTGAGTACGGTTTGCAGAGATCCATCTCCACCTTGCAGTTTCTAATTTGCGGAATTAGACTTTGCAAACTCTGGCGCCGTGCGCATGGACAGAAACTGAGAAGTCGTCAAAACACACTCTTTTATTGCTGCACGGCCACACAAATAAAGCAGCCGTATTCATGCAACCAGCTGATGGTTGTTTATTTTTCGGACGGGAAATTGGCATATTACGTCTGAGAAGCGCATTCCATGCCGTAATAAGCTTGTGTGGTCTGCCGTGGTGCTAAGATGTGGGTGCATTCCAGCTTCGTTTCCTAGTAACAGAACACCGCTATTTAGGTCTACTAACCGCAATTGTTTTCGCGGAAGCGCTGAGCACTGGAGTGCGTGGGTGCTCTAACTACCGTATGACGTCTTTGCACCGTCAAAATTAATGCTCAATATCCGCTGCACCCTGTAGTACCGATTAGCAACGTGTGTTTGGAGCATGATAATAAGTACGAATGCAGGAAGTATCTGTAAACATTAGTGTGTCTACCTATCTAGATGCAGTTGTTTTTAATCAGGATACCTAATCAGAATTAATTTTATATTCTTGTCTTTCAGGATGAACTGCACCAAACATGGATGAAAGTACATCACTGCCGCTACTCAGATCTTTGGCTGAATTCCCAAAGTATGTGAAGTTGAAACAAAACTGTACCACTTTCTTTGCTTACAAACATGCATGCACATAAATTATGTGTAGTGTCTGTATGTATGTGTGTGTGTATGTATGAATGAATTGCATTTATGTATACAGGTCTCTGATTGGTCAGAAGCAGCACAAGGCATTGTCAAAGGGATTAGGTGAAAAAGGATTCACGTTTGAGAGAACAGAGAAAGAAGAGCAGTCGCTGGAATTGTATCTTAATGATCAATTATCTACCTTATCTGCAGTCCGAGTGACTACACGGTATGCTTGGTACAAAACTACATATAGTGCTAAGTTATTCAGGATGCAGGGTTAGCACTGCTGACCCTGCATCCTGAACCTAACCCAGGCTAACCCACATGTGCGCAGTACTAATCTTGTTGTGCAAATCATGTTATGCTTTTCCTTGACTTTGAACCATGTCACTACGCATGGAAGATAGATATGGCTATCTGTAGTTGTAAGAGTTTTGTTGCTTTAACACAGACACAAGAAGAACGTGTTTTAATCCTTCAGACATCACATTAAATACCAGGAGCTTTGAAGGTAGTCCGATTGGCAGAGCACCCTTTCAGTTTTGTCTTGCTTAGCTGCTTGTCTGTGCAGATGGCAACTCCCCGATTGGAGTACCTCAGTAACTGCCATCACTCACCATGGAGTTTCTACAGATTCTGCTTTGCCATGGGTGACATCAGTGCCTAATGTGCTGCAGTTCACCTCCACACCTCATAAACTTACATGACCTTTCTTTGTTTAGCCAGTTTTGTTTTACACCTGATCAAATCATTTTTGTGAACCCGTGATGTCATGCAGGTGTTTACAAACTAGAGTTGTTTAGCACTGCAGAGGGTACCTAGCTAGATTGTTGTTGACCAAAATTGTGATTACTATTATTCATGGTGGCTTATGTTGTGTTGTGCGGGCAGGTACGTACATGAGGACCTGTACTATGACAGTCAGTGTGAACATTTGCAAGTGGCTTGGTAACATAGCTACCAGTACATCATTCTGTTGTTTCACCTAGGAAATCACTCTCTATGGGGGCCTGGAAAGAAGATATGGGCTTGGTTGAAGTCACAGACCACAGGGTACATAAACATAAGTATGTTTACATTGTGTGGAAGCCTGCTTGTATGCACTTTGGTATCCGATTGACGTCACCGGTTCTAATTTGGTTACAATAATTACTGTAATGAATCTCTATCAGCAGTGTGACGTCAGTACACTTAGCAACCCTCTAAGGCTAGGAACTGGGGTATACAAATGAATGCACTATCAGATGCCCTGCCAGGTGCCATATGACTTCACCACTAGCTTTGTTTACACTGGCAGCAACCCCCTTCTTGTTTTCGCCTGCAGCCAGGATACAGGGCACTGGGGTCACGAACTCTTGGTACTATACGTTTCAGAAGTCTGGTTGTTGGAAAGCAAACAGATGGTGAATTCCAGGAAAATGAATGGACTCAATTAGCTCCTTGTGTAACAGTGAAAATGGGTGTGCAATATTATCATCTGTAATTTTAATTCATAACAACAATTAATCTTATCAGCATTCAGGATTGATAAACTCTGATCCTCTGAACAAGTGAAAATAAACTCCCCCCAAAAGAGCTTCAGAGTACCTCTTCTCCCAACAGCAACCCACACCTTCATAATAAAATTTCCCCGAGCATGGGAATAAAGGTTTCTGGTTCAAGTAATGGCATAAAAAGCAAGCATTGATCACCGAGTAATTTTCTTCAGTGTAGCTGTTACCATAGCAACACGCTCCAGCCGCGCACGTAAACCGTAACAACATTACTTCTCCCTGCAGGGTAGCCACTGGAAGACACATGGCCACACTCACTTGGGCAAGCTGCTACTCCAGCCGGAGGAAGCCCTCTTCCTCATGGAGTGTGTAAGAACATTATTCACTAGCCTCTCATGGAACGTCGATACTATTTTTGGAATCCATGCAGCTATATAGCAGAAACTGTCAGCATACAGATAGATTGCAGCTCAGTCAATACAGTTCCAGGGTTGGAGTCTGTACAGTGCTTTTGTTATGGCCTCCATGGCCACGTGTATCTGTGACCATGTATCCAGAAATGTTGCATTGGAAAAGAAATGTTGTGTTTATGCAGTGTTACTGTACTGCAGGCAACAATGCTGAGGTGAGGAGGCCTGGGTATGAGGCAGGTTCCCGGGACCGTGTTGTTTTCATTTTATCTGCATGAAGTATTGCAGATGGTTTTTATTATGGGAGAGTCTGCATGGGGACGGGGTTAACATTTATACTTTAGACATACTTCACTGGAAGTGGCAAAACTGGGCTGGGTACGAGGCTACCTGGGAACAAGGCTACCGTAATTATGATGTTGATTCATGCAAAGACGGCAATATCCATGCAGCTGTTGCCGTATCCTCCTCATTGCAGGGAAGCCTGGAGGTATGCACCCATGGTGGTGTACCTATGTCCATACAGCAGGTGTGTTTGTGTTGATGTGACCGTCTGTGTACACAGTAGCAGAGGGTTCTTATAGAGTGTGTTTCCACACAAATACACACACTCCTGCATATCCATGCGAACAATATAAACACACACTCACACACACACACACACACACACATGTACAGGCTTATCATACAATGCTGAGTAATATGGACCTGGTGCAGTATCAGGTAATGAAAATGATACCAGTAAGTCGCTTGGATCTCAAATGTGCCTGAAGATGAAGTTGCTTTAATTTCTGAAGGTCTACGCATCTCTCAAGCGGCTGGGTTACACAGTGTTCAGAGTACAGCTGCTTGGGTATGTGTGTATGTTAGTAAAAGTTGTGTATGAACACGGGCAGCAGAACAGGTCCACCAGTCTGCACATAATATAGCAATGGCCCCAAAGTAGGTGTACTTGTGGACCAATTAGCATAATATAAGCTGCCTACTCACAATTGTATTGAACACTTGCTGGTTTCTTGTGTTGGGAGAGAAGTGGTGTTTGGTAAAACATCCACGGTTTCTAATCTGTTCTATCAGCAGCTCTCAGTGGTATTTTCACAACACATACACTCTACTACAAAACATGTAGTGGCTGGAACAATGAGAATTGGTGTCGCCATGGAAATGGTGGTTAAAATGGCCAATCAGATTGACATACTCTGTTTCAGTTTTGGTTCACAAGAACCAAGTTGTTTTCACAAACAAATGCAATCACAAGTTCCTATCTAGTGCCGGACACTAGAGGGATCAATGGAACATTGTGATAACCTGTTCAGCTGATAGTACACCGAGGAGCCACTGTTTGGAAAGCTCATTATACCCATGAGAGGGGCTTTCAAGGGCGTGAACCACAGCCCACGTTAAGAGCATGTACCACACACCTGCAACCCCGAGGGGCTTGCACGAACGTGAACCACAGCCCACAATAAGACTTGCAAGAGTATGTACCATATTAGCCTCGTTCCCAGGCCGTCTTGGGCCTGGGAACGAGGCTAGTACCATATACTGACTAACCCTCTGCTGCTGTGTGTACGAGGGGCTTGCACGAGCGTGAACCACAGCCCATGATAAGGCTTGCAAGAGCATGTACCATATTAGCCTTGTTCCCAGGCCGTCTCGGGCCTGGGAACGAGGCTAGTACCATATACTCACAAGCCCTCTGCTGCTGTGTGTACGTACGAGGGGCTTGCACGAGCGTGAACCACAGCCCATAATAAGGCTTGCAAGAGCATGTACCATATTAGCCTCGTTCCCAGGCCGTCTCGGGCCTGGGAACGAGGCTAGTACCATATACTCACAAGCCCTCTGCTGCTGTGTGTACCATAGCCCATTACAGGGGCTTGCACGAGCGTGAGCCACTGCCCAATAGTCATGGCTATTGGCCAGCGTCAAGCCATAACTATGGTATCTGTGTTATAACAAAATACATATCTTGTTGTCAAGGAGCTAGTTGACAGGTGTGATACATACATGCTCCCAGTGCAAATACACTTAAATAGGGTATCCTTGCCCCCACTCAGCTTTTCATTGCTTACAGTTTTTGTTTGCATGTGGGAGAGCCTGGGAACAGGGCTATGAAAACACCATATAGCAGAGGCGACATCTGTGACTCTGTGATCAATAACTCCATGCCGTCTGTATCTTCAGTCTGACCCTGTAGCTATGCCCAGATCTTCCAACATCCAACAACCTTATGTCTATAGTAATATAGTTGTGCCACAGGTTGAGCGTAATATACGAGAAATAGGATAGTTTCTCCAGCAATGCTGGCATAGCATAATAAAACAAGAGTTGAGCATAATTTGCCAATGGCTAATTGTGAGGGTGCAATAGTGTATCTGTGCGTAGCATAGCAACTCTTGTAGATACTTGGAGTCAGCCAGTGGAGACAAGGACGATGGCTATACTGAATGCATACTGCGTCCTATCACCATAGCAACCACATTATGATTGAGACAACTGCTGCGCAAGATCATTTGTCAGTTTGTTGAGACAGGGTGGTGGATATTAGATCTTGCTTTACGTAAGTGCTCTGTAGTAACGTGCAGGGTAAGGTGATCCTGACCTTCAGACGTGACTTCAAGAGATGAGACTACTTTGTTGTGTCTCCCCACGGCAGCTATGACATCATAAGCCAGGATATAAACACCACTCTCAGTAACAGTATAGCATGCCACTGGATGACGGATGGAATGCAATATTCCCCATGCACTCTTGTGTTGTGTTACGATATACCTCGTATCCAGGAAGTATGATGCTGCCGGCTGTCACAGGCTCTGTACTGCTGTAGGGGGTATCATTGCTCCATTGCTTAGGATTGGCAGTTCAAATGTCTCATTTTATGTGCCAGGCCACAAACACCGCTGCCAAATAAGGAGTACAGCTGCTACTTATATACCTTGTGCAATTTTATTTGGATGTGAACTCAGCATCAGAGCATTCATTCATCTGGTGTTGTATTCCAGAAGTAAGAAACCCTACCCGGGACCTTCTGGCTACTAGTACGTAGCTAGTGGTAACTACTGTTACCAGGAAGCCACTGCTGAAGCTTGTGGAAGAGAAGCAGGAAGTAACCAACAGCAGCCATTCTCCCTCTCACAGCCTCTTATACAGCCTACGATTCTGTGGAGCGTACTGCAAAGTCATCGATACCAAGAGATCAAAACAGAGTATGTCAGACTGCATGGTCACTTTAACCACCATCTCCATGGCGACGCCAATTCTGATCCATACCAAAGAGATCAAAAGACCCTCTCACATAAGCTAAAGGTGATGACCCATGCATCAAAAGCCCTCAGGCACTGGATGTAATGCACAGAATGGACGTGGCCAATCATACACAAGTGGATACTGTCGTTGGCTGCACCATAACAAATCATTGGATAACCTTGTGATCGATGACATATATGAATAATACGTACCCACCATCATGAATATCACTACCACCACTGGTCCTAATCAGTATGTGCATGTGAATTAAGCTGACCTTTGTACCGCTAGGGGGGTATGGATGATGAGTACACGCTTGCCGCATTGTTATTTATTCCTTTGTGGTATGCACCTGATGAATAGTTGAGTGGATACATGCCACGACCCTAACTGCCAGTAGCCATGCAGCCATGACTACCGTCACTTGTGAATAACGGACAGCTGTCTGTCTGGAATGGCAATCAGGTGGTCACACACAGACAAACTCACCTCTTGGCCGGCCGGTGGCCAGAATATTAATATCACTATAAATGTTCATATCAACACTCCGTGTGCACGTGCTGAATTAATTGTGTTCATATCACTTCAGTGGCACCTACCACAATGGTGTGGTAATTTATTGATTGAGGCTTTTTTCTGTGGCAGTTAGTCTCGTTCCCAGACCCTCTCAGAACGAAGGAGAGGGTCTGGGAATGAGACTATGTGGCAGTAAGCTAGCTTCTGCTGATGTCTAAGACTTCCAAATTAGCCACAATGAGTTGGCTTCATTTAATATTGCTGTGTATGTAGCCGTCTGGTGTTCCAAGAGCTTTAATTCTTTGATGATTTTATTGCATTAGTAATTACATGATTATTGAATAACTGACAAAATGTGCCAGGGGGTTGATGTTGCCCGTCCCCATCCACACTCTCTATGGTAAATGGGTTCATCTAGAATGACAGACAAATCAGTGACCTAATGAATATCGCTATATCATATGAAGTTGTAGGATACTGATTACGTACGGCTCCTGTTACCATACAATATACACCACTATGACTAGTAATGATGGCATTAGAATGCTGAACTATGTACCCAAACCTAGATCGACTGTGATATGTTCTGCTGTATCTGTGTTCCCAGGGGCCTGGCCTACCCCATTCTTAATCTACAATAATTCACAGAAACAAATGAGTGGCGCTGCTCTTCTGCTTCTGTGTATTATTTTCAACACGAAACAAGAATAAAAGAACGGGGTAGGCCTTAGCCTCGTTCCCAGGCTCTACCGAGCACCTGGGAACGAGGCTAGCTCTTCAGCCTAGTCTGAGACTGTCAATAACATGCTCCTACCACATACAACTGATGTACGGTATTGCTCTTGCTTCAGTTTAGAGATGCAGAGGCAGGTATGCTCTGATCTACAAGATGTTGGCCAAGGCATGGTCCCCAGGGGGGCACAAGGAGGAGAAGAGGAGGAGGAGGGAAGAGAAAATGGAAGAGACAGACAAGGAGGCGAGGGAGGAGGAGACAGAGGAGGAGGAGGAGGAGAAGGAGGACAAAGAGAGGAAGGAAAAGGAGGAGGAGAAAGACAAGGAGGAGAGGGAGGAGGAAGAGAGGAGGGAAGAGGAGAAAGACGAGGAGAGGGAGGAGGAAGAGAGAAGGGAGAAGGAGACAGAGACAGAGAGGGCGAGGTGGGAGGAAGGAACAAGAGAAAGGCTACTCACTCTGGAATGCCTACCAGTGAGAAGAGAATGAAGCTGGAAGGCAAGTCATTTGAGAACGGCCAGGCATGCAACCCATATGGCAAATTCCCATACATCCCACACACACACCACACACACACACACCACATCATACACAGTGGAGACTGTCAGCTGTTGTCCCCTCTGTACCTCTGTGCACAGCCTAGCAAGGTAGGAACACACAGTATATAAACACCCATTCGACATCAGACCTACCTTCTCTCACCGTCAGATTCATAAATCATGCCACTTCATGTCATGTTTATGTGCAAAAGGTGACCTCTTGACCTTTAACTGTTCAATTACAGGATTCTCAATAATGCCAGCCCCACACTTTTACAACCCAGTAAACATTTGTTTGAGTATGCGTAAACAGTGCCCATACCAGTGACACTATTACACAGATATGCGATTGACGGAATGTTATGCACACTCTGTGTTTGTAATGCATTCCAATGATGTAAGACATGGCAAAATACCTTACATTCCAAACTAGCTCAGGTGTGTGACACACTCACAGGGGGGTTGCTATGTAGCCTATTACGGAACAGTGTGCAATGACTGTGTAGTACATGTCCATGTTTTAATTGCAGGTAACGGGACACTTGTCATGCTTGTTTGATCTGCAGAGGAACGCCTTTGTGCGAGCCCAGCGGAATGGAAAACACTATTGTTTTCTGTCGGTTTGTGATGTCAAAAGCGCAGGATGTATAGTCTTGTCAGATTAGAGCAATTCACTAAAGAAAACATGCGCAGCTTGATGAGAACACCTGCGTTTACGTTAGCACTAATGAGTGCGTAATTTACCCCAGCAAGGGTTTAAAGTTGAAGTGATCATTACCAGTTGTTTTGCGCAGCTGTCTGATGCTTTGCGGACAAACTGGGGGAAATGTTGAACAGCGTGGTATGTAAAGTGCACTTTCGACTGCTGTACTCACACATGGGGTATTAGGCGGGACAAATAAACAAATAGTTCGGTACTCATGGTAACATATCAACAATCAACGTTTGGCTTCTTCACTGACAACCACATTGAATTTATGTTTACGTGCCTGACACTCCCTTGCTTAATTCACCCTTTCACTGAAATGAGGACAGATCTAACGCATTCAGTAAAAACATTTTGTGGAAATCAATCCTTCATGCGCAAGTTTTCAGCAAACAGTTTGTCGATTAAGTGAGTCAACTGATGGATTTTGGCCATGTACATCAGTGTAATGGTAATGGGCTTAATTGAAAGGCGTTAATGGCTATATATCTCAACTGCTTGGAAATGTGAAAAAGGTAGCCTCGTTCCCAGGCTCCCACCTGTAGCCTGGGAACGAGGCTAGTGAAAGGTTAACATCCCACACTCTCACAGATCCACGCCCACGCCAGCCAGTAGACTTCAGATGCTGGAAGTATATCAGCCACGGAATCACTTCAAGAAGACGGACCCTGGGCCACCTCAGTTCAGAGTGATTGTGAGCAGGTTAGCACTGGCACAGGAATGACTGGAGCTCAAGGTTGTATGAGCACCTCTTTGGTGCATACCTGCACACACACGCATACACGCACATACACGCACATGCACACTCACACACACTCACGCACTCACGCACTCACGCGCACACACACACACACACACACACACACACACACACACACACACACACACACACACACACACACACACACACACACACACACACACACACACACACACACACACACACCTCCACAGTCCAATGGATCCCTTTCCCTCTCCAACTCTGGTCCAGCTGCTCAGTGAGCTTAACCCCAGGGCACCAGTGAAGTTCTGTGTCGTGGACGGGGCCAGCACTGCATATTACAGCCTGACACACGCAACAATAGCTCCTCCTCAGTCATAGCACGGACATGAATGTTGATCATGATGTAACCACATGCTACATGTACATGGTATTGAGAAGCTATGTACAGTACAGTTAATGCATGCATATACGGGGAAGAGAGAGTACACCAGAACAGGCTCACTTCTGTTTGGACTTCACTGCTGGTGGTTTGGAGGTCTTCACTTTCCTCGCTCCAACTGCCCCACCAGCCACTCTGCTAGTGGTGGCAGAGCTGGTAGCCATTTTGCTAGTGGTGGCAGAGCTAGTGGCCTTTCTGCTAGTGGTGGCAGAGCTACTGTTCACTCTGCTAGTGGTGGCAGAGCTACTGACTACTCTAGTGGAAGTCAGAGAACACCCTCTCCCTGTCTTGGTTCTACCCTCCCTTTGGGAGGGGAGTTTGTCTGGTTTGACATGCTTCTCTGGCCTTGCTCGTCTCTCGTGGTCTGTAGACTGGGGCTTACTGACGGCAGCTGTCCCCCTCTGTCTCCTCTCCATTGCTTTCACTGTTGCAGAGGAGAGTCGGCCCTGCCCATGCTGGCTGCCACGCCCACTCATGTTCTGTATGTATGTGCGTGTGTAGTAGTTAATAATATAAACTGTCCAGTGCACTATTGGTAGTTTATTTTTATTAAGCTTCACTACATGCACGGGGATGATCGACGTATGGTGAACAGTAGATGTCATTGCTCCTACATGAACATCAGTAGCAGCAAGTGTGTTAGTCTCTTAGTAGTCCTCAGCTAATAGGAACATGCACCTTCTCTACCACACAGCAACTTAGTAGGCATTGGTCTTGGCCCCAGACCCAAACCAACCCCAGCGTGGATCAATACTGGAAGCGATCCACACTGGGGTTGTTTGGGTCTGGGGCCGAAACTAAGTAGGAATGTGCTGATAAAGCTGTGACAGTTCCAGTGATTGTCTGAGCTCCGCCTCACCTTGGTTAGACGTAGTCGCCTCTCCTGCCGGAGCACCCTGGAGTGGGCGATGTACGCCAACTGCTCCTGGACTGGCAGGTCAAAGAAGATCTCGTGCAGTGTCAGTCGTGCCACCTGGAGCTGAGGAGATCTCAATATCACCACACATACGCATCCATGGTGTAATATGTACGTAGTAAGATGGGGAGGGAGGGAGGGATAATGTCAAGTGACAGCTGTAATTATTCCCTCATGGAATGGCGGCCTGCCTACCTGGGTGAGCACCCTCTCCCTCAGGGCGAGGTCCTGCTGTGAGGAGGGGGTGTCCAGAGAGGCAAGCACACCCCTGGCATCCTGAAAGAGGGGAGTAGCATGTATCAGAACAACCATTAGTGACTTGTCTGCACACTGGCCACTGTCAGCACTGCTACACAACTGACATCAAAGTCCATACAACAACGCATTAACTAACACATGACTTGCTCTTCTTCACACCAACCTTTATTGTGTTCACCAGGTTCTGGACCTTCTCTGACTTCAGCAGTCGGCGAGTCAGGTACCCCCGGGCCAGAGCCGCAAGCAGGACACTCGGAGGCTACACACAGATAGCGTAAATAGACTATCACAGGAACAGCATTAATTTGTAGGGCTCAAGAACAGCAATGACTTGCAACGAAAGGAGATTTGTAAGTGCTTAATGAGGTGGGGTGAGTTGGCATGCCATCGGATTAACCGACCATTCCTGATTCTCAAGGTCAGAAATTATTTTGCAAAAGTAACTGAGGTCTTGTCGTATTGGAACCCACTACAGTTGTTCTTAACTTGGACACACACACCACACAACTTCAGGTACCTCAGCCGAGTCTCCAGTCCTCTTCTCCCCCTCCCCTCTGTCTCCAGTCCTCTTCTCCCCCTCCCCTCTGTCACGCCTAGCTGCAAACAGTCTTCTTTGAGGGGAGCTGACCTTGTGACCCACAGGCTTGCTAACAGTGGTGGAACTATCATGACTAACGTCAGAGGTGATGTCCCTCGCAGCAGATGTAGTCTTGGGTAAGGTCGCAAACACAGTTGTGTATGACTCGGTTGTGTTCATAGCCGGCTTCACAGGAGGGTATGACGTGTCTCCCACAGCAGTGAAACCCACCTCAGCAGCAATCTGACCCCCACGGGCAGTCACGGTGCTCTGCCCTGTCAGCTGCCTCATGAGTGTAGTGTTGGGACCAGGTATTGGGATGGCCACCCCATTGGTGACTGGTGCACTCTCTTGGTTGGTCTCTCTCTCCTGTGAGGGCAGGGAGGCCAGCTGCTTCTTGGCCTGGTATGGTGGGAGGGAAGAATGTGTGTGTGTGTGTGTGTGTGTGTGGGGGGGGGGGGGGGGGGGGGGGGGGAGAAGATCAGAGGACAATACTTCGGCAATATTCACTTAAAAGGCACCACCCGTAATGCTTGGTTGTTATGGTAGTGACAAGTTCCATTGTGTGGTTCAAGTTATTATCGAGTGTGCTGCTTTGCCCATCCGTAATGGCTTTAACCAACAGTCAATCCCTTTTTGTGCTTGGGCTATACATTTAAGTGAAGAGAAGTTATCTGGAAAGACGGGGGGGGGGGGGGGGGACCCACTTACTTCTGGCATTTATAATTAAAATTATGCCAATGAGAACCCCCAACACAAGACTACTGCCTGGCTCCAGGCCTGCGAGGTGCTGTCAGCAGAAACAAGACTAGTGACCTGTGAGGCACTCCTGGACTATCATTTCATCACATCCTAAAGGAAACATTCCACAACATTCATTGTATAAACCAACATCTCCTGATTTTGATTAGGTTACTCTGCGCATGCTGTGTTCCACACCGCTGTTTAGAAGAAGTGACGGGTGGATGATATCTGGAGACTGCTAGAGGTAGAAACTTAGGATTCATAAATAAATGCCAGGCAAATATATAGAGCCCCACCCCCTCCTGTGGCCCATGCAATATAGCCAGTGTACCAGTGATTAGAATATTAATAGCTGTTGTCTCTTCTGTTCAGATGAGCCTGTGCACTGCAAGTACTGCAACACTGCTCTCTCTGATCCTACTGCACTACAGCGCAGGTATGTGGCATATGAAACACACACACACACACACACACACTGTTTCAACACTTTCACCAGTACAAATCCGTAAGTGGTTGGGAGATATAAGCATAGATATTAAACCTGGAAATCTAGCGACATGAAGGATGGAAGATAAACGCATGGACAGTAGAGTAATTCTCACACTATAGCCAGTGCACACCCAAAGTGCCTCCACCCATCCCCACCTCTCACTTCTCTCCCTCCCCCCCCCCCCCCCCCCCCCCCCCCCCACCACCATCTCCTTCTTGCCCACCCTCAGCCCAGCCTGACTGCCCTTCCCAACAACCCTCTCAGAGCACCATAGCATCAGAGGCAGTGTTCATCGGGGACATCCTCAGCAGAGACATCCAACAGGCCCTCTTCCCGGGCATCTCCTTCACGTGCAGTGGCAACCTCACCAAGTGGAGCATAGTGGCCAAGCTGGTCGGAGGAGGGTCGCGGTTCCCTGAGCTACAGATCTGGAGGAACTCTGGTGGGACTAACTATGACAGAGTTGCACACAGCACGGTTGATAACAGTGTGCCCACCAACACTGCCTTTGTCTATGAGAACACACCAGATAACCCTCTGTCATTTCAAGCTGGAGACATTCTGGGTGTCTTCACCCCTCCCGTGCCCCGGTTGACATTCAAGTATCAGCAACAGGGGGGGCCACGGAACTACTACATTGGAGGCACTGCTACAGCTTACAGTAGAGTTGACTTGAATCAGGGACTTGTGCTGAAAGCCCGAAATGACTATCCATTAGTTTCGGTCCAAGTCTCAAACCCAGAGTGCACAAGTGGTTTCATTGATAGGGACACCTTGCTGGTCAAGGCAAGCATACTCAGTAACAATCGCTCTGACCTGGCCTACAGAGAGGCCACACAGAGAATCATCCCAGACATTGCCTTCCACTGCAGCGGGGTCATCCTGAGCTACACGGTGGCGGCCTTGAAGCGCCTCGAAACCTCCACCAGGAGGACTTTCCCCAAGATTCAGGTGTGGAGGCGTGTGGATGACACAGAGTGGGTCAGAGTTCAAGCAGGAGAGGATGCTGCACTCACTACCACTGAGAACCTGAATGTCCATCGCTATGTCCCAGACACTCCCATGCCATTTCAAGCAGGAGACATCCTGGGAGTGCACCAGCCGTACTCATATGCCAGTGTTCTCAAGATCTATCTGCAGGGCAGTGGAGTAACTAACTACTACCGTGGATCCCTTGCATCTCCCTTGGACAGCTTCAGGACTGATGCTACCGGGGTGATGGTGGAAGGACGACTACCACTGATCTCAGTGGAAATCAGTGAGTCAGATTACAAACTTCCAATAAGCTTTCACTCTCAACTTACGTACACTCACCTGTACATGTAGGTACTGTGGTTCCCACCTCACACATCACACCCTCAAACCTACCCACCACCCTCTCTCACACCGATGGCTCGGTCACTTCACTACTTGCAGTGAGTGTAGTGGTGTGTCTGATGCTGATGGCTGTAGCTGCCATGGCAATAGCTGTGCTGGGTGTGCACAAGTGGAGGAGGAGGAGAGGGAGGAGGGGAGGGGCAGAGTTGGACCAGTGTGGATCCAGAGTGGAGGCTATCAACAGAACCGCACTTGAGCAGAGCATGGAGTACAGCCCGATGTACCGACCTCAGAACCCACAGGAAAGTAAGCAGCAAAGTGATGTGGATTAGCCTTGTCCCTAGGCCTTCCTTCTCACCCCAGCGTTTGCCGCTTGCAGCAAAATTGCTGGGGTGAGAAGGCCTGCCTGGGTATGAGACTAAAGTGGATCTCATTCACACATACACACCCACTCCCCCCACAGTCATATGTGACGGCCATCGCCATAAGCTGACCTTCCAAACCAACATGGCGTATGGTGATCCAAAGATGGAGACACAAACGGGGCTGACCGAGGCAGAACACATTTATGAAAGCATCTGAGTTCTTTGGATGCAGCATTTATTCTGTGTGTGTATGTGTACCCATCAATCTCAGGACATAACCACTCCCTTTGTACCGCAGTTTTCAGCAACATCGATATCTGGCAGATGATCTTTGCAAGGTTGCAACAAACTACACAGTACATACTGTACAGGTATCCTGCCCTCCACTCTGGCACTCTGGGTCCCTTCCGCCTTCCACTCTGGGTCCCTTCCACCTTCCACTCTGGGTCCCTTCCGCCTTTCACTCTGGGTCCTTGGAGTGCAGTGCTGAGAAGAGAGAGTGGTGGGAGGAAGGGACCCAGAGTGGTGGGTGGAAGGGGCCCAGAGTGGAGGATTGGAGGGACCCAGAGTGGGGGGTGGGGGGGGGGGGGGGGGGGGGGGAAGCGACTCAGAGTGGAGGGCGGAGGAGTTTGTGCTATCTATAAGGATCTACACTATGATCCCAGCCGTGATAATGGCTGGGTTGTGTTGTAGCCTTGTTCCCAGGCGCTCGTGGGAACATAGGAATGAGGCTAGGTTGTGTTGCTAAGCTGGTGTTGAGTACCTCAATTGTCCTCAGCCTTCGCTGAACATGGTCTCTGAGCTGCTGGATCCTGGCCTGTCGTTGAAGAGATAGCTCATGCTCCTTGGCAATGGCAGCCTCCCGCCATTGCAGCAATGCTTCCCGCTGGCTCTCTGGAAACTGGAGGAGGAGAAGGGAGGATTAGAGTACAGTGAACTTGTGCTGTACATGCTATGATGTTGCCATGTAAAATTCAATACTGGAGGGGGGGGGGGGGGGGGGGTACAGGTAATTAATAATGAGGTCTTGAAAACATGCACTGACTATGGCTGCTGCTGTGGATGGACAGTTAATGTAATTTGGCTTCCACAAAACTTAAAATCAAGGTACGTGGCCTAGGGTGCAGGCTAGTCTCGTGCCCAGACATCCACGCCCACCGGCGGAGACGGGCATGAAGGGCTGGGCATGAGACTAGGTGCAGGCTATCTCCGGTCTTCCACCGTGGAATTGGTGGGCTGTTACTAGTCTAAGACTCTGAGAAAGGTAAGGTAAGGGAGGCGATTTCCGGACACAGCCCCAGCTTTCACTCCGTAGGAGCAGTTTTTAACAACTGTACAGCGTCGGAAAGTTCGAAGGTAGGGTATGCACATGCACACTTACGTACCATACTTCGGAAGAATTGCTAAAAGGAGCGAATGCGAGGGCCATGAAGTGCCATGTCCGGAATTACAATATAACTGTCCGGAAATCCCCTCCCTTACGTTAAACAAGGTCCCCCAGGATTGACAACTTATATCCCCTTAGAAGGAAGCAAAGGTTAGCAGGGGAAGATAAAGAACTTATTACACCATGTTGCATGGTAGAACAGGGGCCAGCAATTTAATAGCAGTCCAGCAAAAATTATGAATATAACAGCCTCCAGCAACTTTTCCATAAGGTGCTACTGGCCGGAGGACAAAAGCGCAGAACAAGAACACACATGCACATAAAACAGTGCCTTATTCATGACTGTACCGGAAAGGGTAGGGAAGCAAAAGAAATCGCCATGGCCACCGCATCGGATTCCAATTTCAAAACTTACTGCTTTGTTCTCTAAATTGGATATACGGTAAGCCTATTACCGCGCGTTGAACTAGTGCACGGTTTTGGGTGGAGACTGAAGTCAAACTTCTGAGGTTTGATAGACAAGCGACCTGCCGTACAACTGGAAATGGACCAAGGCATCATCCTCACGCAGAGCCAGTACGATGGTGAGTATGCCAGGGCCGTGCAGGGAGGACAAATAGTCTTGTACGGGGATACGCAACTCTGGCTCTTTGGGTTGTTGTCAGTGCTAGTAGACAGTATAATATTTGCTCTAGCCATAATTGTGTTATATTTACACCCATACCAGTCTCAGTTTTCACACACTATGCACTTACACACAACATGCATGCACACACGACACGCGTGCACACACACACACACACACAGTCATAGCAAAGGTGTTCCGCCAGGCAGACACCGAGGAGTCTGGTGTGGTGGAGTCCAGCCAGGTCCCCGCCCTTGCAGCCAAAGTGCTGGGGACCGGGGCAAAGGAGAGCGACATCCAACTTGTGCGATACCTGGCTGAGACCAAAGCAGGTGGGAAGGAGTGTGGGTGTCATGACAGTACTCCTTGCTCAACTGCCCGTGTATTAGGAAAGGATAAGGAAATCAATATGGAGGAGAGCCTGTGTCTAGGAACTGTGTAACTCTTACTCCCCATCTTGTGCATCCAACCCCTTACCTACCCTCCCACACTGACACCTACACACACAAATTTCAACCCACCCACACACAAAACAGTGGAGGGTTCGATGTCATTTGCAGACTTCCTGGAGCTCATGGCGGAGGCCATGGCACAGACTACGCGCTGGGGCAACCTCTCCACAAAGCTGGATGGCTATGTTGGCTTTGACACCATCCAGGAACAGATCCGCAAAAAGTCGCTGAAGAGGGGATTCGAACTCAACCTAATGGTTGTTGGTAAGTGTGCCAGGCACTCTTCTGTCCCTGGAGTGTGTCGGTAGGCCTTAGTCATGCACACCCAAGATACTTTTCCCAGTGGGAACCTTGGAATGGGACTGCTCAGATCTCTGGAATCGAGTGGGATTTCATTTTTGCAGGACGTCACAAGTTGTCAGATTGTGTACTGAGGGGGTGTTTTTCGGTTGAGTCAACTCACTGCATTCCATGGTACTAGCCACCTTGAAGTTGCATTCATAGCCAACTAACTCACTTGGGTACTATGAAATTCCACTTCATACACTCCTACTGCAATTCATACTGCAAATTGGCCATGTATATGATTAGCCTAGCACACTGGGGAGTATATAGCATAGGTAGTATCCGTAGCTGAGTATACAGGGTAAGAATCTCTCCCTCGGTTGGACCCCAAATATTATCTGAGAGTGAAAAAGACAGCTGGAATTTGTTGAGGCCTCTTGCCTGTGCTGCTTTCTTCCGCTCCTCTGCTGTGGGTCCAGTGGCTCATTGGCCAGCTAGTCCGTGAATTGGTTGTTCTCTCTCTCTCTTGCCATAGTTTCAGTGTTGTGACCCAGAGACAAACAAACACACAGGCTGTGGCCACCTGATGTGTCAGCCTGCCAAGATGGAATATGGCACAAGTCACTCGGCTTGCAGTGGCAGCATGTTGTATGTAGCACGTACTGTAATTACCCCGTGCGCAGCAGGGGGTAGAGTGATCGGTTTGTCTGTCAGTCAGTCTGTCTGTCCAAGCGGTTTGAGCAGTGAAGGCCTTGTTGAAGGCTTATTTCAGGATAGAAGTGTCAGAAATCAGAAAATACTAGCGTCTGCATAACTCACAGACCAGAGATCCACTCGAGAGGCTGAGAAAAGCTGCGTGAAATTCGTGCTTCTAATTTATACAACTTGACCACACCCTATTTCTAACATTACTGACGGTATCTCTTTCTGCATGCTGACATCACAGTATATCGTGGCCTAGCTAGCTCATCGTGCATGCTGTATGAATAATCGGTGGTAGGCCTATAGCTGTCAAGTCAAAGTTGCGCACGGGGTACGTGCTGCTGAGCACCTCTAGTTGGGTAGTGAGTTATTGTATCTTACACACACATGCACACACACACACACACACACACACACACATACACACACACACACACACACACACACACACACACACACTAGGTGAGAGTGGGTTGGGTAAATCGACTCTTGTGAACACACTGTTTAAGTCCAAAATCAGTCGCACCTCATGCACCCCAGGACCACACCCCATCCCCCGTACCACCGAGATCAACTCGGTCAGCCATGGTAGGTCCTTGTTGTCTATGTGTCTCACCACCGAGCTTAGTGTACATGTGCTGTAGCCTGGTACCCAGGCCCACATGCCCACGCTCGGAATGCAGAAGAGGGCCTGGTGACACTTGGCAAAATTCTCATATGTGCTGAGGTCAGCAGTCTTGATTTGGGGTAGGTGAATCGCGTTCGTCCATTGCCAATTACTGCATAGTAATTACATTCTTTACCGCGTGAAAAAGTGTAGCCATTTGTATAAATCGCTGTCCGCACGTGGGCCCTGTGTCCCATTACACCACTTGTGGTGATTCTGTGGCCATTGACACACAGGTGCATGAATTGTGAGGGTGGGCTTCTTATTGAATGCACTGATTGGTGTGTTGGCATTCCTGTTCAATAAGAGTTGGTGATAGTTTGCAGTCACTGCATTGCACTGTACAGTGTCACTCCAGATGTACCTTGTACATGCTTTGTACCAACCAAATAATGCTGTGAGAGAGTTGATCGATCTCCCTCCCTCCCTCCCTCCCTCCCTCCCTCCCTCCCTCCCTCCCTCCCTCCCTCCCTCCCTCCCTCCCTCCCTCCCTTCCTCCTCCCTCCCTCCCTCCCTCCCTCCCTCCCTCCCTCCCTCCCTCCCTCCCTCCCTCCCTCCCTCCCTCCCTCCCTCCATCCCTCCCTCCCTCCCCCCCTCCCTCCCTCCCTCCCTCCCTCCCTCCCTCCCTCCCTCCCTCCCTCCCTCCCTCCCTCCCTCCCTCCCTCCCTCCCTCCCTCCCTCCCTCCCTCTTTCTCCCACTCTTCCTCCCTCCCTTTCTCCATCATTCCCTACCCTGCCTCCTCTGTGCAGTGATTGAAGAGCAGGGAGTTCGCTTGAAGCTGACTGTCACTGATACCCCAGGCTTTGGAGACCAGATCAACAATGACAAATGGTGAGGGGAGGGTGAGGGAGAGAATGGGTTGAAATTTGTACTGCATTACTGTATGTGGGTGTATATACTATACGTAATATTATGTTGCTGCAATACACCTTCAAAGCATGGTTTATGCATACAAGTAGCTTGGCTCACTCAGCTACTGCTCCCTCGTTCCGTCCGCGTGAGTTCAGTGTCTAGCAGCACTATGTGCAGAGGTCTCATGAGCTCTCGCCTCCATCACTGTCTGGCATAGCTTGCTACTCTGACCCACCAACAGCGCTGTGCAATAGCGTCTCTGGCGAAGAGCATTATACGCATTACCCTGAGGTTGAGGTTGTAAGAAGGAAGGTTGTGCATGTCACTAGTCTATAGCTATTCCCGCCCACTGATAGCCTGACTTCTGTTACTCGCTCGCAGACAGACAGACAGACAGACAGACAGACAGACAGACAGACAGACAGACATCGAGAAATCTTAATGTACCTGAGAAACCCATCATTGATCATCTGTCCTTGCTCGCATGCCTACTCCTGTTTCATGTGCACAAACACACACCCTACCTCCCAAGCTGGACACCTATCTTGGAGTACATGACCGAACAGTTTGACAAGTATCTGAATGAGGAGGTGAGCATCAATAGGAAGAAGGTGATTCCGGACACTAGGGTCCACTGCTGTCTCTACTTTATCCCACCCACTGGACACAGGTCAGTGTGCTGCTCCATCCTCATTGTCGTTGTGATGATGTCACACCCTCACACTTTCACACCCCTTCCCTCCCTGCACTACAGCTTGCGTCCGATTGACGTTGAGTTCATGAAGCGCCTGCACCACTGTGTCAACATTGTCCCCGTGATTGCCAAGGCAGACACTCTCACCATTGAAGAGAGGGATGCCTTCAAGCTAAGAGTGAGCCATGGCCGCCTCCTTGTGTGTGTGTCACTAGTCAGTGCAGTGCTTACTGTAATTTAAATCAGCCAATCAGATCACATGGTAATCACATGTATAACAGAGCTGGCCTGATTATTTAATTTCGAATCTGGTTTGTTTGCACTTGTGTTATTTGCCTAGGGTAGAAGTCGTTCATACTCTCCTCATCCCTCCCCCCTCCCTCCTCCTCCCTCCTCCTCCCCCCTCTCCTCCTCCCCCTGCCTGTCCTTTTCCCACTCCCTCCCTCTTCCCCCTCTCCCCTTGTCTTCCTCCTCTTTCTCCTCTCTCCCAGATCCGTGAGGACATCCGCCACCATGGCATCAACATCTACCCCTCTGCGTATGGAGCGGAGGACGAAGAGGATGCAGCCACCAATACCAAGATTGAGGTATGTAGGTGGGCTGGACAACTGTGGTAATGTTCTCTCCCCGAAAGTGAGAGAAGTCCCACAAGGCAGGTATATTTGCAGGCTATGAGTGCTCCTCCTCTGCCTGCAGCAATTCATTCCTTTTGCGGTGATCGGTAGCGACCATGCGGTGATGGTGGGTGGGAAGAAGGCGATGGGGCGTCAGACAAAGTGGGGGTTCATTGAGGTTGAGAACAAGAAGCACTGCGAGTTTGCCCACATCAGAGACATGCTTATCAGGTGAGTGATCAACAGATCGCCTGCTGAGTAGGAGGAGTTTGGTGAGTGGTGGCAGCACCCTCCTTTGTCCCATGACATTGTACATCATGTAAGAGAATCAATAACCCAGTGCCGTGTGGTATCGCCACCCTTGTGTCTACCCTCTGTCTACCAGACATCATCGCACGTGACCAGATCTCCCAGGTCTTCCCCCGCGTTTTTGCATACTACAGGCGATCAAATACTGGCGGTGGGAATGGCCTGGAACAAGGCTAGCCTTGGATACCAGCTTGGTGGATTTCATACGTTTTTTTGTCCATATAATGCTTATATGGCTCACTCAAGCTGACAATGTGCAGCCATCGTTTGTTGACCATGGCATTTGCATGTGGGCCAATGAGGCAGGTCCTGCTAGTGTTCAATCTGTGATACATATACATATGTATGCACACACACACACACACAGGACGCACATGCAGGACCTGAAGGAGACAACGGACAAGGTACACTACGAGAACTTCCGTCACCAGCAGCTCCAGCAGTCCCAGAGTCAGGGCTACATTGGCGAGAGCAACATATAGACCCCCTCACACACTCCTGCCCTGCCAACCACTAGCTTTTTAATTCAGATAATTTGCCACTTAAAATTATGATAGGTGAATTTGGCTAGGACCTTATATTTTGTAGACTAGTGTAATATTTTCACATTGGTAGAGTGTACTGTAGTTCATGCTAGGATCTCAATCATGCATTGCATCATTTCTTGCGTGTAATGTTCTCTCACTGTAGAATGGAAATTTTTGACCAATTATATTATTATCGATGTCTGTTTCATCGTTTGCGTCGTTCCAAGGCCTCCACACCCAGCTTTGTTGCTTGCAGCACAACAAAAGCTGGGAATGAGGCTAGTTAGCATTAAATTGCTCCTGGGCTATTGATGTCGCCACCTTTTTGCTGTAGTACAACCCTCAAAGTTTTGAATTGCATTGAAAAAGTAATCTAATGTCTAGGTGAGTGTTTTGGATGTGTCTAGCTTGTCTTCGTATAGCTGGTAGAACTGTTCAGCAAGGTGGAGGAACACCTTGTCCACGTTGTCCGTCTCCTTCTGTGGTGGGGAACGGCACAAAATCAATGCCTTCAATGACGGATCAAATGGTAATGCAAACCACAGGAAGGTCTGTAGTTGCAACATTCACACCAGTCAAACCGCTTACGGCTGAGGTCTCAAAGTACTCCAGCTCTTTGCTTCCAGCAAAGGCTCTCCCCTCTTCCTCCCCCACGATCCTCTGGGTCCCCAGGTCTACCTTGTTGGCCACCACAGCACCTGGGAGGGGTACCTCAGCTGCTGGTCTCCGGGCCCTCACTCTCTCCAGCCACTTTGGGCAGCCAGAGAAGGACTCAGCACTGGTAACATCATAGACAACCGCCACCACTCCAGGGTGCTCCCACTGTGTGGGGGGGAGGGGGTACTTATGTGTGCATGCATGTGACCAATGAAGCCAAGTACATGTACTTGGATAGTCTAATTCCCCTGTTTTGGGGATGCTCCTTGGAAAAATAGCATCTCCAAAACAGATTGAGAATCCACATTATTGCTCGTAGTAGGGAAACATTGTAGTGTGACACTGGAACCAGAGAGGATTTGGGCTGGGAATGAGATGAAAGGGGGAGGGGCTGTAGAAAAGAGGGACTGGCTCACAAATTGTTGCACGTAGTCTGAGAAGATCTCCTTGCCAGCGCAGTCGTGGATGTACAGCTCCTGTGTAAAGGAAGCAATAGGTCATCATTGTGGCATGTCAATGGCTACTAGTCTTGCAAGACTAGAATTACCCTTGAGGGGTTTACCACGATGGTGGCTAATGAGGGCCTGGACTAGGCTGCTACCACTCACCACTGTTACATCGGTGTCAGGAATGTGCACAGCCTTCACACAGATGTCCACACCAGTCGTCTGTTATGCAGAGTGAGGTACATGTTGTTTATACACTTCTATATATATGTGCACTGCATTTGGCATAGATGCACCCTGAATTTCTACTGTCTGCAGCTAGCTGTATAGCTTACCATTGTGTACGTCTTTGCAAACTGTGTTCCATCGCTCACGAAGCTCTGAGTGAGGGCAGTCTTCCCCACTGTAGAATCTCCTGCATGTGCAGATATTAATTATTACCACTCCGCCATCAATCAGGCCAATGTCGCAATGACCTGATATTTATATCCGCCTGTACGAACTTACCTACGACGATACACTTCGCTCTCAGTACCAGGGGCATTTCAACCTGCCTGTAGGCTGTGTTGTAGTTTTTAGCTACGTCGCTGCCATAGAAACAAGGTGGGCTATAATTGGGGCGAGCCTGAGCGAGCCTTTATGTTTGATCGATGCCTAGATCTAGCCTCGTACCCAGGCTCTGTACAGAGCCTGGGTACGAGGCTATGCCTAGATCTAGATAGCGCCTGGCGCGGCGCCTAGCCTCGCCGTAAATTTTAAATCAGCGAATTTCACTTGCACGTGCACAATAATCAACGAACGTCGAACTCGCCGAACCGTCTACCTACCTACCTGTTCGACGAACGATGGCGACAACAAAGCATGATGGAGACCACTCGTGGACATTGGCTAGAGCACCATGAACATACGGGGGGCGCGCATAGAGGACAAGCGTGGAGGGTCAGACTAGAACATTCCTCCTCGGTGGCGACACTGACAAAGACGGAGACAGCTCGTGTACCTACATGTACCACCATGCATGCCATGGCCGGGGTTAGTCTCGCGGGTTACACTCAACGTGTATCAGCAAAACATTTTTTGACCGAGAATACTAACCAAATCACCATAGTAGTCCATTATGCAAACCACGCTAAGCAACCATCCTATGCACACAACACCAATGCTCCCACCCCCCATGCTCCCACCCCCCATGCTCCCACCCACCCCCATGCTCCCACCCACCCCCCATGCTCCCACCCCCATGCTCCCACCCACCCCCCATGCTCCCACCCACCCCCCATGCTCCCACCCACCCCCCATGCTCCCACCCACCCCCCATGCTCCCACCCACCCCCCATGCTCCCACCCACCCCCCATGCTCCCACCCACCCCCCATGCTCCCACCCACCCCCCATGCTCCCACCCACCCCCCATGCTCCCACCCACCCCCCATGCTCCCACCCACCCCCCATGCTCCCACCCACCCCCCATGCTCCCACCCACCCCCCATGCTCCCACCCACCCCCAATGCTCCCACCCACCCCCCATGCTCCCACCCACCCCCCATGCTCCCACCCCACCCCCACTTACCATGGCGGTGAAAGGTATTCAGCTAGGGTAAGGTTAGGGTGAGGGCTCACCTCACCTTAACCTCACCCGCGCTAAACCTAGCCCGAATGGCTTAGACACAAATGGACTCTCCTTTTATACCCGCTGACGCCTAGCTGCTGGCAAGAATCACGCTCATCTCTGTCCACAGTTTACGCGTGCACAAGGAAATTTCCCGCCATAACTGAATAATCGCAGATGCGAGCCAATCAGATCGCAGCATTCCGGTGCAGCAGCTAACTCGCGCAAACGTAATGCTGCGATCTGATTGGTTGGCATCTGCGTTGTTCAATTTTGGCGGGAAGCACGCGTAAACTGTGGACAGAGATGAGCGTGATTCTGTCTCTGTCGTTTTTCTTCGCTCACCGATGCCGTTGGCCTCCTCTGGTAGGCCCTCTGCCATTGGCGCTCCCTCTGTTGAAGCCCTTGTAGTTGACTCGGATCCGAATGCTGCATGTTCCGTAGGCAAGTAGCTAGCTAGGATGGACCCGACAAGGTGCCGTGGTTGTTGCTGTGACAGTTAGGCTTGAGACTCCATTTCTATTAGCAGTCCATCTGGCCGAATGTAAGTGAAGAGAGAGAATGGGAGAGAGGGAAAGTAAAGAATGGAAGACATGGAGGAAGATGTCAACTGTCCTGTATGCATATGTAGTAAAAAAAAAAACCTGCGGAGATAGCCACCATGCTAGTTTAGTAGCTAGTTATGAATCTAGTTAGCATTGAACTAATTTGTAACCTGCCAGTGAAATAGGCATCTGCTATGCTTCTCACTCTTTAGGAGAAGACTTAGGAAGAGATGAGGGAGTTGGTAGATGGCCTCCTTGGATAAAGAAGTAAATGGAGAGTGAGAGTTGTGTGGCAGGAGAGGAGAATTAAGACTGGTGGTGTAGCTAGCTAGGTATAGTGAAGAGTGCATGGATGATACTACATAGCTCTTAAAACTGAGGAAGTGGATGTGTAGTTCCCACGCAGGGTTTTTAAGTGGGCCAAATTAGAGCTAACACTTACATATATTACTTAGACCATGGTCTATAGCAATTACTTGAATGAATGAGGGCATAAACACCTGTGGAAGCCCAGAAAACATCAAACCTTCCTCCTAATTGGGTGAGCGTGAGCGAGCCCCAAACTAGTCGTAGTCGAGAGTGGCTCACGCTGTTGTTGATATGTCTCCCATACCGTAAATCTTACAGTGCAGAACATGTACCAATACTGAGTGAACGTACGAAACTTTGCACTCATTTCCGGACATCGTACTGTAAATCTCCGCCGTGTCTGGTACTGAGAAGTTCAAGTTGCTGTACGATGGCGACAACAAACATGCAGACTGCCGCTCGTGACCTACCTATTCATTGCCTAGAGGCCTAGAGCGAACAGTCTACCTCTGTACCTCCTCAGTGGCGTCAGCAAACACGAACACCGCTACTGGACCTACCTATGCATCGAACTCTGAGCTGTACATGACATGTCCTACAGAACACATGGTGTGCTGGATCAGTGTGCTGCATGCATATAGATTGTGTGCCATGTCGCCGCTAGACTGCTTCAGCTAGCCTGACTCGTAGTTCCTGTCACGGTTGTGCATATGTGTGTACTTTTGGTGTGATAATATTTCTGGGGCCTGTGTGAGGTTGTGCTGTGCTCATGCAGTCACATTCTGATGACAGTCTTGTATATACTGTTCCACATGCATGTGATTGTGCACTCGCTCACGCTCGCCCCACAACGTCACACATTCCACTAGTTAGCTTAGAGCAACATTCTTAGTCTCGTTCCCAGCTGCAGCTGCAGATCCCGAACGCGTGCACGTTCGGGGTCTGGGAATGAGACTATATACAATTCTGTTATAGCTGCTGTTATCAGTTACTCCGCTGCCATAGAAACAAGGTGGGTAACTTAGTAGAAAAACAACTCATGAAGGCGGCATGTCAACAACGCACTGTATACATGTTAATCCACAAGGTTGACAATTCTGTGCGACCGTCTTGGAATGATTAATGGTTCTGAATTCTCAACAGTCACCTCATGGGGGGTCCCTCGGAATTCATACTGGACCCTGAGGTACTTTTTCTCCCCAACACAAGGGTCATAAAATCCTGGGATGTTGGCCTTTGAATTCTCATGAAGGATCAGTTTGGAGTCCACCACCAGGCACTGCAATGGAATATGGACATCAATAATCTTAGGAGAGGAGATAAGGCTGCCATCGGTTTGCATGTCAAACAGCTTCCCATACCATGCCGCAAGGATGAGCAGACCGTGTCTAGCCTGCTCAGATGTCACCGCTCTCTCAAATGTTTCCTTCATTAGTTCAACAGCGGCTTCAGCTTCACGCTTCTTTTCCAGCATCTCTCTCATTTTCTCTGCTCGCTTGTCTTCAATCTCTTTCAGTCGCTGTCTTCTGAGGAGTGGGGTGATTGCAAAGGCCTTGAAGCAGCCATACAGGGCGAGGGGGACAACTGTGGCATAAAACACGGCAGGTATGCTGAGCATATGGGAGACCTGGATCCGAACTTGGAAGCTCATCGATGCCCGGATTAGTCTCAGTTTCAGAACCACTCCGTCCTCCATCCCAAGCAGTACTGTCCCTCCGATTCGAGTAAGTGTTGCAATCTCCTGATCGGCCCCATAGAACACTGAGACCCCCTTTGTTCCCACTTTGAGTCCTCCTCTGAGGGAATACTTTCCCTCGGGCTGATAGCGAACAAGCCCCTTAACAAATGAGCTGTTGTAGCCCACCTGTGCCGCGGTAATCAACTCTGTGGTACTGGACAATTTGTGTACAATCTGTGTGGCTACTGCACTGCCGGTATTCTTGATGGACAAGCTGGCGGACGTGGTGTCAGTAAGTCGTCTTGTCACAGTGCCGTTTGCAGATAGCATCACTCCATATGGGGACATGGTAGCAACACTCTGTGTGGTCAGGTACATTCGGTCACTGAGATTGTGGTAGGTGTCAACCCCAACAGCCGGCTGGTTTCCAACCAGAGTGGACACCTTCACCCAGTTCTGCTTGGAGAGGAGATGCCTCACAGAAAACTGGATGCCACCGAAAAGTGCACCACGAGTTGAGGCGACAGTTCCTGCTACGGTCGCGAAGGTGGATTTAGTGAGTTCAGCATCTACAGATTGGTCAATGGAGATTTTTTGAACCGAAACAGGTTGATTGTCGGTTCCATCCACTAGTGGTGTGGCATCTACATCCATCTGAAACCCTCCCTGAGGGTTGACCTGCTGTATGTAAGTTCTCTCTTCCCACAAGGACTTCAGCTTCTCATACTCCTCCAGCAGTTCAGAGGGAAGTGTGGTCCGCTCGATGATTGCCATGTCATCCTCTAGGCCCTTCTTCCCATTCCTGTTGTAAATGGCCCTTGTTCTGGGGTCGCTCAAGATGCGGTAGGCATCCTGGATGCGATGGAAAAAATTACTGGCAGTCTGTTGCTTCTGGGGGTCCTGATATCTGCATGGAAAAAGTAATTTGTTTATTCGGGAGCTATCCACTTGTATGCTTACCATTCAGCACAAGAACATGCAGTGCCTGAGGCTAGCTATTAGTAAAACCCAGTACGAACAGAACGAACAAGAGAGCAGTTCGCTAAGACCGAGGTACAACTTTCTTTGTACACAGATGGTTCCATAAAAGTACCCTCCAAGTTAGGGTTAATACATACCACTGCACTTCACAGCATCGTAACGTAAAAGTAGCCTTGGTTCGATCTTTACCTCCTTCCTGAATACTGTATCAGGTGTGTAGCCCTATCAAACTTAGGAGGCTACGATCAGTTGAAATAATTAGTACCTGCTAAGCAGTCATCTGACTTCTGGTGCCATATATTTCAGTATACATGTACCTTAAGGTCACTATTATTTGCGGGTACTAATTTTAGCGAATTTGGCATGCAGCGGATTTGGCGAGTATTAATTTTAGCGTTTTAACTCACCAGAGCTGCTGGCAACTAATCCGTTCAAGAGGCAACCACGCTACTCAGCATGGCTCAGTCTGCTGGTAAAGGCTAGTGCAACAGGTAGGACAAACTCACTTTTCCGAATGATGTCTCAGGTCTTACTTTCACCTCGTAGATAGCCTCTGATTCTTACTATACAGCTAACTACCTTCGCAGATCGCTTCGTAGGTGGCTAGCTTGTGACTCGCTCCAATTAATGCACACGTATGTGACGTCACATGGTGCTAAGGATATTGTTTGCGGGTTCAAAATTTAGCGATTTTTTCAAATTCGCTAAAATTAATACCCGCAAATAATAGTGACCTTAAGGTATACCATCTGTGTAACTCTAGCCAAAGGGGAAGTACCTTGAACCCAAGAGTGTATAATAATAAGAAGAGAGTATCGAACTCGCTATAGGCTAACGTTGAATGTATGCGGAAAGTAACGTGACATCCGGTATGGTGCTAACGTCAAAAACACAATCTTACCTGACATAGACGCCATGGTTACCGTACCACAGCTAGCTAGCCTCTTTGACTCAACGATCAAGGCGTGTGTGCAGCAAGTAAACTCGGCCATATCGGGGAGTACAATAGTTGACGAGTCCGTGTGGATCACGTGCACCATACTGGATGTCACGTTACTTTCCGCATACATTCAACGTAGCCTATAGCAAGTTCGATACTCTCTTCTTATTATTATACACTCTTGCTTGAACCTTAATGCCCTAACTCACTGACCTCTGACAGTGACCAGGACAGTTCAAGTCTTGCTGAGGTTCCTAAGTTTTAACCCTACTATAGGACAGTGGGTAACCCAGTCAAGCAACAAGGGTGAGAAGACCCAATACTGCTTACTTTATGCTGCTGGCTGGGCCATGCAAGAAACTCCATGAGGTGATCTGCAGACGTGAAGTTATATCCTTTGTCTGAATGCAAATTTGCTCAGATAGTTATTTCAGTCTAGATCCTAAACGACCAGTCCCTTCGACCAAAGACTATGCGAGTCTATTGCTCAGATAGTTGGTTGTCCCTACTGAGTACCACTGTACCGTTCTCAAGGAGACCCTGGGCAGCAAGTTAAATGAGGTTGCATGGACCTACGTATACGGTATAACATCCTTATCCGAGAAGCTGACCTACTCAATGTGAAGGGAGAAGCTGAGTGGACTCCCAGTCCCGGGATAGAACCCGGTACCTTGATGCTATGAACCAGTGGCATTACCACTGCACCACAACCCCAACCCTACAAATAGTTTGGTCACAGCAAGGAAGATTAGTATGGACAACCAAAAAGTCCCAGGTTCAAATCCCGCCCGTTGCTTCAGAGGTAAAGTGATTCAAAAGTGTTTACTTTACTCCTACTCTCCCTGGGAAGCTATAGTTTGGCTGAAAGGGCCTGGAGGCAAAAATTAAGCACCCTTGCCTTTTACCACTACTTGCTGACCTGTCAGGGTGGTAGACGCGGCAGAGGCGACGGTACGCGCTCCTGATCTCCTCTTGCGTCGCGCCTCTGTCCACGTTGAGCAGCGAGTAGTACTCAAAGTCTTCCTCTCCCTCCAAGATCTCCTCGTCCAACGGAGTGGCCATCACATCGCAGTTAAATCGGTGTGCATTATTTGGAACACGAAATTGCTAAAATTAATTTTAATAACCACCATGCGGTTGCTACGTGGGTATTAATTGGGATTAATAAAACAAACAGCAAACCTGCACATGCAGCTAGGCATAGGCGAGCAGAAATGAGGAGACGCTGGGAGCCATCCTCGGTGCTTCCTGACCTGCCGGTAGCGGAATCGAGGAGGTCAAAAGTCGAGGCGGAGCACGACCAGTACTTGGCCACGCTGCAAGAGAGAAACAGGTAGACGGTCTACAGGTGTCCTGGCTCATCCTGCTTTGTAGAAAAATGGGGTGCGGGGGGTTACTTTTCTTTTACTATGCAAATTACACAAGTGAACCCTAAACACGTCTTTCAGCCTGACTGCAGCTGATAAAGGCGGTACAGGCTGAGTTGTACATTCTTGTAAACTACTTCCAGGCTTCTGAGGAGGCTTCAACAGAAGGACAGCCACCAAATTGAGCTAGAGAAACGGGAGCAGGGCTTTGCTCTCTACCTGAATGGAGCCAACCTTGCCCACCCCTCCCTGCCTCTACACTCCAGAAGGATGAAAGAAATGACCAGCAGAACTGCAAAGACTGCAGGTAAGAAACTGACGTAGCGTTAGCGACAGTACGTTAGCATCCGTATGCTATACAGTATTTATACAGACCCTAACCACACCCTAACCCCACCCTAACCCATATAAAATAGTGTATAGCATATGGATGCTAACGTACTGTCGCTAACGGAAAATAGAAACTGTAGCTGCCATATGCCATAACCACACCCAGCTTTGTGTTGCTGCACTGCAAGCGGCTGGGTGGGAGCCTGGACTTGAGGCTAGTAGATCATTTTACCTCCTTCAGATTCGAGTCTTGCAAACGCACACCCAGATAAAAGGTATGTTTGTACAATCATGGCATTCAATTTTGGATTACACCTATGTTCCTCTAATTCTGAGTTGATTGTACTAAGGTTCACTTAAGGGATTGCCACTTGTGCTGCAGTGACCTGAGGGCAAAGACTGCCCCATCCAAAAGGAAGGGGTGGAGCCATGAATTGGATTCTGTGCAGCTGAGGGTTGAAGAAGGAGACCCTGTCCGTGTCAAAGCACCAGGTATAGGTGGGCACAAATACTAGCCTACCCACTGTAACATTGGAAATGTTGACATAATTATTGACTTCTAACAGCCACATTGGGTTCAACGTTATGAAGACCGAGACTGCTTTGCTATGTTGTGTTTGTATGTATGTAACTATGTAATGTTTCTCCTACTAGAGATTCTGACCGGCAACTATGAAGAAGACTTTGAAACCACTGTTGTGGAAGAGTCTTGTGTCACAGAGGTACTGCAGCTCTATAGCATTAATTTATTTAATTTCCGTGGTTTGTTGGACGGTTGAGATCTTCACAAGGTGAGTGATGTTGTTGCTCTTCTCTAGCGAGACAGCAATGGTGAAGGTGGTACTGCTGGGGAGCTAGCTGTCAGTTTTGAGGACCTCAAGGTGCTGAGGAGTAGTCTGGAGGGAGTCGTTCAGGACAGCCTTCCTCACAGCAAAGTACGTTATTGTATGAGTGCTTGTGCTGGACTGACAGAACAGTACATGTTGTAACAGTATTACTTGCTAGTTACAACTCCAGTATACTGATTGCAAGTTAAGTATACTGAGTGCACTCCCATGCAAGAATACTAGTCAAGTATACTGCTTAATCCCTCCCTCAGAGCTGTGACTCTCTGGAGTCTGTCAGCAGTTGTTCTGAGGAGCTGGAAGACTCAGACAGCACACCTCTCCCTCCTCCACCAGGAGATGGCATAGTCCTTGAGTTTGCGTCTCTCCCACCCACCAGCCACAGCTCCGATCACCACTTCCAGGCAACCCAATCACTTTCAGCCACCCAGAAGAGGAAAGAGATCCAGGAGGGCATTACCTCTGGGGAAGACTCTAGTTGGGAGGCCAAGCACGTGGTGGAGGCTGTGCAGCAAGAGAACAAGACCTTGGGACAGAGTGCACCGCATCACTCTCCTGCTGAGGAAGGCAGCAGTGATTCAACTGAGGAAGACTGCCAGGCTGATGCTGCAGAGGCTGATACTAGGATGAGCCCAACATTGAGAAGGTGCTCACTGGCTGACTCTGAAGGAGGTGCTCCACACAAGAGGCATTCAGAGCTGGCCCCATCCAGGCCAATGGCATCACCTGGAGGTCCACCACAGCCTACCCTCTCCTCTCTGTCCTCCACCATTGAGCCTGACCACCAGGGGAGTGGGTGTGGTCCTGAAAGCAGGGGTGACGGTGGTGGGGTGGATGGTGGGAGTATGTTCAAGGGATCTAATGCCTCCCAGATGGCTGGTGGTGTCTCAGATTCATTCACGGAGCAGACGCTCAAAGTTATCACGGAGAGAGTGAGGCGATTGGATGCAAGGTATGAGGTTGACGCTGTTAGGCTCACTGTACAGCCAGTGGTAACATTCTGAACTTCTGTTATTGCAGGAAGCAGCGCAGACTTCTGCACCTGCTGGAGAGGATAGACCAGCCCACTCCCAGTCCCTCCCCCCTCCCATCCACTGTAGACAGCAGCCCCTCCCCTCTCCCACCCCCTGCAGATAGCACCTCCAACCCCCTCCTATCCACTACTGAGAGCAGCCCCTCCCGGTCCCTTCTCCCACCCACTGCAGACAGCAGCCCCTCCCCTCTCCAACCCCCTGCAGATAGCAACCCCAACCGCCTCTCTTCTACTGCGGACAACAGCCCCTCCCCTCTCCCACCCCCTGCAGAGAGCAACCCCAACCGCCTCCCATCCACTGTGGACAATAGCCCATCCACTATGCAGGCTGACGCAATTGCAATAGCAGGAACCACCCCTTCTGAGTTGCATGGCAATAGACCCAGCTTGCCCAGTACCCGGTACTCCACCGATCAGTCCCTCCCATCCTCCCAGCACCCCACTAACCACGACAGAACTGTCTCGGACAGCTTCGCTCCTTGTTCACTGGACATCCAATTCCGGATTCTCTCTAATTGGGGCCATCCCAGCCTGGTTGGACTGACAGAGGTGAGCTCTTATGTGGAGTGGTTTGGTTATGTTTGGTCACATGACCATCGACTGATCAGTTTTGCCAAATGTGGTAATGTGACATTGCAGTATACAACAGATGTAGGTGTGGATGGGTGTGGCTTACCATATTTTGCCCGTATTCTACCACAGTAGTCACGGTGGATTTTTGCCATTGTCAAAGGGTCACCGGAAGTACGTTTAGCAGCATGGTCATGGCCAGATTTCGGACGGTCACAGCTCTATGTACAGTGTGTATTGCAGTGACCACCCCTTGCACTCTCAACCTTTCCACATGCAATCACACCACACATTATACCAGTAGCAGATGCTTGCTACAGATTGTTACACATTAGCCTGGTGTGAGCAACTGCTTACCAAATTGAATAACGCATGATTGTGCTCAGGTGGAATTTTTCTCAAACTTGGACGGTAGACGTGTATGGTTGCCAAGCAACAGAGTCCACTGCTCTGAGCCCAGTAAGGGTCTGGAAAGACTGGTCAGTGGGAAGATGAAGGTGAGGGTGTACTTCGCTCTGTGACGTGGTGTCCATCATAGTAGGAGGGGTGCAGCCTCACGTTGTACATATGTGTGTAGATAGCAGTGGTGTTCATGTGCTGTACTTATAGCTGCATTATGGCATTGTGTACTGTGAAATGGTAATGCATACTGTTTTGCTGCACCTGCTACTGAAAAGCCACCGGTAGTTTTGCAGTAGTGATAAAGCCTTTGGCTATGTGGTCTCCGATTGTGGCCTACATTGCAGCCATAATACCAATTGTGCACAGCATAGAGTACATGTGCACGTTCTCTAACATGCAGTTATTAACTTTACCATGGTTGACGTACAGGGTATGTCCCTCTGTAGACCACTAACTCTCGGCACATGTGGACGCATTCCATGTCTCCTGCCCGTCCCATCACCCTCACCTTCACCCTCCCCTCTCACATCGTCACGGCTGATCCCCTTGAAGCAGTGTCACGGATGAGAGTGTGGAACTACAACCGGAATGTGCACGTGAGTCACTGGCAACAGGCCTCCCTCCCCCACCTCCCTCTCCCACCTCACCTGCCAATGTACTACATGTACCACCAGTGACTTCACACATCTCATAAGACAATCCTCTATCCAGACTTGCAAACAGTTTTCAATTCCCATAAAAAGAATGTGTACTTCTTAACCAGTTCATGATAAACATCTCGGCAGCTCCTACAGTGCACAACACAACTGACAGTCTACATACCCTAGAATCCGGTGTCGTGTTTACCAGAGCATATGTGTTGTTCTCAGGAGCTGAATGTGGGTGTGAAGGAAGCGCAGGTGTTAATAGGAGGGAGTCTGGTCTGGGAAGGCACCATTGAAAAGGCAAGCTTGAGGCGCAGTGGTAGCCTCGTTCCCAGGCCTTCCTCACCCCAGCACACTGCAAGTGACAAACGATGGGTGAGAATTTCTGGGAACAAGGATTTTTATTGTGCACTGGCGTCCACCCTGGAGGGTTTCCGTGAGATCACAAGCCACCGTGTGTACCACTCTTCTTCCGTGCAGGGGTGTGGCACTCAGGTGTTTGACTACTTCACTGAGATCTCACTAGGTGAGGGTACCTCGAGAGCACAGCCCATCTGGATGGACTCCACTCCCTTCCCCCTCCCTCTTCTTGATGACCCCCTCCCCCCTCTTGAGAGACCCCCCAGTAGCCGCCCCTGCAGTGGCAGAATGAGTGGGTTGAGGGGACAGCTGCTCAGCCGGATGGAAAGTGAGCCATCGTCACTCCTCCGCTCCTCCTCCTCCTCTCACCTCCCCACCTGCTTTGATAATCACCCCCCAAGGCTCAAGACGGCCGTGAGTTAGATCAAGAGTTAGATTTAAGCTGCACAGATGTTTTAAATTATGTATACATAATATGCTTTTGCTCCATGGCAACACAGGTGTTGTCCAAGGGTCGACACCCACGTCCCCTGCTCTCCACAGTCTCTGACAGCTGCCTTCTTACAGACAGCAACCAGGACAGAGAAGGAGGGAGGGCCAGAGTACGTACACACTGCACTTTGTGAATAGTTTGCTGGCAATTTTTTCTGAACATGATCATACTTTCTCTCTCCTTCCAGGCCCCCTCTGTCCCCCCTCCAACCACACCCCCACTCTCCCTTATGGAGCCTGCCAGCAGCTCTGCCGGGTCCCGCCCCCCTACTGCCCTGGAGCTGTCCCTTGCTTCAATCTCAAGGTTTGACCACACCCACCTCGGACAGATTGGGAGGGACACACAAGGTAAGGAGCAATCCACGCACGAGCATTTACTGGGGATGGTGTTGGACTCTAGCCCCATTCCCAGGCCCTTCCAAGTGCCTGGGAACGAGGTTAGTTGGACTCCAGCATATGATGTTTCCTATTGCTACTGTACTCGGACATTGTGTCTGATTTCCTCATACAGACAACATTCTGGAGGCCTTTCTGTCAGAGTATCGACAAAAGAGCCAGAGCTCCAAGTCTGTGTCCTCTAGATCTGCTGACCTTTGTGATGGTGATCATGAGGAGGAGGAAGAGGAGGGGGAGGGGTGTGTTCCAATCCCGGAGCTCCCTTCTGGCCGGAAACTGACAGTGGTCATCCTCACCACATGGGGAGACCAGTACTATGTGGGATTGAACAGCATTGAGGTATTCACTGCATCAGGAGAGATGGCAGACATCCAGAAGGTGAGTTTTTGCAATCAGGCAGCCATTTTCTGCAGGCAGAAACCGAAGCACACACAATGTTTTGGCCCTCAATACAGTGATGTTCCCTCTGGCCCAGATCTCTGCAGACCCAGCAGACATCAACGTTCTTCCGGAGTACTCCAATGACCCTCGAGTGGTCCAGAACCTCCTGGACGGAGTGAACCAGACACGAGATGACTTGCACATGTGGCTGGCCCCCTTCTCCCCCGGCAGGCCCCACACGGTCTCACTGACCTTCACCTCCCCCACCACCCTCGCCATGGTCAGGATATGGGTGAGCATAAGGACATGCAGCCAATTGTTTCCGTCATATCTTTTGACACACCTGTTTGGATTGAATTTGATTTTGTGATGTAATTGTGCCATTAATAAGACTATACCCTCTCAATTTTTTAAAATCCTACTTTGGTTGGTTCATTGGTTGAAGATCTCATTATGTTGTCAGTGAATGGTTGGTTGTGCTCTGTTCCTATCAGAACTATAACAAGTCTCGCATCCACTCGTACCGGGGAGCCAGGCTTGTGGAGATGTACCTTGATGCAGAGATCATCTTCAGAGGAGAAATTGCAAGGTGAGCATTGATGGTACCCATGAGGATGGTTGGACACACTCCTGGGTGGGTGAGAGAGAGGAAGGAGGAGGAGGAGGAGGTGTTGCATGTACATGTTGGACGTTCATTTTTTGGTGTGTTCTGCAGGGCCAGTGGCAGCCTCATGGGGGCCCCTGAATCATTCGGAGAGGTGAGTGCTAAGATCTTATAACTCCACTTGAACTGCCTAGCCTATTGCTTGCATGACCTACATAGATAGTTAGCAGAGAGCAATGAATGCCTGCATGAAGTTCGTCTCTATAGTACGTACGTATTAGACGGTACCCAAGCAGGGCTAGAGAAACTGTTGTGTCAACTTTTGTAGTCAGTGCAGTGACAGTATAATGTGTTTCCTCCCATGCTTGCAGACCATTCTGTTTACAACAGACGAGGACATTCTGCTCAGAGTGGCTGAGCATGATGAAACATTCCAGGGAGAAGTAGCTGGTTGCCATGGCAACAGTGATGAGGCAGATGCTGAGAGACCCGACACTGGTGATAGTGGAGGTGATGGTAGTGAGGGTGGTAAGGGTGGCAACGGAGGGAGGGAACGTCCATTCACGGCTACCAATCAGATCCAGCACCCCCAAACTGATCCCACACCACCCCAGCTGGTTGGACAAGGTAAGGTCCCTATCCCGCTCTACAAGTCCCACATGCTGCAGCAATGTGGGAGGCCTCTGTGGGGTGACACTGTCTGACTGTCTCTGCAGTGGTGCAGCTGATGCTCACTGCTGGGTGGGGAGACCCCGACTCTCTGGGACTGGCGGGGGTGGAGCTGCTGCACACTGATGGCCACACCCTCCCTCTCACCACCCAGCAAGTCCAGGTGAGCCCTCTGTGTGAGCTCTGATTGTACACACATGCTCATGGCCCTCGGTGTTGTCTCCAGGTATGCTACTCGGACCAGAGCGAGCCAAGTGGTGGCACGGAGGTGGGAAGGTACGTGATTTGTATTGTTTCATTGACAAGTGCTCTCCCCTCCCTCACTCTCTCCCTCCCTCCTCCCTCCCTCCCTCCCTCACTCCCTCACTCTCTCCCCCTTCCCTCCCTCCCTCACTCCCTCCCTCCCTTCCTCCCAGGCTCATTGATGGAGTAAATGTAACGACAAATGAGGACAACATGTGGCTGGTGCCACACCCATCCACCTCCCACCCTCTCACCCTCACCATCACACTCAGCACACCCACACCCCTGCACGGCCTGAAGGTGTGGAACTATAACAAATCTCTTGAGGACAGCTACTGTGGGGTGAGTTCCATCCTAACCCAGTTCGTAATCAGTGGTTAGTTTTGAACTGTGAAGAGAGCACTGGTACTGGCATGCTATGGTACTCACTGGGACAGTTTTGCATGAGATGGCAGTGGTTTGACTTTAGTGGTCTTGACGTGACACTACTAGGAAGACTAGCAAGAAGGAATACTTGAAATGTGGAATGCAGTTGTCTACAACCAGACCCATATATTGACGGATTACACGGACCATTAGTTGTCAGTAACTATGTGAGCAAGCGGCTAGCTGAAGTGTCCATCAGTCACCTCCCTCCCTGTTCCATGACTTGATCCCATCCTCACAGGTGAAGGTGGTCCATGTGTACCTCGATGGAAGAAGAGTGTCTCCCGAGGGAGGCATCTTGCTCAGAAGAGGTGGGCCCGGATCTAGAGTTACTGGATTCATATATAGTTTCACTTAACGGATCGCTGTTCATGGTCTGATCAGCACACTTCCGAAGTGGCTTAGATTATTCTCAAAGCAGGATTTTCTGACACTGCAGCTCCTGGCCATGTGCACTACGACTTTGGTCAGCTCCTCTCCTTTCAAGCCATGCTCCACCCACCCAGCAACCCTCCAGGACCCTCCCACACACTACCCAGCGGATGTATCCTCTCAAACATCTCCAAAAGTGGTCTGCATGCAGACAGTTAACTCTGTTTACCTTGCTACCGTTTGACAGGAGCTCTACCAAAAGAGTGTATTTTAGATCTAAGTTGAATACCAGTACCCCTGTTGATCTCTGTCCGTTCGATTCTCCCATTGTTCCTTGACTATTTTCAGTTGTCTACCAGTTACAGCTGCTGAGCACATGGGGGGACCCCTACTATATTGGACTAAACGGGTTGGAATTCTATGATGAGCAGAGAGTGTGTGTTACTCTCACTGAGAGCAGTATCCTCACATGTTCAGTTATGCATGTATTCACATTCCTGTCTGATCTGCTCCTGCTGCTGGAGTATGCCTAGCCTCATTCCCATGGCCAGGATGGGGCCTGGGAATGAGGCTGGAGTTGCCAACCTTTGTGTTGGGCCTTCTCACCCATAGCTTGCCAACCTTTGTGTTGGGCCTTCTCACCCATAGCTTGCCAACCTTTGTGTTGGGCTTTCTCACCCATAGCTTGCCAACATTTGTGTTGGGCCTTCTCGCCCACAGTTTGCCAAGCTTTGCGTTGGGCCTTCCTTGATGATGTCAGCAACTGGGTGAACAGGTTTCTCTGTATTACATGTTCACGTACTGGCTCATGCCCTTGCTGAAAAATCCGGAAGATTGTTGCTCTTTTAGTGCAACAGTGCGCAGCAGATGTTGACCTTGACCGTCCTGACCAGATGTTGCTGCCTTCCCTGCCAGTGTGAATGTGCTGGAGGGGGTGAGGGGGGATGTGCGCACACCAGACAAGCTGATCGATGGGGTGTTTGATACAGCAGATGGAACTCACATGTGGCTGGCTCCCGTCCTGCCAGAGGCAGTCAACTGTGTGTATGTGGTGTTTGATGAGCCACGGACCATGTCTGCTATCAAGCTGTGGAACTATGCTAAGACGCCTAGCAGAGGGGTCAAAGAGTTTGCTGTGAGTTATCAGACTTTTGTGATCGCGTCCATAGCCTCACTCCAAGGTCATTCCCACTCATAACTGACTAGAGTGGGAATGGGGTAAATTCAACCCTCCTGATCACATCATGCACTATTCTTCACGCGTGCACACACTATAGGTCCTAGTAGATGACCTCCTTGTCCACACAGGAGTCCTCCCTCCTGTCCCCACCTATGCCCGGGGCATCCTCCCCACCCTCACACCCCCACTCAAACCCCACACCGTTTCCCTCCTTGATGCCAGCAGTGATGTGATAGGAGGGGAGGAGCTGGGAGAAGGGTGAGGACAGTCCGGTGTTCGGAGTATGATTCTGGTTTAGTGTTCATCCAAAAAGGGATACTAGTTAACCACCTTTTTTTTTTATTTTGTGTGGGCTTCAATGGAATTTTTGGAGGCCATAACTCAGGCATCTCAAATCTGGGATGCAGCATATCTGCTAGCCTCGTTCCCAGGCCGCGTGGGAGGAGGCCTGGGAACGAGGCTACATATCTGCATGGTGACCATGCAATGGGTACAAGGGGTTGACATTGTCATAGCAACAAAAGCTTGGAATATTATTTTAGCCGAATAAGGTCTATATACTAAAGTTTTTAGCAAACTAGAGGATACCACTGAAATACGTTGTACCTAATTATTGTCATCCCATTATGCTCCAGTGAGATCCAGTTGACTAACGACCAGAAGGTGATGACCGCAAGACTGAAACCTCGGGGCTCAGTGGCCAACCAAGGTACTCAGTTGGCCTCGTTCCCAGGCCTGCACGGTTTCGTGCATGCAACCGAAAACGGTGTGGGCCTGATAACAAGGCTAGGTACACACAATTATGTCTTATACTTGATCGATGTTCAAGTGTACTGCTCCCGCAAACATGCATAGGATAGCTGTCCTGCACGTTTATCTAGGTCAGTTGTGTATTTCTGTGATTTGCAGACCAGAGGCCTCTCACAAGTTTGACAGCTGGTAATTCAAGACAGCAGAGACCTTGGTGGTGATCCCCGGGACCCGTCGTGGTGATCCCCACGGGCCGGGACCCGAGGTAGTGACAACCCTGGGCCAATCACATTATGTGAAATATGTCTGTGTTTCTCCACATTTGAGTGTACAATCATTGCACAATCTCATGCCTGTCAATGTGATGTAGTTCAGATGATAATGGATATGACATCATGGTAAATCAATTGCAATGTGTGATGTAACTGCTGGTCAAGTCCCGTGGAGGAACCACTGTGATCCCCTGGAGTAGCATACCTCCTACAGAAACAGGAGAGTTAAGTTAACACATTACTAGCCTCGTTCCCAGGCCCACATCGGTGAGTCATCACATTGGAAGGGAACCAGAAAGAAAAGCCTTAACATTTTCCTCACCCTAAGGACTGAGTTGAGTGTCTTGTTGTCCGGGTGTTCTTCCCCAATCCCATCCAGCAGCTGCCGCCGGCGCAGACACCTGTGTTTCTGGAACAGCTTGAGTACAACACTCCGATACTGTGGAGGGGCAAGCATCACACATTGGAAACAGCAGCCAACAGCCTCGTTCCCAGGATGTGTGGCCTGGGAACAAGGCTACAGCAGCCATACCTCATCACTCTGCTCTCCAGTGTGCTCCAGAGCAAACAGCCTCCGATCACTCATCTTCCCCACCTCCAGGGCACCCACTGCCAGCAGCGCACTTTCCAGCAGCTTCTCTGATATCCCCTGTTCACGGAGAGGGTGCTCCCCTGACACACCAGCCTGCTTCAGAAGCAGCTTGTTCTTTATCTCTGGCAGCCCCAGTACCCCTCTGCCCAGTGCCTCTCGGCAGAACTGCATTAGCTCATCCATGAGGTCTTGGCTGGGCTCCTCTTGCTTGACTGGGTCAAAGGAGAATGCCTTGTGAGTGGCCTGGGTGATGAGCATTGACAGACGAGGGGAGAGGGGAGTCGGGGACATCAGACCCGCTGGAGAGAGGCACTCCTCTTCACTACTAACTGTCACTTCACTGATGTCTGTAGGGAGGGAAGGAGGTGGTGCCGTGTGGAGGGCATGTGGGAGGGGAGGAAGACGGGGAGTGGTAGGGGCAAGTTTTGTCGGAGAGAGTCTGTGTGAATCTTTGGTGGATTTTGTTTGAAGGTTCTTCTGCTCCGTCACCCCATCAGCTTTGGGTCTCTTTAGTGCAGGTTTTGTAAGTTGTTCACCTGAAACCTCTGGTGATAGAAGGGAGAGAATAATGGAGTGTGGAACACTGGTTGGAACATTCCTAATCTGCTAGAGATTCGTACGTTTTGAGGCGTGAGGATGCACTTTTGTGTGAGAGGCACCGGAAGACGGTTGTCTGAGGAACTCCTTTGGGATACCCAACTCACAGACAAGCCTAGCAGGAGAAGATTCATAATCAGTGCATCATCTTGGTTTGTGAAGTCAATGGTACCTGCATGGAGATCAACCCTGTCATTATCACTCAAATCAACTCACTCTCTGTATCTCTTCTCCCACTTCTCACTTTGCTGTAGTACAACGTGGGAGTACCTGCGTGGGTGTGTATGTGTGTGTGTGATGATGATTCAGTCTCATTCACAGACCGGTCTGGGAATGAAGTTGCTGACTTCTGTAACCTCACTTGTTGCCAAACTCCTGGTCAGTGGGTAGTTTGAATTCCCACCCTTGTGCTGGCTTCTGTATCGAGACAGCATGCAGGATGTCTCTGATGTCCTCATGGGGGACCTGGGGAGGGAGATACAAGCAAGGGATCATCAAACCACTGAAGCAGTCCTAGACCCATCCTAGATTGAAGCTCCTTTACCTGTGGCCATCCTAGACCTGTGGCCTTCCTAGACCTGTGGCCTTCCTAGACCTGTGGCCGTCCTAGACCTGTGGCCGTCCTAGACCTGTGGCCTTCCTAGACCTGTGGCCTTCCTAGACCTGTGGCCGTCCTAGACCTGTGGCCTTCCTAGACCTGTGGCCATCCTAGACCTGTGGCCATCCTAGATTGAAGCTCCTTTACCTTGGTAACAGCTGCAATGTCTTTCCTCACCACAGTGCGGCTCTGAGTAAAACACCACAACTACACAGAGGAAGATCATTGGGCAACAGTATTTTTAAGCACAGAACACAGACACACACATACACACACTCACAATGTAGTCTCTGGCATTCTGTAGCATGCTACTTTCTTTGCCTGGGTACACCACTGGGCTGCCCACCACCCAGCACCCCTGCACCAACACCCCACACCCCTGCACCGCCTCCAGAAGTGCCTGTGCCTGGCCACGCCCTCCCAGCAGTGTGCACAGCATGTGGAACTGCATCACATGTGAGCTCCTCAGCAGTTCTCGGACCTGCTGGGGCACTGGGAGTAGCTTGAGTTGGCTCAGTGACACGACCCCGCTGGGCGCGGCAGCTGCACTTCTCTCCTCAGGGAGCTCCATTGGGCACACCATATCAAGGTACTCTGATTGGGGCACGCTGAAGATGCCCTTGTGGTCCTCGTCCGAAGCAAACAGCAGTTGTCTCTCCTCAGTTGCTTCTTCTGAGTCCACTCCGTGGTAGAAGAGGGGCACCCACACCTCCTCCTCCCTTTGCTGTTCTTGTGTCTCATAGGACACCTTCGGCCGGCTGTGAGCAGCACGGACTGAGTCTGGACGTGCAAACCGCACTTGTACTGGTTTGGCCTCCTCTCCCTCGCTCTCTGTGGTTTCTCCCTCACTGCCATCTGCCCCGCCCACTCCAACCTTCTTGCTACCAGTGTCGGTCTTGTCCAAGTGTGCTAGTCCTGGTCGTAGCTGTACCATGCCATGCAGTGGGGTCAGGTGCAGCTCACCTACAGACGAATGGTGAAATGACCAGCCAATTGTGTTTGACAGAGATTTTGTCCTTACCGTCTTTGAAGACAGCTGCTGCATAGCGTGACGTATTCAGGGGGAGAGAGTCGGAGGTCAGTGTGTGCTTGTCCATCAGCCCACTGTGAAGAACCAAACAGTGTGTAGTATGTTTGAGTGCAAACCCACCCCCACCCACACACATGCACAACATGCATGTGTGACACATGCACAACATGCATGTGTGACACATGCACATGTGCGCACACACACACACACACCTCTTATAGCATGGCTCAGTAACAACGTTACTGGGTTTGCTGAGTTCCACCATCCTGGCAAAGTGCTCCCCACGGCTGGTGCTGTAGTTCTCTCCTCGTGGCCTCACTGCTATGTCCATCTCCACCTGCTGCTGCTGGGGCCTCACACGCACCCCCACCACACTCTCACTGCTATACGGGAGGTGGGCTGGGCAGAGTGGATACTGGGGGGGGGGGGGGAGAAACTATACACCTTAGTGGACTGCCAAGGAGTCAATTCTGGTACATTTGGTACAGGGAGGGTGGATAGTAGTCTCATTCCCAGACCTTTCATCCAGCATATGCATATCATATCGCTTTCGGTACAACATGCAATACTAAAAGCGATCCACGCTGGGATTGGTTTGGGACTGGGACCGAGACTAGGTGGATAGTGGCTCACCTGTAGGAGGTAGAGGTGCTTGGTGAGAGACTGGGAGAGAAAAACACTCACCTGTGTGCATGTGTATGTATGTGTGTGTGTGTGTGTGTGTGTGAGTCCATGGTGTGGGTGTAAGGTCAGGTATCCAACTACGTTTTATGGTGCAAGGGGGTGCCAATCCCATATGTATATTTGCCGTAGACCAGGCATCTTGACCCCGTATACTAAGGAAGGCACTGCATAGTCTGGCGCAGCCAGACGAGGGTCTGGCTGCACCAGACTAGGCACTGCAGTGGTCAAGAGCCATTTTACGATGTGGTCAAGCAGCATAAATGACAGTCAAAATTTCTTGATCTGGTCACAGCTGTGACTATGGCATCTATGGGAATGCCACCCCCTTGATATGCATGTGTGTGCATGTTCGTGCGTGAGCATGTGTAAATGTGTGGGTGTGTGTTTGCATGTGTAATACATGGGCTATGTATGCATGAGGTTATGTGTAATTGTGTGTGCATGTGGATATCAGTGAATACCACCATGCTACTACACTGGGAGTACCTCATTCACCACTGGATCGTCTTCAACAGCACTTGCCTCTTCCTCCATAATTTCTGCAACCGCACTCCTGCAAGCGAAAATATTTTTCCTCTTCTGCACAGGTAATTAGAACGCATAAAGCATCCATGCATTAGTCTGGATCCCAGACCCAACTCGCTCGCCGGTTGGGTCTGGGATCCAGACTATCCATGCATGGTGGAAGGCTACCCGACCGGAGAGCAGAGCCAAATGACTGAGGTAAGGGAGAATGCTGACCTGGGGTAGTTGCACTACGTTCATGACAGTTTAAACTCTGTGTGATCAGGCAGATATTGAGTGCTGTGTGGCCAGGTGGCAGGCTCGCCTACATGTGTACCGCAGTCCAGTGCTCTTCCTGTGGGAAGCTCTGGTATTCCGCAGTCCGGTGTTCCATGGAGTTGTGGTGTGGCTGTGTGCTAACCTCCTGGTGTTGTAAGTGGGAGGGGCTCGTATTGTTGTGGTTCAATTAGTCCCAGAACCAGATCCTTCCTCACTCCACGTGCAAAGGGTCTGGTACGTATGCATGGTCTAATACAATGTAGCCCAGCAGGCATACATAGATATCAAAGGTCCCCATTCTGAAATGGCCGGCCGGGGGACATTTTGAAAGACTTCTTCCCAGGTGGTGGATCAACAGTAGTGCTTATGGGAGCGCGGTGCTGCCTGTGTTCAGTTAGCCTCGTACCCAGGCCCTCACGCGGAACGCGGAAGAGGGCCTGGTGACACATGGCAAAATTCCCGTATGTGCACAGTCAGCATAACTGCATAATCGATTACATTCCTTACTTGGATGCATTCGAAATCACGCGGAAGGTAGCTGTTGGTGATGGCTAAGTAGAACATCCTTGCCAAGGAGCGACCAGAGGTGAGTTTTGAAGGCTAGAACAGCGGTTTTATCAAACGGCCACACTTTTCACGGGGTAAAGAATGTAATTACTACGCAGTAATTGGAAATGGACGAACGTGATTCACCTACCCGAAATCAAGACTGCTGAGCTCAGCACATACGGGAATTTTGCCAAGTGTCACCAGGCCCACTTCCGCATTCCGCGTGTGGGCCTGGGAACGAGGCTAGTGTTCAGTGACCTCTCCCTCCTGCAGTGGTGTTACTAGTCTGGAGGGATCTGCAGTCTACCAGACTGGCAGCCTCCTGCTGATGACTGCACTGGGCTATGCCCTGCTCTCTGCCGCACTGAAGTATGGGCATGTACAGCTCCACCCAGAATGGTGGGTTCACTGGCTCCAACGTGGAGTGATGTGACCTCGTTCCCAGGCGCTCAGTGATTGAGCGCCTGGGAACGAGGCTAGGAGCGAGTGATGTGGCCAACCCACTCGTGAGTCATTACATACCATTATAGTGAAGCCATTGTTTTGCTGCAGGAACACAGACCTCGAGCGTCAGTTCTCTACGGTATGTCGCCACTTGGCCCTCGTTGAGCAGCTGACCATGGCTACCATCACCACTGTCATCGATACAAGGAAAACCAACCCAAAGAAGGTTCAGTTCCGTTCATTTTGATTTGATAACCCAGGAATGCCGCATCTCCAATGCAGAAGGTTTCATGCAGGTCCTGGGCCCCATTAACGGGGAATGATGATGACAACCTCACTAAACTCGCTGTTTTTCTGGAAGGGTAAAGGGCGATTTCCTTGTTTTAAGGCAAACCACCCTTCAACAGAAAAACCAATGGCTTTAGTAGAATTCGAACTCAGGACAGAGCCTGAGTTGTGCACTGGAGACTCCCACTCTCCCAGTACACCACCGCGCACTCATGGGGTCAGTTCAGCAATGTACTAATACTGAAAAACCTTTCAACCTCCACCAAATGCTACGAGCTGTTGATGCCTGCCTCCTAATCTGCCTATTATGTCTAGTATCCGGCCCCATTTGAGTTGGCATGAATTTCTCCTAACTTGGTGAGAGAGAACCAGAAACAGCTGTCACCAAGAGTTGGACTGGTCTGGCTAACACAGCCCTAATGTGTATGGCTGGAGAAGGACAATCATTGAGGAGGGACTGGACAGCATGCAGAAGATAGGGTAATATGAGTAGCTTTTGACTATCTTCCCCTGCAGTTCTATCTGGTGGGGTTCCTGGTGGTTCTGGTGGTGGGCAAGCTGGGAAACTGGGTGTCAATGGCGCTGGTTCTACAGCTGCTAGGTGTGTTGCATGTAGGGAAACGTGTTTCTAGTAGCAAGACCTCACACTATATCTGCATTCTGCTATAGGCATAATAGCCTGTGAATTGTAATTTATGCTCTTCACTTGCAGTATGCTTATTGCTGTTGTTCCCTCCTGCCCTGGAGCATGGCTGGCTGTCTGATACGACATTTGACAATCTTGGCTCAACGCTGCAGTCCCACTTCTCTGTAACATGGCAGCTCACTAAGCTGCTGATAGTAGGGGCACACCGCAAGCTGAGGGAGGCTTGGGGGAGGTTGGTACAGGCTCGTATGGCAGCGCAGGCTCATGGTGGACAGGCTCGTGGGACAGCGCAGGCTCGTAGGACAGCACAGGAAGACCAGAGACAGAAACAGTAGCTGTGTCAGATTGATTTTTACTCCATTACAACATGAGGATGAGGATTTCTTTCATGTCAAGTCTGTATACATGCATCTGTGTCTATATTAAATTCTATCTGACACTGGAGTTTGAAGTGGATAGTCTGTGTCTCTTCCACTGGTCAAGACATCTTCTAGTGGACACGGCAGTGGCTACGTAGCTGCTGGTGAGGGCAGCACCTGCTTGTGTGTTGTGTACATGACGTGTGTGTGTGTGTGTATATGTGTATCCATGGTTATTATTGTATGCATGGGGGAATGGTGTGTGCATGGTGTATGTGTGCGTACATGATGTATGTGTGTGCATGGTGTAGGTGTACATGCATGGGCGTGCGTGTACATATGCATGTTGTATGTGTACGTATGGTATATGTGTACGCATGGTGTGTGTAATATTCCAGTAAGAATTTACTAAAACAAGACATGTAATTGTAAGCATGTCCTACCTCCAGCCATGAGGGTGTGGTATGTGGGTGGTATCCGGAGTGAAGCCAGCAAATGACGAACTGGAGCAAGCCTCAGCCCCAGGTAGCTGGTGGAGCCAACTGGAGGAGGGGATGAGAGGTCGTATGAGGCAGTTGGTTAGCCCCGCTACACCAGGCTACTGCCGGGGTACTTACCCAACACAAGCATCAGCAGTCCCACCCGCACCCCCTCACCCTTGCACTGCTTCAGCTCCACCAGCTCCTGCACTCGCAAAGCAGAACATCACCTAGCTCACACACATACACATGTAGACATGCACTTCCTGTTCACTCGCACACACACACACACATACAAACATGCATGCACACAATTCAACACAAACAGACATGCACACACACACACAAGCAGGCACACACACACACTCCACTGGTACTGTACAGGGTGTTGATGAGCTGTCTGCAAGTTCACTCTGTCCATGTTTACCTACGTCATTAAGGTTACTAAATTTAGTAACAACGGGTAGGCGTGGTCGCACGTGTAATCCCGTGTTTCCTTGGCTGACTGGACTCCTGGACTTCTATAATTCAGGACTTGTGGAAGTGGTGATGTCGAGCGGTATAGCTGGGCGAGGAAGACGCGGGATCAAGAGGAGACATAGGAAGATCCAGGCGTCACCCAAACCCGAGGACCTGGAGCTTATCACAGGGAGGTGGAAGGTCAGTCATAAACTCATGCAGTGTTTTTGCAACACGTTCCAACCCTACTTCAACTTTATGCGTATACGTGATTGGGTGTTGGGGTACATGTAGGTGGTTGAGGTGGTGTACGAACCCGATGAGAGGCACAGTGGGTCTGCCACCTCTGATGATGATGAAGGGGGTGACGCTGAAAGTGGGTCCTCTGGGTATGTGGATATTGCGGGACAGTTCAAGGGGTGAGGAGATGTCTGTTAGCCAGTGTGTAGCAGCGAATGTCCTTTACACTGTCCCCTCCCCCCACCGTAGTGTTGAGTTAGTTCTGGATGACCAGTGTGAGGTGGTGTGGTGCTTGCCTCGTGGGGTGGATCCCCTCCCTCTCTTCCTCACCTCCTCCTTTGCTGTTGATAAAGACGAGATTGGGTTCATTGGGGGACCAGATGGAAAGACGTTTACCTTTGAGGTATGCACAGTATGTACATATACGTCTTGTCCATAGTTGCTGAGTGTGGGGTGTAGTTGGCCTACTGCTAGAGAGGTGGCGTGCCTGTGTGGTGATTGTGTCAATATCCCATGTGCGCATTCTGGGAGTAGAGTGATCGCTTTGTCTGTCAGTATGTCTGTCTGTCAGATGTCTGTGGACACAAAATGAGCAGTTTGGGTGAGATAGGAATGCTGGCAGCCTTGGTTACAATGTATGGTTTACAAATGAAAAATAATACTTGTACATACCTCACAACGAGAGTTGTATGAAGAGCTGTGGTTTTCGCTCTCTGCCCAAATTATAGGACAAAACTACACCTCGATTTCAATATTGTTTGCCGTTGGGCCAAACTCATGAAAATAATGTTATTTGCAAATTAATATTCCACAATCCGCGCTCTGAATGTTGCTGCTAACAGCGCACAGGGTAACTGCTCTGGGCACTTCTTGTCGCTTTATTGATTCAGCATGTATATACAATACACACACATAATTATATATATATATGCAGGTGGAAGGGGACCGTGACTTCCTTCAGCTGAGCTCGGACAGCAAGGACCTGGATGGCACCCTCACTATCAGGATCACTAAGGTATGCGGTGTAGGGTTATTGTGCAGTATGCAGTGTGAGTTGTGGTGTAGGGCTAGCCTCGTTCCCAGGCCGTCTGCCAGTCGCGCGCGCATCACATACGTGACCTTTGAACCCTTGCCAGCTATCTGACAAGGGTTCAAAGGTCACGTATGCGATGCGCGCGCAACTGGCAGACGGCCTGGGAACGAGGCTAGTGTAGGGCTATTGTGCAGTATGCAGTGTAGGGCTATTGTGCAGTATGCAGTGTAGGGCTATTGTGCAGTATGCATGCAGTGTGAGTTGTAGGAAACAGGTTGTATTTGGCTTACATCAGGAATTGTCATAGTACATGTTCAACCACAAATTTATGGTATAACAGCTACAGTACAATGTCTTCCAGTTCAAATTTCGTGAACGTACAATAGCCGAATCACTTATTTTGTGACTGCATGTCAGCCTAAGATATTCCTGTGTATACTGTATATGTGTCATGATTGTCCCCTTCTTCTTCCCCCCCCCCCCCCCCCACACACACACACACACACACACACATACTCCCTTCTCAACACATCAGGTAAGGGGCAGTGAGGAGGCCTCTGTACACCACTTCTCCCTCGAGGATGCTCTTGATGAGGGATTCTTCTCTGACCTGGACGTACGATCGTCGGATGGACAGAAGTTCCATGTGCATCGCACAGTTCTGGCCTGTTGTTGTCCGGGCATGAGGTACCGTGATTGGGAAGTCTTTCTGTCACAGATCAAGTCCACCATTGCCAGCGCAGTGCTGAGGTGTGTAGGGGGGGGGGGGGGGGGGGCTTAAACATTAGTATGTGTACGTATGGGTGTATGTGGAGGAGGTGGGTTTGTCTGTGTGTGTGTGTGTGTGTGTGTGTGTGTGTGTGCGCGTACATGCTTGCTTGCATGTATCTTTAAGATGCCAGGACTACTGCTATGGATTTGACCAATGTTGGCAAGCATATGCTTTACATAGTGTTGCAGTACAGCTGTGAACATCCTATCATATGACTTCTCCCCTCCCTCTCCAGTTATATATACACGGACTACCTGCCTTCAGGGCTTACAGTGCCCCTGGCAAAGGAGCTGCTGGCTGTCACAAGTGCCAACCATAAGCTCTCCCGCCTGACAGACCTCTGCAATGCCTTCATTGAGAACCACACCCTTAAACAAAGTACTTAATGCATGGTTGGCTTCTACGTATACATACACAGAAGCTAACCCCTCTCCCCCTACCATTAGGGTTGATCCAGTTGGTGGATGACCTCCAGACGTGCCTGGAGGTTGTCCGGAAGATTGTCGAGTCCACAGAGGTGTCCAATCCTGTGAAGGTCGCCTATGCTGTGAAACAGGTGGCCAGGGAGGCTGCTGTTGGTAAGCCAGCTCTCTGTAGCCCCATGTTAACGCAGCACGTTGCATGACATCATATACTAGCTGTCATTGTCAATGTTCGGTATCTGGGTGTAGACTTGGAGGCCTGAAGCAATAGCATTTCATTCCCAAGTTAGCTGGTGAGCTTCTACGGGGTTCCACATGATTATTCCCGGGCTAGCACTAAGTTTCTGATCTTGGCCTTCATTGGTCTCGGCCCAGTATTTTGGAATGATGTAAATGGGGGAGCCAGTGGAGAGCAGTGAAGGTGTGGGAAGGAGCAGAACATGCAGAGCATGTGGAATTGTGGATGATGCATTGCCAAATAGTTAGTATAACTGTATTATGCTGTAACTGTGTTATGCTGTATGCTGCCTCATGGATCCTTTCAGGGGCGACCAAGTTTGGTTTGCTGTGTGAGCTGTACACACGCAACAAGAAGGAGATGAGTAAGCCAGAGAGACAGGAGGCCCTGGACTACCTCAGGGGAAGGTACGGCCTGTACATAGCTCTCGATTAGCAGCTAGCTGTCGTGCTACAGTAGCTGACCTCCCCACACACACACATACACACAAGGGTCGTTGTGTTTATTGACCAGCTGCGGGAACTACTGGAGCTGGTGCTGGCCAAGTGGAGCACTCTCACTGACGACCAGAAGGCTGAGGTTGCGCAGCACATCATACCAGAGGTAGCAGAGTAATATGGGGGAGAGGGGTTTAGTAGGGACTCGGGAGGAGGGAGTTTAGGACGGACTCGGGGTTTAGGAGGGAGGAGGGGTTTTGGAGGGAGGAGGGAAAGGGGAACTCGGCTACTGAAACAGAATGTTTGATTCTTACACACCCCTCCATCTTGGGAAGTTATATGTGTGCAGCATGTATATGCCCATCTCCTACCCTGGGATTTGTACTCTGTACCGCTCAGGTGGAGTATGTCTGGGACCTGATTTTGTCAACATCCAAGGACATTCACTCATCCATGGAGAAGCGCAAAGGTTCTCTGATCCCCAAGAAGTCGTTTGGGCGCATTGAACGACGAGACCTAAAGCTGGCGCTAGCGTTGCAGTTCATGACGCGGGGAAAAGAGCTTCGTCGGTTGGAGAAGATTGGGAAGGAATTTGAGGAATTTTTGGACGTTGCGGAGAGGAAGAGGTGGGATCACTTGACTGTCCCATGACTCAATGACGAATAATTATTGATGATTGAATCCCCCTCCCTCCAGGCAGGAGTTTCGTGACTGGAGTGAGGACGAGAAGGTGGTGCGAATTATGAGGGCCATCAGCCAGCTTGAGTTAGAGGTACATGTACTGCATCAATATAGTGATTGCTGACACACCTCTTGAGTAGCCTCGTTCCCAGGCCTTCTCACCCCAGCGTCTTTTGCTTGAAGTGCCTGGAAACGAGGCTACCTCTTCAGTGTTTAATTGTATTAACCTACACTTATACCTCCAGTGAAGCTGTCAAGTTTAAGAGTTGGTTTTCCAGTGATGTGCGCCCTCTTTGTCCCCCCTTCACCCCTCCCTTTTCTGTCCTCCCTCTCCTCGTTCCTCCTTCCGCCCCTAACCCCCCCCCCCCCCCCCCCCCCCCCCCAACAGGGCCAGAACCAGATGGAGCAACTAGAGGACACTAAAAAGGAGATTCTGATGGAAAATATGCTTGAGTGGAAAAAGTTCAAATTCCTCATTGCCCTGGTGTGCTCCTACGTGGTGAGCCTGTTATACCGGTATACACATCAACGGTAGGCATGTGCTCATGAGGGCTAGTTCTGCATACCACCCCCACACATACACACACACACACACAACACACACTCGTGACACGTGCCCACCCCCCCCCCACACACACACACATGTACACACACACCCACACACGTACACACCCACACAGTCCTGGGGCCTAAGCAGAGTGCGAGCACTGAAGGACCCCCTCAAGCCTGTGCTGTTGAAGGCTTGCAAGTTCATCCAGCGGAAGGAGGTAGTTGAGGCACTGGTGTACTTTGGGATGATGGAAGAGGGGGAGGGAGTACCAGTAGGCGGAGGGGCAGAGGCTGCCTGTCTTCCCAGTGCTGGAGGGGTGAGTGTGTGTTGTACTGTGTTCATGATGTGTGTGTGTGGTAGCTGCTTGAGTTGTCACACAACAACCACTCATCTTTTCACTACTTGTAATGAGTGGTTTCCAGTGTTGTGTGCCCTCTTTGTCCCCCCCCCCCCCCCCCCCCCCCCCCAACCCCTCCCTTTCCTCGTTCCCAGTCCTTCTACCCTTCCAGTTCTTATTGCTTACAGTATTGGAGGTGTAGAAGGCCTGAGAACGAGACTAGTGACAGCCCAGCAATGAAGCCTGGTTGTGCAAACTAACTTACAATGCAAACACTACAGAGAGAGCTATGTTTGAATCTCCCTCCTCCCCTCTTCCATCCCCTCCCCCCAGCCTGGTCTCTGTCCGCCGTCCTTGCTGGACAGTAAACTAGCTCATGGGTGTCGTCAGCTGTTGGACTCCCATGAGCACAGCGACATGCAGTTCGTCCTCGTGCCCCAGAAGAGTGAGGGTGGTGAGGGAGGTGAGGGTGGGAGGGTGGTGATTCCTGCTCACCGAGTGGTTGTGGCAGCACGGTGCAAGTGGTTCAGAAGAGCACTGCTGTCTGGAATGAAGGAGGCTATTGACAAGTGAGTGATGTTTGTTTGTGAGAGAGTGGATGAGTGAGATGTAGCTATGACAGGTGGGGGGGGGGGGGGGGGGGGGGATGAGTGAGGAGTTATACTTACCTCTGTAGTATACTAGGTGGTTTCATGTGCTTGCTCTTGATAGTCATACATTGGTAGTGGGTCTGCCCCTTTTGTGTGTGGAGCCTCCCTGGCTTTTGTGTGTGGGAGTCTCCCTGGCTTTTGTGTGTGGAGCCTGCATGGGCCCTGTGGCTTATGATCCTTTGTCTGTACCCAATGTGTCTGGTCAATTGAACAAGAGTACACACTAGATATTACGTCCTCTTCGGCCACAATTCACAAATCAAACACACACACTGACACACATATGCACACACACACACACACTACACACACACACACACACACACACACACACACACACACACACACACACACTGGCCCACATACACACACACACACACACACTGGCCCACATACGCACACACACACACACACTGGCCCACATACGCACACACACACCCAGGTGTATTGTAGTGCATGATGTTGATGAGGCTGTGTTCCGCACCTTCCTCCTCTTCCTGTACGGGGAACCCCTGGACACACCCACCCTACCCACTGAGGAACTCATTGAACTGATGGCCATTGCAGACCGCTATGAGGCTGCTGAGCTGCGGGAGAGATGTGAGGGGGTGCTGGTGCAGAGGGTGAAGGATGCTAACGTCTTCCTTCTGTTGGAGGTTGCAGACAGATACAGTGCGAGGAAGCTTAGGGTGAGGGGAGCATACTCCATGGCAGTCTGGGTCAGGCCAGCTGTTGTATAATGTTCTCCTTCCTCACTCCCTCCCCCTCCTCCCCTCCATCCCTCCCTCTCCACTACCCTCCCTACCTTTCACCATGCCCCTTCTTCTCTCCCTCCCTCCCTATTTCCTCATCACCTCCCTCCCTCCTCCCTCCCCACTTCCCTCCCTCCCTCTCACCCTGCCCCATCCTCCTTCCCTCCCTCTCCTCCCTCCTTCCTCCCCACTTCCCTTAGGAGGCAACACTGCAGCACATACTGCAGACCCCTGAGGTGATCGTGATGGAAGTAGAGGGGTGGTCAGGGCTGTCAGAGGACCTGAAGCAGGAGCTACGCACGCTGCTTGCTGCCTCAGCCACTGCTATCAACCCCTCACTCCTACTGAGACACAGACATGCTGACCCCTCCTACATGAGGTGCCAGGAGGTCACCTTGGGAGAGAGAGAGGTGGGAGAAGACACATGCACACACAAACCAGGGGTGGCGGAACAGGTCCAGCAGACCTGGCAACTGCCCGACCAATGATTTCACAAACCATAGGACTTGATAAACATCAGGCGAGCGTCCTCCTCCGTGGATACATACGTACACGGGACGAGGTTCAAGGGAAAGTCTATTTATGAGTCCTGTTGCATTGCAACAAAATTAAACTGTCTGGAGGGCACATACCAGGTGCTTGTTGAGTGTGATGGCTACTAACAGCAGTGAAAACTCGTCACCTTATAATTAGTAGGCGTGGGCTACCATCTCAGCTTACATTTCCTTTTCACTTTGAGAGTGAGACGGTCACGATTGCATGGAAACCAGAAAGCAGTGGCAGTGGAGTGCAAAGTGCAAAGCACGAAGGTGCTATGAGAGCCCATCCATGTAATGAAAAATGAGTCAGACTGTGAAAACATTTTTCTGTGCTTCATGCGGGATTGGATCAGCACGTAAAATGCACTGCCTTTGGCAGTGGCCCTATATCATTTGCTCTACCAATCCAAAATTGCTTCTGCCGCCTCTGAAATACATGCGCATACAGGTACACTATGCATGCGCACGCACACACGCATATTGTACAACCCATGCACACGTACACACACACACACTGCACACAGTTGGAGCACAGTAGTGACAGCAGTGATAGTAGTGGCAGTGGGGGACCACAGGAGGTACCATTTGGCTTGGACCCTTCACTACATGCCCCAGATGCCCTGGCATTCGATGCTGCCCTTGTGAACCTGAGGGGGGTTGTGGGGGAGGAGGCATCAGAGGATCTGCTGCGAGACCTGCTGCTGGCAGCAGACATGGACGTCAATAGAGCAGTCAACTATTACTTCAACACAAGTAGTACATAACCAGTGTGTGGAGCATAGCAGAGTGTATTATGATGCGATGATTTTTATACAACAGTACAAGGTTTATGAAATGGCTTTTTTGTTAGGTCATGGCTTTGGTTATAGGTCTGCATGTGTGCTCACAAATTGCGCACCGAAACTTGCACATGCATGTATACATATCGTGGATGCTGTTAACCAATCAAGTGAGAGCTGTACTCATATGCAGCTGGGATGTACGTGTTGTGCAGTGCTTGAGTGGCACATGCATGTGCATTGGCATGCAGTGTAACATGTCCACTCTTCATATTAAGCAGCATAAGCTTTTGTGAGCTGTCTAGGATACAACCTGCTGTTGAATGTAATTGTGTGGTTTATATCTATTATACAAAAGAATAGACTGCCACAAGCACCGGCCTACTTCCAAATCTGGTGACCTGGGAACATATATTGTCAGTGCAATATTAAATGAAATTAAAGGGAAAGTGAACCCTGGTAGGGTTTGAAGTAGCCTTTTTCCCAGGCCCAAGACGGGAGGAATGAGGCTAGGTTTGAACCCATGACCATTCCTCTGGCTAACTGATTTTAGGCCAGTGCACTGCTAGCTCTTTACTACAGGGATTCTAGGCCATTGAGAAAACACACCAGTTCTATTTAGTGGTCATAGTGGACAAAAACTGACCAAGACATAGATAGTCATGTGACTACTTTTGGCATTTATTCAACCTTAAGATACATGCCACAAGTAGCTTCCAAGAAAGGAGAAGGGGAACAAGCAAAAAAAGGATACGCCTATTGAAGTCTCCCTCCATGAACAAAATAAGAAAAGGTGAACGTGCCACCTTGACTTCTTGGTTCAATTCATGATCATGCAGTATTTGAACCTCATCTGGCCGGCTGAAACCGCACGCACGCCCTTCATGCAGTTCAAAGGTCACATATACGGTCCAGTTTTAAATTGCTTGCAGTAAGCATAATATAAATGGACAAAAACTAACCCTCTATTTTTGCATACTCAAGCAAAAACTGAGGCCTGGGAACGAAGCTATATCCACAACAGTCTGCCGTTACACTTTCCACATAAAGGAGAGAAAAACGGTTGCTATGGCAACAGCTGCATATCAAGATACAGTGCACATACAAGCGAGGGGGTACAGTGATCAGTAAAGGGGGGGTACAAAAATGATCAGTGGTGTCTGAATTGCTGCAAAAACGGGCACTCTCATCCACAGTCATAGCCTACACACACCTGTAATGCAACCTGTAGAGATGAGTGGCTGCAGAACTAGCACAAACTACAGTACAGAGCCACAGATTACAGGGGGGTCTTCTACACATGTACGTATACAGCCAACCACAAGTGGGGCAACATATACAACTCCAAGAAAATTACTCCTAAACGTTGAAATACAAAATTTGAATGTCGCCTATGGAAGTTGGAGGGGTTCAACCCTCCTCATTACTCTGGGTGGAGTTTGTGTGACTGTGGCTGGTGGCAGCTGTGTTCATCCCTGTCGTGAAGAAACTCTGAGGGAGAAAGGAGGAGAGGGGCTGAGTGAGGAGACCCTGTTGTTGGGCGGCCACCCCACCGGAGGTGCCCATGAGGGGAATTGCAGACAAGAACTGCATCCCGCTGGGCTGGGAAAACTGAAGCGCAGTAGCAGCAGTGGGAAGGGAGGTGATGGTGGGGACCTGGATTGGCCTTGCCGATACTGCATTCATTACTTTGGAAGAGTTGGTCTTCATTCCTTCGCCGCTCCTGTTGTCCTCTTGGGTCAGCTTTGGGCGTTTGCTGGCTGGCAACTGATCCCCGACTTCCTTCTCCTCGCGGATGGTTTCAAAGTGGAGGTTGCATGGCTTCTCCAGTGCCAGAGCATCGGTGGAGCTACTGGATCTGACCCCCATGGGGAAGAATTTGATTGGGGTAGCACCGAATCCTGGTGGGGGGCGTGAGGGGCTAGCGGGGAGGGAGTGGGAGGAGGAAGTGGGGATCTGGGAGAAGAAAGCAGGGAGGGTGAAGTGGGTGGAAGTTGGAGGATTGGGGAGTATAAACTTGGACTCCATCTCCTTCAAACTGAAGTCTGAGTGCATGAGAGGATGATGGGTAGGGGAGGGAGGAGCACTCCTGTGTGTGTATTGTGTGTGTGTGTGTGTGTTGTGTGTGTGTGCGCGTGTGTGTGGGGGGGAGGGGGCAAGTTGGTTGACAGTTCACACTAATTGGAGGTGGATTAGTTGTGTGTACCTTGAGATGAGACCTGCAGAGGGAAACACGGGGATACCCTTCTTCTTGCGCTTGACGTATGCCTGTGAGGTCAGCTTCTCCTCGTAGTCGGGATGCATGCACCAGTAACCTCCCTTCCCAAATCCAAGACCCTCCTTCTCCCGTGGTGCCTTCATAAAGTACTGGTTCAGGGAGAGGTTGTGCCGAATGGAGTTCTGTGTGTGTGTGTGTGTGTGTGCGAATGTCGTGTTTGCATGGTTAATTCATAAATAACCTGACTGAGAAAAACTACAAGATGGGATGGGATTCCTGACTGTTCCCGTCACCGCATGTGCATGTCTCTGTTGTGTGTGTGCGTAATTCGAAATACCCGTTACTGCATGCACCGTGTATAGCACCCCCGTTACTGCATGTGTAGCACCCGTTACTGAGTGTGCAGACCCCTGTGACTGCGTGTGTAGGTTACTGCGTGTGTAGGTTACTGCGTGTGTAGCACCCTGCTACTGTGTGTGTGTGTGTAACAGTTTCGGTGACTGCTACACTAGGAGCACAGTGAACTTTCGTCCTTCTAGCAGTCCCTCACCTTCCACCCCTTGTCCTCTAGCCGATAGTATGGGTACTTGTCTGCAATGAACGAATAGATGTTGCTAAGGGTTTGCCGGCGGTCTTGGGAGGCCAGCAGGGCCTGGACTATCAGCTGAGCATAGGAGTACGGCGGCTTCTGGTGGTTCTTCCCAACAGGGTGCTCCTCTTCCTGACTGCTCTCCCCCTTCTCGTCAGCCGTCTGATCAGTAGGGGCCTCCTCCTCTGCAGGGATGGAGTTGGGCTGCTCCACCGACTCCTCCCCCTCATCAGCAGGGTCCCTGTTGCCAGGTTCACCACTGCCCTGCAAAACAGATTGGTACGTACCCATAGATCACAAGCTTACGATACCCTCACACATCCTAGATTATGGTATGTGTAATTAGCCTCATTCTCAGGCCCTGCCCAGCTTGCAGTATAGAAAAAGGAGGAAAAGGCACATATCACGCGAGTGACGTAGGGTAGAGAGAAGTAGAGATTGAACGTGGGTAGACTAACAGCAAATATGCAGTGCTAAGATGTCAAGGTGGCTGTTCAGTGACCCCTCACTGAAAACTGGCCGAATTAACTGCCATTTTTGCAGGTTACTGTGAATCGTTCTTGACACACTACTGTTCACAGAAGCTGTCATATTGTGGCTACCAATGATTACTATGCAGCTAGCGATAAAGTGCTCTATGAGCCAACTTCGCTAGCAGCTGGTGCAATTGCAGAGCCACTGAGCCATGGATATTTGGGCAGCTATATACTATAGTGGGTGTAGTTCCAGTTCCTCAACTGGGGAACTACACACACTGGTATAACTTAACTTGTTCAACCGAGTTCTCTCTACCTGTAACATTTCTCATGTGACAAGATATCCCAGCTAGGCTCTCTCCAGATTTTTCGTTTGTGTGTATGGGAGAGCCTAGGTGGGAACGAGGCTACAATGAAATAATTATGCTGACCTACCTCGCCATCTGACGTCTGTTGAGAGGAGAGGAGTTTTGAGGCATACTTGGCCATGAAGTCAAAGCTGGGTAGCCTGGGACGGTACTCGGAGTTGGGGCTAGCAGGACAGGAGTTCACAGCACTGCAAGACAAGGAGATCAGGTCATAAAAGTATTGTTTTGGCAAATCATGTCAACAGTCATTTTAGCTGGAATATCACTATTTCTGTTATTTCAACAATATTCCATTTGTTTTCATTTTCAAACTGTGCTCCTCAGACTGCAGCAAAGGGCAATGGGCATGTTCACAGCTCCCAAGCACGACAGGCTGTCTGTCTCTCTATCCAGATGATGAAACTAGAGTTGTAGCATTGTGCCACTACTTTACAAAATGCTTCGGACAAGCTGGTTGACTTGGCACATCTATTGATTGATACCGCCAGGGAGTTCCTGTACATGGTATTCAGTGACAGTTTGAAAAAAAAAACTGTAAGCTTTCACTGCTTGGGCTTGAGCACCACCAATCTCACCATTTCTCTTTGACTCTGGTTTGTATAAGCTATCTCCCTAAGGAGTGCCAAAAATGTGCTACAATAATTATGGACAAAATTCTGGGAATCCCCTTGCCAAAAATAGAGACTATTTATGGGTGCCGAAATTGCTGAATTTTTAGAAGTAATTACCACAAGTCATGTGTACACAGAACATAATAGTGCATAATGGACCTGATTGTCCCCGTTGGGGAGGGCATGGGGGACACGAAGGGCGATGTGAGGGTGGTGTCAACCTTGAGGGGATAGAGCGGTTGGGGCATAAGCTGTGGGGGGCCCATGTCCTCCAGGAGGGAGGTGAACGCCAGCTTGATCTGTGTTGAGGGGAACCGGATGATGCACCTATAGTGGTAACAAGGGGTGACAGCTGTTAACACCGTGTCGTCTGCATGCACTGAGGAGCATGTGATCAGATGTCTGGTGCTTGGAGACATAGAGTGCACTATGGTGTGCATGTTGGTACAGTGGATTTCAGTCTGTTCGAACGTTGCGTATTCCGTGGATTTTCACGGAAACTGTATCTGCAAGTACCACACTCACGCAAAGTGCCCGCATAGCTTCCAGACTCCAGCGTATGTCATTTCCATGAAGCTCCACCCACAGGAAGTTCCTGCTGCTAATGCGAAAGATGTGGTCATGGAACACCCAATGTTCAAACGGAAGTGATAAAAGTAGGCACTTTCCGGACACAGAAATTTGAGGCCCTCGCATTTGTTCCTTTAGCAAGCCTTCCGATTTATAGCAAGTGCATATGCATACCTTACTTTCCAACACTGTACTGCTATTAGCAAAACTGCCATTGGCTGAGGCTGTCCATGGAAATCCCCTCCCTTGCCCCTTTGTCATGTAGGGACTACAATGCAGCTACATTACGGTTTCAGGTGGAAACACCAGGTGTTGATACAACCAATTCACACATAGATTAACACATATTGCACGAAACCTCAACCTCCGCCCATGTCATGAATTATTCAACATCACGCATTAATTACTGGCGTTCACACATTTACAGCTAGCGCTATCTCCTCCCCTTCCTCGGCCCCAACTCACGATGTTGGTAACTGCAGTCGCTTGTTTTCCCTGCGCTGGAAGATGTCATCCACGAAGATGCCATTCTTTCCGCGACAGAGAAGGAAAAAACAGTTCCGGTCAAACAGGATCTCGAGATGCTTGCGGCTAATGAATCGCGAGTTGCCCATGTTCACGTCCACGGCGCCAAGTTTGCTGTTCCGCCCGATCGAGATCCGCTTCTTCCCCATGTAAAACTCGAAGTTTCGTCCCTCCAACCTTGCGTATGCACCCTCCATCTCGATTGCCTTTCGGCACGATTGTTAGGCCCTTGGCTTTGTTTACAAATAAAACCAGCACATGGTTTCTCACGTGATCGTTTCTTTGATGCATTTTGAATATTTCTTCGTTCTCTTAAATAGAGCATTGGGCAGAAGTGAATATTCAACATTTCTCGATATTTCTTTTAAATAGAATTTCCACCGCAGCAGTTGCAGCCGAGGATGCAGCCTCAGAAGGAGCAGACCATTCGTCAGAAGTTGGGGTCCATCTTGGGCTTGGGCGCCTCCCGAACGGCCCCAATGCCGCAAAAGAGCTACGAGGAGCTGGGAAGACAGGAACACGGTACCTTCTTCACTGCAGACGTGCTCAGGGTGCGCCATCAATTGCTGATCATGTGTGTATTTTGCATCTAAGCTGGAGGTGATGAGTTTGTAGGCTTGTACCACCGAGATGCAATAATCATTGGTAGCAGAAGCCATATGAGTAACTATATCTGTGAGCTGCAACATTAGCTGCCACACCCACTACTCAGCTCACCCGGGTACTGTACATTACACACGTGCACACATACACACACGTGCACACATACACACACGTGCACACACATGCACACTCCCACAGGAGTTGCAGCATGGTGTTCCCCTCACCCAGCGTGTGAGAGCCATGAAGGAGCTCCATGAAATTGTGGCCACCAAGCACCTAGAAGAGGTAGGTGCGCCAATCATCCAGTGGTGTGTTCAGGTTAATGATGCTCCTCCTCCCCCTCCTCCTCCCCCCCCCCCCCCCCCCCCCCCCCCTTCTTCAAGCATGCAGTCCAGGCGATCTGGCTGGCCATCAAGGACCTGATAGTTCCCTCGCAGCCCACAGAGGTCAGACATGCTGCCCTCGTCTTTACACGGGCCCTCGTCTCTGGACAGGTGCGTCCCTTTGTTTACTTGTGTATACAGTACCAGAAGTACACTATGATGAACGTTACGAGAGCTGTGCATTGTCCTAACTGATTTCAGCAGTGGTTGAGCTGCATTGTCAAGTTCCATCAGTGACTCCTGCAACTTTGCATTATCTTTTTGCAGTTTGAGGATCTTGGCATTTTGAGGGCAAACTTCTTCCGTGTGGTTCAGGAACACTCAGTGAAGGAGGACACCCAGCAGAGGTGGGTGGCCCACCCATGTGTAACTGGCCGGCCGTATATACATATGGAGTGAATATGTATTCCAAAGGGAGGTCGCAACCATAGACTCTGCCGTCACAGCTGCGACCGCGGGTCAAAACTTTGACCACTCTTTTGGGCGGCTTGACCGTTGACTGCACTGATTTTCGAGGCTTTGACTGTTGACTGCGCTGGTTTTCGGGCTTTGACCGTTGACTTTGCGATAATATACGGAAGAATGCGTAGCGACTCCACTCCTTCCTTAGTATACGGGTTGACCGAGCGTGGTCGCAGCTGTGACTGTGGTGCTTATTGGAGTGACCTCCCCTTGTATG